>CM035837.1:137786608-138351725 GCA_020510985.1 Pholidichthys leucotaenia
AGAGAGAACGTGCATCTCTGGTGTTGCTGAAGTGATGGGATATTTTCTTTGCTATACTGTTGTTTCGCTTCCTTGATGCCACGGGACAGGTTGGGCTTAGCTGTTGTTAGTCCTGCGGTGTCACCGGCCCTGAAGGCTGTTTGCCGAGCCCTCAGGAGCCTGTGAACCTCTGCTGTCATCCATGGCTTCTGGTTAGTTAGTTAGCTTTATTGTCCTTTCGGACATTTTCCTTGTGTCTGTGGCTACAGCCAGACAAATACAATCACATCATAATGATCAAGCATTAAATACACACAATATCCCATAACATAACAACATTATACAGCCACCTACAATCAGATCAGACTCCTATGCAGATAGCACCGATTCTATTAATGAAGTTTGTTCAACAAAGATGTAAGATAAGATAAGATAAGCCTTTATTAGTCCCACAATGGGGAAATTCCAGGATTGCAACAGCACAGGGATAGCAACACTCAGAGCAATAATTAAGAAGATACGAAAAATAAGAGCAGTGAATATACATATGTACACATAAATATATAAATATATATACACAGTGTGGAGCATTGTAGCTAGATGGAATAAACAGCATAACCGTCTACTTAGTTATCCTACATAGTATGAATATTTACCCATACATATTGTCACCCTCTGTAGCGACTGATATTGTCCTAGTTGTATACTGGAGGGGACCATTTGTGTAAGTCTATTGCTTCTTTTGCATTCAATACTATTAGGTCGTCACGTTTTTTGCTATCTCTGCGAGCAGCCCTGCTTAGGTTATACAGTCTGACAGCCGTAGGTAGGAAGGACCTGCGAAACCTTTCGGTTGCGCACCTAGGATGATGTAGTCTGCTGCTAAATGAGCTCCTCAGTGCGTTCAGTATGTCCTGCATAGGGTGGGACTTGGACTTCAGCAGAGGTGACAGTTTAGCCACCATCCTTCTCTCTCCTATCTCCTCCACTGGGTCAAGGCGCTGCCCCAGGACAGAGCTAGCTTTCTTGATTAGTTTGTTCAGTCTCTTCCTATCGGCTGCTGTTATGCCACTGCCCCAGCAGACCACTCCAAAAGTGATGGCTGATGCCACCACCGTGTCGTAGAATGTCTTCAGCAGCACCCCTTGTACACCAAAAGACCTGAACCTCCTCTGTAGGAACAGCCTGCGCTGTCCCTTCTTGTAGACTGCGTCAGTATTGTGTGACCAGCCTAGTTTATTGTTCAGATGAACACCCAGGTACTTGTAGGATGTCACCATCTCAATGTCTGTTCCCTGTATTTTTACTGGTGCTGTGAGGGGTTGTCCTTGCCTGCGGCAGTCCACCACCAGCTCCTTACTTTTCCTCGTGTTGATCTGGAGGTAGTTCCGATGGCACCAGTCCACGAAGTCCTGGATAAGTCCTCTGTACTCAGCTTCATCTCCGTTGGAGATGAGGCCAACGATCGCAGAGCCGTCAGAGAACTTCTGTAGATGGCAGTGTGTTGTGTTGTGTGAGAAGTCCGCAGTATAAAGGGTGAACAGGAAGGGAGCCAAAACCGTTCCCTGGGGGGCCCCCATGCTACCGATGATCGTGTCGGACGCACAATCCCGGGGGTTCTCACAAACTGTGGCCGGTTAGTGAGGTAGTCCAGGATCCACGATGACAGGCGCTGGTCCACCCCTGCGCACAGCAGCTTGTCCTTCAGGATCATCAGTTGGATGGTGTTGAAAGCACTGGAGAAGTCAAAGAACATGATCTTCACCGCATTCCCGGGCTTCTCCAGGTGGGACAGAGAACGGTGAAGGAGGAAGATCACTGCATCCTCCACCCCAATGCCATGCTGGGAGGCGAACTGGAGTGGATCCATCGCTGGTCCCACCAGGGGGCGGAGGTGAGCAAGGAGCAGTCTCTCCAGGGTCTTCATCATGTGAGACGTCAGGGTCACTGGTCTGTAGCTGTCCAGGTCTTTTGGGTGGGAAGTCTTTGATACAGGTACCACACAAGATGTTTTCCACAACTGTGGTACCCTCCCCAGCTTCAGGCTCAGGTTGAAGATGTGCTCCACAATCCCACACAGCTGGTCTGCACAGGACTTGAGGAGCTTCGCGCTGATGTCGTCCGGTCCCGAGGCCTTCCTCGCCTTGATCTTCCTCAGCTCCGTCCTCACCTGGGTCTTAGTGAGGGTCAGGTTGGGGGGCTGTGTGCTGGGAGTGGGGGGTGTTGGTGGAATGGGGTGTGGACAGCAGGTCTCGATGACTTTAGAGGCAGCAATGGTTGTTGTGCAGTCGGGGGGGAGGGCGGTTGGTCAAACCTATTAAAAAACAGATTCAGACTGTTCGCCCACTCCCTGCCCCCCGTGGCCTGGGAGGAGGTATTCTGGAGCCCAGAGATGGTTTTAAGGTTTCTCCAGACCCTGCCGATGCCGCTCTGTTGCAGCTTGTCCTCCATATATATATATATATATATACATATACTGTATATATACAGTATATATATATATATACATACACACACTACCGTTCAAAAGTTTGGGGTCACTTAGAAATTTCCTTATTTTTGAAAGAAAAGCACTGTTTTTTTCAATGAAGATAACTTTAAACTAATCAGAAATACACTCTATACATTGCTAATGTGGTAAATGACTATTCTAGCTGCAAATGTCTGGTTTTTGGTGCAATATCTACATAGGTGTATAGAGGCCCATTTCCAGCAGCTATCACTCCAGTGTTCTAATGGTACAATGTGTTTGCTCATTGTGTCAGAATTCTCCAGATTACCTCGACAAATAAACAGCTAGAATGCCAAAGGTCTGCAATGCTGTAATTGCTGCAAATGGAGGATTCTTTGACGAAAGCAAAGTTTGAAGGAAAAAATTATTATTTCAAATACAAATCATTATTTCTAACTTGTCAATGTCTTGACTATATTTTCTATTCATTTTACAACTCATGGTGATAAATAAAAGTGTGACTTTTCATGGAAAACACAAAATTGTCTGGGTGACTCCAAACTTTTGAACGGTAGTGTATATATATATATATATATATATATATATATATATATATATACTGTGGTATATATCACTCATATATTCCATACCTACATTTGTTAGAGCATGTGGAAATGTTTGGGACAGAATATACAAAGGAACTTCACACCTCTGAAAGAACAAAGGAATCTCACCGCCGTGTGAAGACTCATGACGTCACAGGACGCCATGGCAACAGACTCGACACCTTTACCCCCCTAAAGCGAGAGGGGGAGTTCCCATCACCTCCCAAGACAGGGAGAGGGGATGGCAGGACAATGGGGATTAAGATAACGGGGAGATGTTACCTTTTTCAATGAGTGGCTCTGACGTCAGCTGTTTCAATGAGTGGTGCTATGCGTGCTTGTATTTAACCAGCGAGCGAAGCAGAGTTCTGTCTCTTGCCTTCTGCCAAGCTCTGCACCAGATGAGACAAGATAGAAGAGTTTGTTCATTAAAGACTCTACTTTTGTGATACAAAACCGCCTCGTTATTTCCAGCTCTTCTACACTGGTGACCTTGACGCGAGTATGGACCTGAGGCGTTCTTCAAGCGACTCATCCGCGGCGAATCTGACTTACGCCAGCGGCAACGCAGACGAGGGAACAAGCAGACAGCTGTTCCCCCCGGCAGAAGGTACCGAGAGAGCTCAACCGAGCTCCAGCACCGCCGTGAGAGCCGAGGCAAGGCACTCTCACCCGGCGGGCACAACAGTGATGGTGTGCACGAACACCGTCGCTGTCCAGCTGCCAGACTCCTGGCAAGAAGACCCCGCCTCTTGGTTTCTACAGGCTGAAGCCCAGTTCATACTGGCGGGCATCACAGCAGACGATACAAAATTCTACCATATCGTCTCCAAGCTCGACTCCACCACTTCGAGGTGTGTGCGGAGCTTGATCCAGCGACCACCGGCCCGGGACAAGTATGAGACGCTCAAGGCGACCATCGTGGCGAACTATGTCCCACCAGCGGAGGAAAGAGCCGAGAGGATCCTGGCGATCTACGGCCACAAAGGGGGCAATCCGAAGGCCCTCATGGAGGATTTGTTGCAGCTTAAGGAGGAGGACAACGACAATTTCCTTTTCCAGTTTATTTTCCTCAGCATGCTTCCACCACACATGAGAGGGACACTCACCAATATGAAGTGCGACACCCACCAAGACTTCCGCACACTGGCCAGCGAGGCTTATCGGCTCGTCAACGCCTGCAAGGAGCGGACACCTACAGCGGCATCCGCGGACCTCAAAACTGACGCCCCGAGCCATGGAGAGCCACAACCCACGGTGACAGCGGCGCGGCCCAAGCGTAACAAACAGATCGACGTCTGTTATTATCACCAACACTTCGCCGAGAAAGCCCACAAATGCATTCCCCCCTGCAAGTTCACGATGTCGGGAAAACGCCCAAGCCGAGGGCCGTTAACGGCAGCGGTTCTCGGCGAGAAAAACAAGCTGTTATACGTGACGGATGGACACACAGGCAAGCAGTTCCTCATCGACACGGGAGCTCATCTGAGTTTCATCATGCCCTCCCACGCAGATCGAGCCATGGGCACCCGGGGCAATGGAGCAGTGGCAGCCAACGGTTCGGACATCGACACGTTCGGTGAAAAGAGCCTGCACCTCCTCATTCACGGCCACAGCTACAGATGGACATTTGTTGTAGCGGCGGTGAGTTTTAACTTGTTAGGCGCTGATTTTCTATGTGCACATGGGTTATTAGTTGATCTAGCAAATAGGCGCCTGGTTAATGCACTATCTTTTGCTTCTATTCCATGCTCAGCTCGAGTCTCTCCACCACCTGTGCAGGCCAACGTCACCACGGCAGGAGGTAAGTTTGAGCAACTCCTCACCCAATTTCCAGCACTCACAACCCCCAAATTTTCAGCCACTGTAGCCAAACACGGGGTTAAACACTTCATTCCAACAACGGGACCTCCCGTTTTTGCCAAAGCTCGCTGCTTAGACGCGGCCAAGTTCAACATAGCAAGGGACGAATTTGCAGCTCTTGAAAAATTAGGCATTTGCCGACGTTCAAAGAGCCCTTGGGCTTCACCACTTCACATGGTTCCGAAATCCGACGGTTCTTGGAGACCGTGCGGAGATTACCGCAGATTAAACAACGCTACAGCGCATGACCGCTACCCCATCCCTCATATACAGGATTTTTCACTGCATTTAGCGGGCGCGCGCATTTTTTCAAAGATAGACTTAGTCTGCGGTTATCACCAAGCTCCAGTCCGAGCTGAAGACATTCCTAAAACAGCGGTTATAACCCCTTTCGGCCTTTTTGAATTCCTGCGAATGCCTTTCGGCCTCAAAGGTGCTGCTCAGACTTTTCAACGTATGATGGATGCAGTCTTACGCGACCTCCCCTTTGTTTTCGTCTACCTCGACGACATGCTGGTAGCCAGCTCATCGGAGGAAGAGCACAAGCAGCATCTCACTACCGTTTTTCAGAGGCTAGAAGAGCACGGATTAATAATTAATCCAGCCAAATGCAAATTCGGCGTATCGCAAATTGATTTTTTGGGACACAGAGTCTCCCCGAAAGGGGCAGCTCCGCTTCCAGACAAAATTCATGCGATAGAAGGTTTTCCACGGCCCCAAACGGTCAAATCGCTACAGGAATTTTTGGGGATGGTTAATTTTTACAACCGTTTCCTCCCTCATGCAGCTCAGCTCATGCAGCCCCTGTATGACGCGCTTAAAAAAAAGAAAGCTTCCAACGCGGTCGAATGGACCCCGGAACGCGAACGTGCTTTTGCGGAAGCTAAAAACGCCCTAGCTAACGCCACAATGTTAGTCCATCCAGATCCCTCGGCCCGCATTGCTCTAACCACAGATGCTTCAGACTTGGCCATAGGGGCAGTTGTAGAACAACTTGTCAAGGGGGTCTGGCAACCTTTAGCATTTTTTAGCAAATCGCTAAACCCGACGGAACGCAAATACAGCACTTTTGACAGGGAGCTGCTGGCGCTCCATTTATCCATCCGCCACTTCCAGTTTTGGTTAGAAGGGCGGAGTTTCACGGCTTTTGTGGACCATAAACCGCTCACTTTTGCTATGGCTAAAATTTCAGAACCTTGGTCGGGCAGACAACAAAGACAGCTAGCTGCGATTTCAGAGTTCACCACAGACATTCGACATGTAGCGGGCAAACTTAACGTAGTAGCGGACTGTCTCTCTCGCGCTGTGGCACCGCCAGAGCACGAGGAGACAGATTACACTGCTTCAGTAGCTGAGCTTTTCTCTAACGCAAACACATATGCAGCACCTATCCATGAAGGGATAGATTATGCAGCCATGGCGGAAGAACAAGGTAGTGATGCGGACGTGCGCGCGCTCCTGTCTGGACCAACAGGGTTAAGGCTGGAGGAAAAAGAGTTGCGCGACGGCGTGCCCCCCCTAATATGCGATGTTTCAACCGGCCGACCTCGCCCGTTAGTACCAGCTGCTTGGCGCCGCCGCATTTTCGACGCAGTTCACTCCCTCGCGCACCCAGGTGTGCGCGCCTCGGTCAAAATGGTTGCCGAAAAGTTTGTGTGGCCAGGCCTGCGCAAAAACGTAAAAGAATGGGCAAAAACTTGCATTCCTTGTCAGCGCGCCAAAGTACACAAACACACAAAAGCCCCTCTGGAGCCTTTTCCAATCCCTGCTAGAAGGTTCGACCACATTCATGTCGACCTCGTGGGGCCGCTGCCTTCCTCCCAGGGTTTCACACACCTGCTAACAATGATAGACCGCACCACACGCTGGCCAGAGGCAGTCCCTCTAGCGGCAACTACAGCGGAGGAAGTCGCTCGCGTTTTTCTAACAAATTGGGTGGCACGTTTCGGCGTCCCATCAGACATCACGTCAGATAGGGGGCCTCAATTTGTCTCAGAGCTCTGACCAGCCATGTCCAACAGTTTAGGGGCAACAATTCACCGTACCACCGCTTATCACCCTCAGGCTAATGGGTTATGCGAGCGTTTTCACAGGTCCTTAAAGGCCGCCCTCAGGGCCTCATTAACGGACACAAATTGGGTAAATAAACTTCCCTGGGTTTTATTGGGGTTGCGTGCGACACCTAAAGAGGATTTAGACGCTTCCCCTGCAGAATTAGTCTTTGCTCAGCCTATCAGACTCCCAGGTGAATTTTTACCAGAAAACCCAGAACCAGGGCACCTCCCAGTCCCAAGGTTTTTAGGCAGTAACAGTCCGGACTCTCTCCACGGTCCAGCTCATCACTCCTTTCCGCGAGTTTTTGTTCCTCAAACTTTAAAAAACGCTGAGTTTGTTTTTGTTAAGCATGAAGCTCTAAAACCAACGTTACGCCCAGTATACGATGGCCCGTATAGAGTGCTGGAAAATGGTGACAAACACTTTGTGCTTGATTATGGGGATAGAAATGAAATGGTCAGCATTGACAGACTCAAACCTGCCTTCTTGTTGAGAGACGAACCCGCACAGCTGGCTCGAGCACCTCGGCGAGGTAGACCCCCCAAGGAAAAAGTCTCAGCCCCCAGGCAGGGAACAGATAATCTCTCTCCTTCCCACACTGCAGATTCCTCACAACAAGGTCCCAGCAGGACGCCTAAACCGACCTACAGCAGCTTTGGGAGAAGATTGAAACCCAGACTACACAGGGACTGATTACACCACTCTGCAAATTTTCACTAATTGTGCCGCAACAGTTTAGGACTGATTTATGATTATACTATGCTGTTATGTTTTCACTGAACTCTCTTAGGAGCATGGCTGCTTGAAAGTTTCTTCTGTGGCAACGGCTGTAACACGTAGTATGTCTTAGTAATTACCCTAGACTGTGAATCTTTCTGTGTTCCTTCATAGTTGTTTGGGGGGCCTGTGGTATATATCACTCATATATTCCATACCTACATTTGTTAGAGCATGTGGAAATGTTTGGGACAGAATATACAAAGGAACTTCACACCTCTGAAAGAACAAAGGAATCTCACCACTGTGTGAAGACTCATGATGTCACAGGACGCCATGGCAACAGACTCGACCTCCCAAGACAGGGAGAGGGGATGGCAGGACAATGGGGATTAAGATAACGGGGAGATGTTACCTTTTTCAATGAGTGGCTCTGACGTCAGCTGTTTCAATGAGTGGTGCTATGCGTGCTTGTATTTAACCAGCGAGCGAAGCAGAGTTCTGTCTCTTGCCTTCTGCCAAGCTCTGCACCAGATGAGACAAGATAGAAGAGTTTGTTCATTAAGATAAGATAAGATAAGATAAGATAAGATGAGATAAGATAAGCCTTTATTAGTCCCACAACGGGGAAATTCCAGGATTGCAACAGCACAGGGATAGCAACACTCAGAGCAACAATCAGAAGGCAAGAAAAAAAACAAGCAAGCAAGAGCAGCTAATATACATATGTACATATTACTATAAAATATATATATACACACACACACACAGACACACAGTGCAGAGCATTGTAGCTGGATGGAATAAATATATGAATATATGAACACACAGTGCAGAGCATTGTAGCTAGATGGAATAAATATGTAAATATATAAACACCCACAGTACGGAGCATTGCAGCTAGGTGGAATAAATATGCAAGTATATAAAGACTCTACTTTTGTGATACAAAACCGCCTCGTTATTTCCAGCTCTTCTACATATACTATTATATACAGTATATATATATACACTACCGTTCAAAAGTTTGGGGTCACCCAGACAATTATTTTGTGTTTTCCATGAAAAGTCACACTTATTTACCACCATGAGTTGCAAAATAAATAGAAAATATAGTCAAGACATTGACAAGGTTAGAAATAATGATTTGTATTTGAAATAATAATTTTTTCCTTCAAACTTTGCTTTCGTCAAAGAATCCTCCATTTGCAGCAATTACAGCATTGCAGACCTAACATGATTGCACAAGGGTTTTCTAATCATCCATTAGCCTTCTGACGCAATGAGCAAACACATTGTACCATTAGAACACTGGAGTGATAGTAGCTGGAAATGGGCCTCAATACACCTATCTAGATATTGCACCAAAAACCAGACATTTGCAGCTAGAATAGTCATTTATCACATTAGCAATGTATAGAGTATATTTCTGATTAGTTTAAAGTTATCTTCATTGAAAAAAAGTACTTTTCTTTCAAAAATAAGGAAATTTCTAAGTGACCCCAAACTTTTGAACGGTTGTGTATATATATATATATATATATATATATATATATATATATATATATAGTATTGTAGAGGCTGGGTTAATCATCTCAGACTGGATGCAGAGGGTAAACAGAGAAGGACAATAGGGATGGAGATTATGGTGAGGTAGCAGGAAGAAGGAGTTGGTGGAGAAGGGATGAATGTATTGTGATGCTAGATGTCATAAAGATGTGAGATGGGCCGTTGATATAAAGGAGAGCCCCTGGTGTATTGGGACATGCTTTTTCTGTGTATGACAGATGTGAGAGTGAATAAAGTCGTCTGCTGCATAAATCTGGATTAAAGTTCTCTGAGCTCGAGTAGTCCGCACAAGTTTTGCCCTGAGCCTTCGACATGATGGCATTAACTCGTATTCATTATGCAGAGGGTGTGAGACATCACTAGCATGAACAGTGATGGTTTTGCAATGAGTGACATCATCAGTCCATTTAGCTCTGTATGCTGCAACAACCTCAGTGTACTCCTCTATGTTTGTGTGTTCATTCTGAGTGGCTGCATGCTTGAAAGTGTCCCAGTCTGTAGTGCTAAAGAAGCCTTTCAGGGCACTGGAGGCCAACTCTGGCCACACACGTACCTGCTTTTTAGTTGGTGTGATGGCTTTACTCTGGGTCTGTTTGCAGGCCTTAGCAAGATGGTGATGTGATCAGAGAGACCAAGGTGGGGGAGGGGGGCCTTGTATGCTTTCTTGAGGGTTGTGTACACCAAGTCCAGCAAGCTGTCTCCTCTTGTTGGAAAGTCCACATGTTGGTGTAGTTTTAGTAGGAGGGCCTTTAAATCTGCATGGTTAAAGTCTTCTGCTGTGATGAGGAATCTGTCTGGATGCACTGTTTGTGTCTCACTTATAGCCTGATAGAGTTCATTTAATGCCTGATTCCTCTCGCCGGTGGCAGTGGCATACCTGTCAAGGCATACCTCATGCCTCCCTTATTGGGGGGGGCTTTCACACCTGTACTGAGTACTTAAAAACTGTATTTATCGGCAGATGAAAGAAAACTGAAGCAAAAAAAACCAAACAAAAACCAAACAAACAACAACAATTGCAACATGAACTATTTCAAACATATTTATTGAAATGTACACTTATATGGACACAATCTTGAGCCATAACTTTTTGGTAATGTGAAAATAATAAGCCAAGTAGCACAAAAAAAATAAAAATAAATAAAAAATAAATAAATTAAAAAAATAAATGATAATATTAATAATAAATAAATAAAAATAAATAAATAAAAAAAACAATATTTTTCAAATTTACATTAGCACAAGGTAGATTGCTTAATTTGAAAGTACACAATAAGAATAATTCTGAATATAGTTCTTAATTGTCAGCTAGATATATACACTTGGAATTAAAGAGTTTTTAATTGTCAGCAAAAACATCACTTCTGCTAGTGATGCATTGGATTTGGAAGGCGTTGGTTCTGGAAGGCGTCAGTTCTCTCACTGGCTGAAAATGTTCATCCATCCATCGATACGTTTTTGATTTGGCTACACAGTTTTTGTGGCCCTGTGTAGCGAAGTGCGACTTCAGGTCGAAAATCCCCAATGCACTCACTTTTATGCTCTTCCTTCATGGAACACAGAAGGAGTGTGTAGGGCCCTCTGAAGAAGCCTTTATCCATCCAGCGTATTTTCCCTTCTCGAAGCTCGGACTCTCCCATTCTTTTCGGTGATGTCCAGTCCCTCGATTTCCCTTTTCTTCAAGCTTTGTTTTCTTCGCCGGCAGTGCGCTGCATGAAACCATTTTGAAAATCATAAAAAGACTGCTTAGGTGCGCTTGTGGAGGATCGAAATAAGTGCAGGTGGACACGGCGAACTGAAGTTTAAAAGGGTGCTTTATGCATCCTCCATCACGAGGTTCGCCCAGCGCTGTGGCAGCGTGCTGGAGCGAGCTCTGCGTCTCAAAGTCAGCAACAAGCAATGCGAGTGATCAAAAAGAGAGAGAGCAAGAGATATGCAGTCAACTTATATACCCGGCTACAGACAATGCATGGATGGCACATTAGCATCACAGTATACAGCAGGAAAGCATGGACATTTGCATTAGAGTCACACATATCAGCTGCAGGATTACTGGCGCTGGAATTCCTCTCTGTTCCGGAGCTGCAGGACAAAAGAGGGTGTGAGGCGCATCTGCATAATGATCAGTCCATACCTCTCACTGTTCTGATAATTGCTCACGCTGAGCGCTCTGCCAGCCCCGTAGGTTGTGGGGGTCACCACACGCTCAATTTCGCCAGGCATCGAATTACTGTTCAGTTAATTTTAGGTTCTCTCAATAATTTTTTTTTTTTTTCGCTGTATATTTTTCTTTTTGGCATACAGAAATGGCAATACGCCCGTATTTGCTAAAATTGCATTTTCCCCGTATTAAAATACGGCGAAACCGTATCACTTGACGGGTATGCAGTGGGTGGGACATACACGGCGACTAGCAGGACAGATGTAAATTCTTTCAGTAAGTAAAACGGTCAGCCCTTCATCATAAACTCCACCAGCAGAGAACAGTGTTTGTGCGGAACAGTCTCATCTTGGCACCAGGTGTCATTGATGAAACACACACGCCTCCTCCTTGGGTTTTCCCTCCTTCCGTGAACACCTGATCAGTGCCTAGGTATGTTAGCCCCGCTAACTGAATAGCAGAGACCGGGATATTGTCATTTAACCACGTTTCCATAAAGATTAAAACACAGCAGTTCCACGCATCATGTTGCGTAGATCTCAGGAGCTGTATGTTGTCTATTTTGTTGTCTAGTGAGCATATGTTGGCAAGAATGAGGGTTGGAATAGGGAGTCTGTATGGGCTAGCGGCTAGCTTTGTTCAGATTCCTCCATGCTTACC
Organism: Pholidichthys leucotaenia; assembly: GCA_020510985.1. Classification (NCBI taxonomy): domain Eukaryota; kingdom Metazoa; phylum Chordata; class Actinopteri; order Cichliformes; family Pholidichthyidae; genus Pholidichthys; species Pholidichthys leucotaenia. The sequence goes on from CM035837.1 coordinate 137,798,670, forward strand.
TCACTTCTGCTTTCTCCCGCACTGTCTACGGCATCTCCATATGGGATGAGACGCAGCGGTCGAGTCCGGGGGTGTGGAAGTCTGGCAGAGAAGTCCTAGGCCATGGAGTTCCTCTGTAACGCCCCAGTCCAAGACATAATGTTTGGTCATATTCCTTATCTTCAGAAGGTTGTGGCAACTATGGCTTGTCTGCAACATCATATGTAGACATTAAACACATGAATATACGCTTAGGCGTAGTTTAAAATGACACTAACGGCACAAACATGAAGAGAGAGGGGAGGCCGCTGTGTGTTCCGCTGCCTAGTCCAAAGAATGCATCTTTAAGAGAAAAGTGGCAAAACTTAATTTTAACAGACATTCCGGAGGATTTTAGCCCAAACTTATTGCTCTGTTCTGGTCATTTCACCACTGTATTGCACACAGTGATGCTGTAAAATGCCTGAACGGTAATTTGGCATATGCGACCCGTGCTGGCAAAATGAGTTGGAATGCACACTGGGTAATTACGAGCTACAGAAACAAGAAGTCAAAAATCATGATTCTTTCTTTGTTTGCTGGCGGCAAGTCCCGGGAAAACCACTGTCAGTGCCTGGTATCAATGTAAAGCTTGGAACTCCTACTTTCTAAAAGTACATGTTTTTTGGAAGACATAACTTAGGGCCGATCAAACGCGAGTTTTCAAACCAGTCAAGATATAAACAAAATTGGCTTGTTGCTGGTCAGTTTTAGCCCAATTCCTACAAATTAAATATAAATTTTAAGGTCTTTCAATACAGAATATGAAAATAACAATACCTCAGTTTTGAAAATTTCCTCATTGTGACTCATTTTGCCAGCATGGGTCACATATGCAGCCATACAGCATGTGTTTCAGATGAGCTAGATCACAGTGAAACAGTCAAGGCACAGAACCGGTAGCTGACAGTGTCAGCAGTGTGGAGCCTATCCCAGCATCTTTGGGTGAAAGGAAGGGTACACCCTGGACAGATCACCAGTCCATCGCAGGGCCAACACAGAGAGACAGACAACTATTCACACCTAAGGACAATTTAGAATCTCCAGTTGATGTCAATTAACCTAATGTGCATGGCTTTGGCCTGTGGGAGGAAACCGGAGTACCCGGAGAAAACCCACACAAACACGGGGAGGACATGCAAACTTCACACAGAGAGGTCACCAATGGTCAGGGGTGGGATCAAACCCATGATGGTCAAGGGTGGCATTGAACCTATGACCTTCTTGCTGTGCTTCCACAGTACTAACTGTGGGTGGTGGGGTGGTGGTTCCTCTCTTCAAGAAGGAGGACCAAGAGTGTGTTCCAACTTTAGAGGGATCACACTCCTCAGCCTCCCTAGAAAGGTCTATGCCAGGGTACTGGAGAGGCGAGTCCGGTCGTTGGTCAAACCTCGGATTCAGAAGGAACAACGTGGTTTTCGTCCTGGTTGCGGCACATCAGACCAGCTCTTACACTCTCAAGAATCCTTATGGGTTCATGGGAGTTTGCTCTACCAGTCCACGTGTTTGTTTTGTGGACTTGGAGAAGGCATTTGACCGTGTCCCTCATGGCCTCTTGTGAGGGGTGCTGTGGGAATATGGGGTTTTGGGCTTGTTGCTAGGAGCTACCTGGTCTCGATACAACTGTTGTGAGAGTCTGGTTCATATTGCCAACAGTCAGTCAAACTCGTTTCCGGTGAAAATTGTACTTCGCCAGGGCTGCCCTTTGTTACCGATCCTGTTTAGAGTTGCAGCTAAAAATTATTTTTCAAATGATTAATCTAACGACTTTTTTTTTATTAGTTGACTAAACTAACAATTATTTTTTCGATTAGTCTAATGACTATTTTCTCTTTAGTTGATTAATTCTTTGGTCAAAGTCAAGCATTCCTCTTACAAGAAATAAACATTTCAGAAGTTATCCCAAAATGTAAAACCCAGCGCTACAAAAACAGATTTGTTCCTGCTGCTGTCAAAGAGTTGAACAAGATGTAGCAATATACTGCACATAATTTAGTTATCAATTTATTAATTTTTATTTTATATTTGTTTATTTGTGTAGGTTTTTTACTTGGGTTTTAAATCTTTTATTGGGTTTTAGACTTCAGACTTTTGAGTTTTTAATCTCATTGACTTAGTTTTTAACTTTTTTAATATGACCCTTCTCTCTTATCTCTTTTTCTCTTATCTTTGTCTTATGTCCTGATTGGTGGAGCCTTGAGTACTTTCACTGTGTTTATAGTCAGCTTCATGTGTGCCTGTGTTTGTGTTCATGTTGAATGTAATTGTGGTTTGTAAATATGTATCTAAAAGGATGTCACCTGACTGCAAAACAAATCTACCTACGGGTACAAATAAAGTAACCTGAACCTGAACCTGAAATTCAAACAATGTGCTAATAATTCAAAAAAGGGATTTTAGGGCATTGTTACATTATTTATTCCACAAGTAAAACAAATTCAGCCCATAGCAAACAGTGAAATAAAATTTTAATATTTTAGTTTTAGGACATCAATCACTTTAAATTCCGCCCAACATAAATAATAAAAAACATTCTATGGCATCATTCTCTTAATAGAATATGTCCGTCATAAATTCAGTACACTTAAGTCAAACATAAGATTAGCCCATCTCTCAGGGCATCTTTCACTTTCATATAAACCCAGAATAAATTCAGTCCTCAGTAAATAGTGCAAAACAAACCTGATTCACCTTAGTCCAACATAAATTCACCCCAATATAAATTGTTGGGTAAAGTATGTTCTGGTGGGAAGTGTGTACCCTGGGTAAAATGTGTTGATCATCTCACAGAAGCCCTGACCATCCACATTAGAAAAGGGTCTCGTATCCTTAACAATCATGTTGAAGATGCTGTCAGAGAGTTGAAGCCATGTGGGGCGTACATACAGTCATCCTTTTTATGGAAGAAATCTTGCACACAGCTTTAATTCTTCCTGAGACACACAAACTCAATAACCTAGAGGCATGTTATAACAAATAAATTATGAAACAATCATGTAAAACTTTATTACCACTTACATTCAATTCAACTTTATTTACAGACGTGGACAAAATTGTTGGTACCCCTCTGTTAATGAAAGAAAAACCCACAATAGTCACAGAAGTAACTTGAATCTAACAAAAGTGGTAATAAATAAAATTTCTATGAAAATTAACCAATGAAAATCAGACAGTGCTTTTGAATTGTGGTTCAACAGAATTATTTTAAAAAAACAAACTCATGAAACAGGCCTGGACAAAAATGATGTTACCCCTAGAACAGATTGAAAATAATGTGACCATAGGGACATGTTCAACCAAGATGTGTCCTCTAATTAACATCACAGGTGTCTACAAACTTGTAATCAGTCAGTTGGCCTATTTAAAGGGTGACAAGTAGTCACTGTGCTGTTTGTTGACATGGTGTGTAGCACATTAAACGTGGACCAGAGGAAGCAAAGGAGAGAGTTGTCTCAGGAGATTAGAAAGAAAATTATAGACAAGCATGTTAAAGGTAAAGGCTATAAGACCATCTCCAAGCAGCTTGATGTTCCTGTGACTACAGTTGCACATATTATTCAGAAATTTAAGATCCACAGGACTGTAGCCAACCTCCCTGGACGTGGCCGCAGGAGGAGACGGATAATACGAATGGTAACAAAAGAGCTCAGAACAACCTCTAAACACATTCATGGTGAACTCCAAGGTCAAGGTACATCAGTGTCAGATCGCACCATCCGTCATTGTTTGAGCCAAAGTGGACTTCATGGGAGACGACCAAGGAGGACACCACTGTTGAAAACAAATCATAAAAAAGCCAGACTGGAATTTGCCAAACTGCGTGTTGACAAGCCACAAAGCTTCTGGGAGAATGTCCTCTGGACAGACGAGACAAAACTGGAACTTTTTGGCAAGGCACATCAGCTCTATGTTCACAGACTCAAAAATGAAGCATACCAAGAAAAGAGCACTGTCCTTACTGTGAAACATGGAGGAGGTTCTGTTATGTTCTGGGGCTGCTTTGCTGCATCTGGCACAGGGTTACTTGAATCTGTGCAGGGTACAACGAAATCTCAAGACTATCAAGGTATTCTAGAGAGAAATGTGCTGCCCAGTGTCAGATAGCTTGGTCTCAGTTGCAGGTCATGGGTCTTGCAAATAATGACCCAAAACACAGCTAAAAAAAAACCAAGAATGGGTAAGTGCAAAACATTGGACTATTCTAAAGTGGCCTTCTATGAGCCCTGATCTAAATCCTATTGAACATCTGTGGAAGGAGCTGAAACATGCCGTCTAGAGAAGGCACCCTTCAAACCTGAGACAACTGGAGCAGTTTGCTCATGAGGAGTGGGCCAAAATACCTGCTGAGAGGTGCAGAAGTCTCATTGACAGTTACAGAAATCGTTTGATTGCAGTGATTGCCTCAAAAAATTGTGCAACAAAACATTAAATTAAGGGTACCATCATTTTTGTCCAGGCCTGTTTCATGAGTTTGTTTTTTAAAATAATTCTGTTGAACCACAATTCAAAAGCATTGTCTGATTTTCATTGGTTAATTTTCATAGAATTTTTATTTATTACCACTTTTGTCAGATTCAAGTTATTTCTGTGACTATTGTGGTTTTTTTCTTTCATTAACAGAGGGGTACCAACAATTTTGTCCACGTCTGTATATAGCACCATATCACAACAAACGTCATCTCATAGCACTTTCAAATGTAGGGGAAACCCCACAATTGCAGAAAGACCCCAGCAATCAGGCGATCCCCTGTGAGCAAGCACTAGGCGACGGTGGAGAGGAAAAACTCCATTTTAACAGGAAGAAACCTCTAGCAGAACCAGGCTCAGGGAGGGGCAGCCATCTGCTACGACTAGCTGGGGGGTGGGGGGATAGAGAAGATGAAAAGAACAGACATGTAGAGAGCAAACATTAACAGAGAGAAGCCAAGTACATTATTGGAGGTCACCCGGCAGTCTAACTCTATTAACAGCAAAACAAAGGGAGGGTTAAAAGACACAGGATCATTCACTAATCGTAGGCTATATTGAAGAGGAAGGTTTTTACCCTATTCTTAAAAACAGAGATCGAGTCTGACTGTCATGGTCCGAGTGCTGACTCTGTCCACGCTTGGGTTGCCCGGTATATGACCATATGGCCTCCGGGCTTTTATTATGACAGCGTCTCGGCGGGGCTTCCGGCTGTCAGAGCCGAGTTCCGCAGGGACAGCTAGAATCCAATCAGCTAATGACGTTCTCATCAGCTGATTAATCTGTCAGCCCTATTTAAGGGAGCAGCTCAGTTTACTCGGGGCTGCAACCTCACCTTTTCCAGTCTGGTTTCCCTACTCCCGAAGCCAGTTCCTTCCAGCGTTAGGTTCCGCCCTCGCTAATTGTATTTAAGTGTTGTGTCTTTGCCTTTATTTGTGTTTTGCCCCACGAGGCTCATTATTTTGTAGTGTATGTCTTTCTTTAATAAATCTGCAAACTCATTGGCTGCCTACAGCGTGTTATTAGCGGTCCGCGAGGACCGCTCCATGACACTGACTCCCGAACCCAAATTGGTAACTGGTTCCACAGGAAGGGAGCGTGATAGCAGAAGGCTCTGCCTCCCATTGTACTTTTGGAAATTCTAGGTATTAAAAGTAATCCAGCATTTTGGGAGCGTAGTGCTCTGTTAGGATGACAGGGTAATATCAGAGCTTTTATATAAGAGGGGGCCTGATTACTAAGAGCTTTGTAAGTAAGAAGAAAGATTTTAAACTTAATTCTAAACTCTATGGGAAGCCAATGAAGGGAGGCCAGAACCGGAGAGATATGATCTCTCTTTCTCGTACCTGTTAAAACTCTTGCTGCAGCATTTTGGATCAACTGAAGACTTTTTAAAGATATTTTAGGACAACCTGATAATAGCGAGTTACAGTCATGGTCCGAGTGCTGACTCTGTCCACGCTTGGGTTGCCCGGTATATGACCATATGGCCTCCGGGCTTTTATTATGACAGCGTCTCGGCGGGGCTTCCGGCTGTCAGAGCCGAGTTCCGCAGGGACAGCTAGAATCCAATCAGCTAATGACGTTCTCATCAGCTGATTAATCTGTCAGCCCTATTTAAGGGAGCAGCTCAGTTTACTCGGGGCTGCAACCTCACCTTTTCCAGTCTGGTTTCCCTACTCCCGAAGCCAGTTCCTTCCAGCGTTAGGTTCCGCCCTCGCTAATTGTATTTAAGTGTTGTGTCTTTGCCTTTATTTGTGTTTTGCCCCACGAGGCTCATTATTTTGTAGTGTATGTCTTTCTTTAATAAATCTGCAAACTCATTGGCTGCCTACAGCGTGTTATTAGCGGTCCGCGAGGACCGCTCCATGACACTGACTCCCGAACCCAAATTGGTAACTGGTTCCACAGGAAGGGAGCGTGATAGCAGAAGGCTCTGCCTCCCATTGTACTTTTGGAAATTCTAGGTATTAAAAGTAATCCAGCATTTTGGGAGCGTAGTGCTCTGTTAGGATGACAGGGTAATATCAGAGCTTTTATATAAGAGGGGGCCTGATTACTAAGAGCTTTGTAAGTAAGAAGAAAGATTTTAAACTTAATTCTAAACTCTATGGGAAGCCAATGAAGGGAGGCCAGAACCGGAGAGATATGATCTCTCTTTCTCGTACCTGTTAAAACTCTTGCTGCAGCATTTTGGATCAACTGAAGACTTTTTAAAGATATTTTAGGACAACCTGATAATAGCGAGTTACAGTAATCTAATCTAGAGCTAACAAAAGCGGGGATCAATTTCTTGGCATCACTCAGAGACAAGATGCTCCTAATCTTGGCAATATTACACAAATGATAGAAGGCAGTCTCAGAAACAAATTTAATATGTGAATTAAAAAACAGATCTTGATCAAAAATAACTCCAAGGTTCCTCACAGAACTATTCAGAGTAAGAGTAGCTGCATTCAAATTAAGAGTTTGATTTGGAAAAGTATTTCTAAGGTTTTTGGGACCAACAAGGATGGCTTCAGTCTTATCTGGGTTTAATAGCAGAAAACTACAAGTCATCCAAGCTTTGAGTTCCTTAAGACAGGCATCTAACTTGACTAATTGATTGCAATCATTGGGCTTCATTGACAGATATAATTGTGTGTCATCTGCGTAACAATGAAAATGTATACAGTGCTTTCTAATGATGTTATCTAACGGAAGCATATGTAAACTAAAAAGAGTAGGGCCTTGCACAGATCCCTGTGAAACTCCATGACTGAGCTTAGAGTTGGAAGAAAACTCATTATTGATATGAACAAACTCAAGTCTATTGGACAAATAAGATTTAAACCACTGCAGTGAAGTACCATTTAGTCCAACAAAGTGTTCTAATCTATCAAGTAGAATATCATGATCGATTGTATCAAAGGTTGCCCTAAGATCTAAAAGGACAAGTACAGAAAAGAGTCCATTATCAGATGTGATAAGAAGGTCATTAGTGACCTTCACTAAGGCTGTTTCAGTACAATGATGAATTCTGAACCCAGATTGAAACTCTTCAAATAAACCGTTTCCCTGTAAGTGGTCAAATAATTGCGTAGCAACAACTCTTTCTATGATTTTTGAAATGAAAGGCAGATTAGAGATTGGTCTATAGTTAGCTAAAACTCCTGGATCAAGCGTTGACTTTTTAAGTAAGGGTTTAATTACAGCAATTTTAAAAGCCTGCGGTACATGACCTAAGGTTGAAGAAGAATTGATTATTTGAAGAATACGGCTACCAATAAATGCGAAGACTTTTTTTAAATAAGCTGGTAGGAATAGGGTCTAAAAGACAAGTGGAAGGCTTGGATGAGGAGATTATTTTATCTAACTCTAAAAGGTCAATTGGAGTAAACTTATCCAAACAGATATCAATTGAAGGAGTTGTAGTATCAGAATCAGAATCAGAATCAGAATCAGCTTTATTGCCAAGTATATTTACAAGTAAACACACGAGGAATTTGACTTGACATTGGACGCGCACGTTAGGCGCATCCAATGACGCGTCGCCATACAAGGCGCCTGTCAACAGTGGAGGTAAAGAGGGGAGGGGAGGGGGAGGAAAACACAATAGGAGAGAGAAAAAACATAGTAATCAGAATAAACGCTCGTATATGAGCCAAATTTTGACTACACAGAAAAAAACCCTCATGCATTAGCAGACAATAGATACAATCACACAGCAGAGGGAGGGAGAGCAGTGTGTGTATATCTGCATGTCATTGTGTAATGTGAGTGTAACAGTTGTTAGTGGGCAGCAGAGGGCGCCTCCAGGCAGTGGATAGATGTTATAATCATGTGACTTATAAACAAGACCAGAGATCAGAGTCTGTCTCTCTTTTCCTCTTCCTTGCAGAAGGCACATGGGCATTGTCCTCGAGAGACCAATCCGCTGACGACAACAACTGATTGTTGATGTATGGGTAGACATAAGCCACTTCTCTGGCGTTATCTTATCGAGGAGGAATGTAAACAAGGGTACCAAAACACAAGGTCAAATCTGCACAGTGCACTCAGAGAATAAAAAAATTTCTCTCTCTTCGATTCTGTGCTTCAATTTCATACAGGCTTGAATCATACTTTAGATCATTCTCTGGAGAGCACTCAGCGATCCACAGATGTTATCCACCTACTGAAACATAGGTAAAACATGTCCAGAGAGTTCGTTCTCTCTTCAATGCATGCCAGGTAGTAAATTCCATGTTAATCCTGCCGCTGACAGTCAGTGCTCCCCCCAGCTGGACGAATTGTTGAATTTGTTAAGGGAGCTACGCCGGGGTCCGCATTTGATTAGCTCACCCAGATAATTTCGATACACTAGGAAAACTCCAGGGGCCAAAACAGAAGATCCTGTGATCAGTTCAATCTCAGTCGAATCACACAGACACATGAGTTCCAATGCCATGAGTCTCCCTTGGGTTCCCCCTGACCCGCTTCTTCTTTTAAAGGTGACAATCGCATATAAGCCGCTTTCCAGATCCATAATTTCCATTTGGATTAAGATTCAGCCAGGAGAAGAGTGACATTGCAAGCTGGGATCAGAAGGGAGAGGATTAGGAGGGAGAGGGAAGAAAAGCGTCTGCTCTCTCTCAGAAGCGGAAGTATCTGTAGTTGCTGTACTTAAGTTTACGGTGGGAATAATCTGATTGATTTTATTTCTAATAGATAAAATTTTATGATTGAAAAAGTTCAAAAAGTCTTGACTAGTAAGCTCTAGGGGGATGCGAGGATTGACAGAATCCTGACCCTTTGTCAGCCTGGCTACAGTATTGAAAAGAAACCTGGGATTATTCTTATTCTCTTCTATTAATGCAGAGTAGTAACTTGTTCTAGCTTTTCTAAGAGATTTTTTATAAATTAGGAGATGATTTCTCCACGCTAAATAGAATTCATCTAAATTATTGGAATGCCATTTTCTTTCTAATTGACGAGTCTTCTGTATTATGCTATGAGTTTCTGTGTTAAACCAAGGGGTTAAAAATCTCTGATTAGACTTTTTCTTTTTTAAAGGGGCCGCCAAGTCTAGAGTCTGATGCAGAGAGGCTGTAACACTATCTATCATGCTATCAATTATGGAAGGAACAAGCTTTCCATCTATTATTTCCGTTGTGTTGACACATGGTATAGAGGAAACAATCTGCAAAAATTTGGAAACAACATCATCTGAAAGACATCTGCTGTAGTAATATTTTTCTTTAGGAGTCAAATAATCAGAAATAGTGAAAACAAAGGTTAACAGACAATGGTCTGACAGTACAGGATTATGAGGAGACACTACCAGATTTTCTATTTCTATACCATAAGTCAGAACAAGGTCCAATGTATGGTGGAGATAATGGGTAGAATTTTCTACTTTCTGGGAAAACCCTATTGAGTCTAATATTGAATTGAATGCCTTATTAAGACAGTCACCATCTACATCAACATGTATGTTAAAACCTCCTACTATAATTATTCTGATTTCAGCACTAAATCAGCTAAAAATTCAGCAAAATTGGATAAAAACTCTGAGTAGGCTGAGGGAGGACAGTCGACGATGGCAAATAAAATTGGGTTTAAGCTAAGAATGCTAACATGCCCCACAGTGAGGACCAGGCCCTCAAAGGAATTAAATCATGTTTTTTGCTTTACATTAACTAGTAATTTAGAACGGTAAATTGCTGCTACTCCACCTCCACGACCAGAACTTCTAGAATTATGATAGTTTAGACAACCAGAGAGAGTTGATTCATTTAAACCAACATAATCATCTTGCCCTAACCAAGTCTCTGTAAGGGATATTCAATCAATCTGATGATCAATTAATAGATCATGAACTAGTAGAGACTTGGGAGTTAGAGACCTAATATTTAACAAACCACATTTAATTTTTAAATTATGAGGAGGAAGAAGAGAGGCCAAATCATTAAATTTAGAGACATGATGTTTAATTTGAGTTTTACCAACTTTTTGTTTAATCACTTTAGGATGTTTATACATTATATTTTTATTAACAGTGGGGAGAGTAGACAAAGGTTCTCTGAGGGGGAAGACAGGGTCTAAGTTGAGGGGTGGCGGATGAGGAGGAGCTGCAGAAAGGCGTGAATTTAACAAGTTATGTTGAATTTGTCTTGGGTTATAGTATTTTGGGTAACGGGAGACAGACACAATCTCTGTGGGGTTATAAACTGAAGGGTGATCTAAACAGTGAGGATTATTTAGATTAATAGGATTTATATGAGAAGTGGAAACAAAGAATTTGTTGGAATGGAATTTCCCCGTTGTGGGACTAATAAAGGCTTATCTTAAAGAAGGGCTGGCTGGCAGACCCAGGAACTTCAGGGTGAGTTAACACACCAAAATTCAGTCACTGTACTAAAAAACGCTGAATTGAATAGAACAGATTGTCCCTTAAAGCACGTGCACCGAGTCTATTTGGATGGATGCCATCTGGCCTCATAAACGATGGGCGGTTCCAAAACAGGTTGAAACTGTCTACAAAACTATTGCTAACAGTAGGACAGTAGAACACAACCAGGTATTAAGACTGAGAGTTCTGCTAAAATAATTGCAACCTCATCTAAAAGGGGCCAAGGGCCCAGAAATAAATACACATCTGCCACAGTTCATAAGAGTGGACAGAAGGCTCTTGAAGTCACTCTGTAAAATTTCCGACACTTCATCTGGGATGTTGTTGCATCCAACATGCACAATGACAGTTTTAGCGTGGGGGTATTCATTTAACAGGTCAGGGATAAGAGCCCCGATGTCTGACACTTTAGCCCCAGGAAAAAAATTTTGTGATACAGTACCTGCTTCTGACGTTCCTCATAATCGAGTCACCAATTACCAACGTCGTCTGGGGGGGCCTTGCCGGTGGTTTCTGAAATGGGGAATAATTGTGCCGATGATGTTGTTGTGATGGCGGGGTGATGCGCTCTCTTCTTTTTGGAGCCAGTGTATAGTTTGGCACACCTAAAATAGTTTTAATCCTGGGCTTGTGGGTTTGGGCTGCTGCTGAAGGAGTAGGAGGAGGAGCAGGGATGGCCATGGGAGGATGATCTACTTCCAGATGGGGAAAATCTTCCAGGGAAAGGATGTCGAACCTATTTTCCAGTAGCAAGGGGAGAGAGGAAGCACGACCGTGTCTAGTCAACCACTGATGCTTGCTAGTTAGTTCAACCAAGGTCCAGGGTTTGTTGCTGGGGTCCTGGACAGCTGAAGAGACCAGAGCAGGGGTGGAAGTGGATGGCGATGTGCTGAATTCACCCAGGTAAGTAGCTGACTCTGCTAGCTGAGAGACAGTTGCCAGGGCCGATGTTTTCCCGAGAATTATAGTGTCTAGGTGGTCTGCAGCCTCCCGAATCTTACAGAGGTTGGAGAGTCTCACTTCCAACTCAGAAACCTTCTTAATCCTCCTGTTGTCCTCATATTCTGTATACACCCCGTGTCCTCTGGGTCAAAATGACCTGTCTTCACTAAATCCCCAATATAAGCAGCTTAATTGAATTTTAAACACCAAATTTTATTTTGCTTGAAGAAACAACTTGTCATTCACCACAAAATTAAATTAAATTAATTAATTAAATCACCCTTATTGTCACTCAACTGTACAAAATGTGTGAATACCTGAGTTTTCCCTCTTCACCTGTATAAGAAAGAATAGAAATGTGCAAAAATGAGTTTTGAATGCATTTTTATTCATCCCAATGATTCAGTTTCTTTTGATATTTTTTTTTTTTTTGCTAGTGAACAATGTAAGAAAATATACAATACAAAAATGTGAAAAACAACATAACTCATTCAACTAATTAGCACATGTAGGGCAGTATGCAAGTGCACAGCCTTTGCAGATATTTTTTCTTACACCTGCAGCACACTGTATGTGTTTTACAGTCCTTCTTTGGCTGGCAGAACTGACATCTCTTCCTCTTACTTGCCCCAGCTGGGGCAGCGGCTGTGGCAGCTGGATCCTCAGGTTGATCAGGAGTTCCTGCACTCTGAATAGCTTTCACAACTGCTGCAGAGGCTTCTGTGCGGGGGACATGCTTCCTTCTTTCAATGAGTGGAGTTACAAGTGCCTTTCCTAGCTGCTCCAGAAACACGCTCCTCTTGTTCTGCTTTCGAGGCATCCAGGTCAGGTTGAGCTCTCTCCAAATCACAAAGGCATTGTAGGAGTAAACATTAATGATGTTGTGGAAGATGACCAGGGGCCAGCGGGCAGTCATCCTTCTGCAGCTGTATGCCCCAATCACCTTATCTAGGTTGTCTACACCTCCTTTGTTGCAGTTGTAGTCTAGGATGATGGCTGGCTTCCTGTCCTCACGATCGCTAATGGCAGCGTCTTTGTGCTGTGTGCTCAGAAGTACTACATTCTTGTTTCTTGTTTGTTAAAAGGAAAGTCTCTCTTTCAGCTTCAGGGTTTTCTTCTTCTTCTTCTGATACATCCTCCACTTCCTCTTCTGAATCAGAGTTGTATTGCTGGACATCTGAAAAAAATCAGCTCTATAGCCTGTTCGACGGTATAACGCGCACTCATGGCTTCAGCACAGAGAGAATTCGGGGTACTGTCATCTGCAGCACCTTTATAACCTCTGGAAATCCACCTGTCTTGTCTTGTTTACGTCTGCTACTGATTGATCTGAGGCCGATCAAAGGCACTGCAGTCCGCGAGAAGGCCACCTGTCTTGTCTTGTTTACGTCTGCTATTGTGTTGTTTACATCTGCTACTGACTGATCTGAGACAGAACTAAAACATTCTCACATTCTGTGGTGTGTAAATAACTCAGTGACTGTGATTTCAACTCAATTTGACTGTCGGGTCATTTTGACCCGAAGACGACCTTTGTACCTTTTTTTGTACAGCTTACATGGAAATGTAAATAAAGGCAACAATTCACTTATCCTAATGTTGGGGTCAATCTAGGAAAAGTCATAAAATTTTAAGTTGAAAAAATATTGTTTAGGGGGATTTTTTTTGGTTTTTAACACAGTGGCGGGTCATTTTGACCCAAGGACAACAGGAGGGTTAAGGAGAGACAAACAGCTGACACACGTCTGTCACAACTCGCTCCCGCCTGTCATCCGCTCCAGCCGTGCGCACACTTGGGCTTCATCAGGCTGCGACTAGTTAACCTGCTCTGCCCGCAGCCTCGGTCTGGAGCCATCAGCTCTCCTCCACACTCAAGCTCTGCGTTCGCCTACTCCTCTCGGCCAACGCCGCTACTCATCGCCCTCACGTAAGGTATTCTTACCTGTTGTCTTCAGTTATTCCCCTCTGCACAGGTGGACCCTCCTGGCGGTGGAATCTCCCTTCATCACCTTCCCTCTCATCTCTCCTGCATCGAGCGCAGCTGGGCGCTGTCTCCCAGGCGGGAGCTCTTCTTGTCAACGCCAGCCACCAGTACATCTACAAGTAAGCCACATCATAACTTTCACCGCCTTGCTGTGACAATTGCTCATCCCCTGCTCTCTGTTCTGTCCTCAGGGTTGCCTGGCTGTACGGTGTCTGTTCTGCCCTCGGTACTCTCCTGTCCCCAAGACTACACTCACATTTCCCACTCACTCATCCATACACCTGCTGTTAATAAACTCTTAAATCTTACCCAAGCCTGTGTGCGTGTTTCCTGGGCCAGAAATCATGTCAGTACGGCTCCAGCAAAGCGGCCCAGCGAACAGCGGGTACGCACGCCGACTCTCCAATCTTGAGGCTCGGGTGGACTTAACTGTTCATCAACAGCAGGTAATTCTCAACCAGCTTACCTCCATTAATAGCTGGTTGGATCGTCTTGATCCTCCGCAGGCGCTTCCTCCATCTCAGCTCGGTGGGTCAGCTCCTCCCGCTCCTCAGGCCAGCCCCTCTGCCCCGGGTCCGCTGACCCGTCTCACCCCAATTCCCACTCCCGCGCGCTTTAGCGGAAAACTCGGCAGAGCGCATGGGTTTATCCTACAGTGTGAGACGGTGTTTCAGCGCGTGCCCGGGGATTTCCCGTCAGACCAAAGCCGAATTGGGTATGTTTCCAATCTCCTGGAAGGGCGAGCGTTAGCCTGGGCTTACGCCGTTATGGCGAAGGCCAGCTACGCGACCCTGACCTATGCCCAGTTCGTGCAAGACTTTCTGGAGGTCTTTGATCATTCGGATCGTGATAGCGTGTTGGCCGAGCGGCTTCTTAGCCTTCGCCAGGGTAGCCGCTTAGCAGCCAACTACGCTGTCGACTTCCGGGTGGCGCCGGAAGAGGCTGGTTGGTGTGATGCTGCCCTTGGCAGCTTATTTGTCCGTAGTCTAAATTCTGATTTGCGGGATGAGCTGGCCAGCCGGGACCAGCCGGATCGGCTGCCAGAGTTAATTTCCTTAGCCATCAGTTTGGATAACAGGCTGAGGGAGCGGGCTGCCGAGCGGAAGCCATTCAGCCGCTCGCGCGGAGCCCTTTCCCACGCTCCTCAGTATTGCCCCCTGGCGTTACCTCCTCCGGAGGCCAACGACGACCCCGATGCTATGATCATCGGACGGGCTAGACTTTCCTTAGCGGAGAAACAGCGCCACCGGGAGTTGGGTCTCTGCATGTATTGCGGAGATGACCAACATCCCGTGGAGGTCTGCCTGGTGAAGCCAAAAGGGGAGGTCCGCGAGTCAATGTACGGGGCCTCGCGGACGCTTCTCAATCTAATCCCCTCTCCAAATGTCAAGTTCAAATCAGACTCTGCCACAACTCCATCGGTCATACATCTCATGCACTGGTGGACTCGGGGGCAGAACAATGTTTTATTTCTAAGAGCCTGGCAACCCGCCTGGGCATCCACTGCCAAACCTTGCCCACTCCCCTCCATCTCGTTGCCCTGACCAGTTCTCCCCTGGAAAAGGTCACTCACATTACCAAACCCATCTCCATCATTATCTCTGGCAACCATCGTGAGGACCTCAGTTTTTATGTCCTTCCCACCTCGGCAGCACCCATCATCCTTGGCTATTCTTGACTACGCCTCCATAACCCAGTGTTTGATTGGCAGACCGGTTGCATCCTATCGTGGAGCACCTTCTGTTTGGGAACCTGTCTCCAGTCTGCGGCCTGCGCCCCATCTGTGCCCGCACCCGCCCTGGACTCCACCCCGCCGGACCTTTCCGCTGTGCCATCAGAGTTTCACAACCTGGGCTGGGTTTTCAGCAAGTCGAAGGCGTTATCCCTCCCACCCCATCACCCATACGACTGTGCCATCGACCTCCTGCAGGGGGCGCCCCTCCCTTCTGGTCGCCTGTATAGCCTTTCTGCCCCAGAACGTGAGGCCATGGACACCTATATCCGGGAATCCCTCAGTGCCGGGATTATCCGCCCCTCTTCATCCCCCCTGGGGGCTGGGTTCTTTTTTGTGGCGAAGAAGGATGGTTCCTTGAGGCCTTGTATCGATTTCAGGGCCCTTAATGACATCACGGTTAAGGATCGCTATACTCTGCTGCTTATGGACTCAGCCTTCAACTCCCTCCAGGGGGCGTCCTGGTTCTCCAAATTAGACCTCCGCAGTGCCTATCATCTTGTCCGGATCCGGGAGGGTGACGAGTGGAAGACAGCCTTCCGAACGCCCAGCGGCCACTTTGAATATCTTGTTATGCCGTTTGGGCTCACCAACGCTCCTGCTGTCTTCCAACGCCTGATAAATGACGTGCTTCGTGACTTCCTGGGGGTCTTCGTTTTCGTCTACCTGGACGACATATTGATCTTCTCCCAGTCTCGGGAGGAGCATCTGGTCCATGTGAGGCGGGTGCTGCAACGCCTGTTGGAGAACAAGCTTTATGTCAAAGCCGAGAAGTGCGAGTTTTTTACTAAAACCACCTCTTTCCTGGGGTTGTTCCGGGTGAGGACGAGTGAGGACGCACAGGTAAGAGCTCCCTGTTCGTGACTCTTTAAAAGGCAGTTAAACGCAGTTCAACGCAGTTAGAACGCAGTTTAGAGCTGGCGTTTTGAGCTTTTTTTTGCTGCTGCCACTGAGGAGTGAACCTGCTCGTGAAGAGTAACGAGGAATTTGCCAGTAGTAGCTGGTGAAACTTGAGAAGTGGCCCCGCGCCCCCTGCCCCCCCCGCACCTCGCGCTCAAACAAAGAGATTACTCCCACGTGCATTTTTTTTTTTTCGAGCTATCCAAATCAGAGATCATCGGCCGGAATAATAGGTCCCAAAAGAGCTCTGCCAAATGAAGATGAGATAAAAAAAAGCGCTGGATTTCTTGGCAGAAGAAATGGCTGCTCTAAAATCACAACAAAGAGGTATACTGGACCTCGTGGAAGAAATTAAAGCGCTGCGCAGCCAGAACGCTGAAAAAGACAAGAGGCTGGCGTATCTGGAAAGCAGATTGGCTGAGATGGACCAGAGAACTCGGGCAAACGACGTGATCATCACGGGGCTCCACATCAAACCCCGATCATACGCGAGAGCAGTGGCCGCAGACAGCAGTGGAAGTCGGCCTTCATGCAGTCAAAAGGAATCCAGCTGGACTGCACCAACATCGAGTCCTGCCACCCTCTGCCCAGGAAAAACGGCGACAAACCTGCTGTGATCATGAGGTTTGTAAACAGAAAACACAAGACGGCACTAATGAAACAAGGTAAGAAGCTGAACGGAACCAACATCTTCATAAACGAGCACCTCACGAAAGAGAAAGCAGAAATAGCCAGGAAAGCAAGATACATGAAAAAGCAGAAAAAAATTCAAAACACCTGGACATCAAACTGTAAAATATTCATCAAATTAAACGGATCGCCTGAAGAAGCCAAGGTCATTAACATCCGTAATATTATGGAACTGGACAAATACGATCTGGAGGCACAGCAACAATTCAGACAAATATAGGACACTGAAGGATTTTACTCATCTGCAACAAAACATTCTACAGTATGAATCAAAAAATCAACGAACAGGAACAACAGGAACTGAAAGTTTTTGAATACACAGAGCACAACCCACAGGACGTAGAATATGACATAGACCCTGATAATAATCTTTTTAACTCAATCAATAATGACTGTAATTATTACACAGATGAACAGTTTAACACAATGGTCACATCTGATTTCAATATTTCTATGATCCACTGCAACAGCAGAAGTCTCTATGCAAACTTTAATAACATTAAAGATTATTTAAATCAGTTTAAAGAGCCCTTCAATATTGTGGCAATATCAGAGATGTGGCTCAGTGAAGAGAAAGGAGTGGATTTTACCATGGATGGCTATGAATTAAATTATATAAATAGAAAAGTGAAAAAAGGAGGAGGAGTTGCAATTTATGTTGACAAGAGCTTGCAATACAAGGTTGTTGAAAGTCTGTCAGTAACTGTGGATGATTTATTTGAATGTATTACAATAGAAATCTGTCTGGACAATGTGAAGAATGTAGTAGTGAGCTGTGTATATAGAACACCTGGATCAAACATTGACTTATTTAAGGACTGGATGGAAAAAATGTACGCAAAACTAACTCATAAAGTTATGTTCATCTGTGGTGATTTAAATATAGATCTGATGAACTCAAAACAACATAGTTTGACAGAAGAATTTATCAACACAATGTACAGTATGGGCTTACATCTAACAATTACAGGACCTAGCAGAATCACGTCGCACAGTGCCACACTAATAGATAACATATTCACAAACATTATGGAAAATAATATCAGAAGTGGGCTTTTATTGAATGATATCAGCGACCACCTGCCGATTTTTGTTGTCTATCAATGTGATTATAGGAAGAAAAAGTATACCAAAAATATTAAATATAAAAGAATAAGAACCGAAGAATCAATGTATTTACTGACAAAGGAATTATTAATACAAGATTGGAAGATAGTTTATGATGAAAATGACATAAATGGAGCATATGATAAATTTTTACAAATATTTCAATCATTGTACAATAAATACTGTCCTATAAAACAATACAGTGACAGACAACAACAAAAAAATATTCCTTGGATCACCAAGGGGTTAATAAATGCATGTAAAAAGAAGAATACATTATATAAACAATTCATTAAATGCAGAACAGTGGAAGCTGAGATCAAATATAAAAGATATAAAAATAAGCTTACCACTATAATGAGGACCTGTAAGAAAGAATATTACAACAGAATACTAGAGGATAACAAAAATAACATAAGAGGAATATGGCAAGTACTCAAGGGGATTATTAGTAATCGTCCTAAGTATGCAAATTATCCAGAATATTTTATCGAAAACGACAGTTTGATTAATAATATGGAAGATGTGGTCAGTGGTTTCAATAAATTTTTTGTAAACGTTGGTCCTGAATTAGCAAAATCAATAGTGACTCCAGAAACAAACCACAGTGGGTCTGTGAATGAAATAGAGGATAGAAACCCAAACACAATCTTTTTGGGTGCAGTTACTGAAAAGGAAATTATCGAGACTGTGAGTAAATTTAAGAACAAAAAATCAACGGACTGGAATGAAATTGACATGACAATAGTGAAAAAAGTAATTGAGGGAATTGTTAAGCCACTCACCCACATCTGTAACCTGTCATTTCAAACTGGTACATTTCCAGACAAAATGAAAATGGCAAAAGTAATACCTCTTTACAAAACAGGAGACAGTCATTGTTTCACAAATTACAGGCCAGTCTCTTTACTCTCACAATTCTCCAAAATACTTGAAAAAATATTCACTAAGAGACTGGATGATTTCATTGAAAAACACAACCTCCTCACAGATAGCCAGTATGGTTTTAGAGCAGATAAATCTACATCTTTGGCACTGATCGAACTTATAGAAGAAATTACTAGTTGTATAGACAAAAAAAAGGTTGCTGTAGGAGTATTTATAGACTTAAAGAAAGCTTTTGACACCATTGACCACAGAATACTTCTAAGGAAACTGGAAAGGTATGGGATAAGAGGGGTAGGACTGAGTTGGGTGGAAAGTTATTTAAGTAACAGACAACAATTTGTACAAATTGGAGAGCACAAATCACCCTGCATGGACATCACTTGTGGTGTGCCCCAGGGGTCAGTTTTGGGACCCAAACTCTTTATCTTGTATATAAATGACATATGCCAAGCATCAAAAATTCTGAAATTTATTTTGTTTGCGGATGACACAAATATCCTTTGCACTGGTGAGAATTTGCAGCAGGTTTTAGAGGTGGTCACAACTGAAATGGAAAAATTAACGCAGTGGTTCAACAAAAATAAATTATCTCTAAATCTAAAAAAAACAAAGATTATGTTGTTTGGAAATTATAAAATAAATCATGAAATAATGATAACGATAGATGATACCAGAATACAAACAGTACAAGAAAATAAGTTTCTGGGGGTGACACTAGACAGTAAAATCTGCTGGAAACCTCACATCAGTCACATCCGGGCTAAATTGGCAAAATGTATAGGCATACTGGGGAAGACAAGACACATCGTGGACTATAAATCATTGGTCTTATTGTACAATTCACTGTTTTTACCTTATCTTAACTACTGTGTAGAAGTCTGGGGAAACACCTACAAGACCAACCTACAAGCAATATGCACATTACAAAAAAGAGTTATAAGGATAATAAACAATGCAGGATATAGAGACCATACTAATTCGTTGTTCTTGAAGTCACATGTCATAAAGTTCATCGATTTAGTTAAATTTAAGACAGCACAAGTAATGTACAGGGCAATTAACAATCAACTCCCAACTAATATACAAAAAATATTTAAAAAAAGAGACAATGATCATAATTTGAGAGGAGACTTAAACTTCACAAAACCCAAGATACGTACAACCAAGAAAAGTATGTGCATATCTGTCTGTGGGGTGGATTTGTGGAACAGTCTGGAGCCGGAACTGAAACTATGTACAAACAGAAATCAATTTAAAAAGAGGTATAAGCACCATTTGTTGAAAGGATATATGTTAGAAGGGTAGAATTTATATGTACGATTCATTATGTTCACTCTGGGACATTATGGGACACTATGGAATGGTGGGTGGGACAGCACTGTGTGTATCTGTGTCGTTTGAGACTGGTTTTGAAATATAGACTTCATTGTATGTTAGAATGGACAGGTGTTAATGTTGATCTGTAAAAAATACAGTAAATTGTTTACTTGGGGTATTAAAGGTAGTAATTTGTATAAAATTCACATGGGTGTATCGATGGAAAAGAGGAGTTGGAATTAATAAGTGTTCACTTCTTCCTTCTCCCTTTCGAACAGTGTATACTGTAACTTTATTGCATTTGCTATTTGCTTGTTTTTTGTTATATTTTTTGTGTTCGAAATAAACTATCTATCTATCTATCTATCTTTATTGTCTCGCACAATCAGCTCCTCTCCGACCCTGCCAAGGTCAAAGCTGTGGTCGAGTGGCCTACTCCCTCCTCTAAGAAGCAGGTGGAGCAATTTTTGGGGTTCGCTAATTTTTACCGCCGCTTTGTTCCTGGTTACAGTGCCATCACCCCTCCTTTGACCCGCCTCACCTCATCAAAGGTGCGTTTTCAGTGGACGACGGAAGCGGAGACAGCCTTTGAAACCCTCAAGAAGGAATTCGCATCCTCCCAGGTCCTGTCTCTTGTGGATCCTGAGCGCCAGTGTTTTTTCGAGGTGGACGCGTCTGACACTGGGGTCGGGGCGTGTGACGATGGAGTGTCACCACTGTTATGATTTATTGTATGTGTAACTGTATTATTTGGGTAGTATTGTAAATGTCAATTTGATTGTTTGTAAAGTGCACATTATTGTATCTGTCTTTGACTAATTGAAATGCCTTTTGTGAGATAATTGTTGGGTTAATTATTTGGGGTAAACAATTGATAATTATTAATTCACATACCTTTGCCAACATGCTTCCTGAGGGTGTCCGGGCAAAAGACTCTGTCAGAGGTTGAATGCCTTTTAAAGGACACCAGCAGGAAGGAAGCATGCGATGGTGAGTCATAGGGGAGATTTAAAATTGTAAATAGGGGATTAAAATATTTAGTGAATTATTTATAGTATTTATTCAGTGTTGTTTATATTTATTCTGTTTATAGTTGGGGGAATTATTTATGGACTTTTTAGATGTTAGTGGGTATGTGTGGAAATGAGAATGTTATTGTTTTACCGGAGACATGGTATGTCCTAATTAATGTTAATTATCTCAGTTAGTATTTAACAGGTGGTTAGTTGAGATCGAGAGTGGATTATTGATGAAGAGTCGTGTCGGTGTGAAGATGTCGCATATTGTTTTGGATTATTCCTGTAAGTTTTTTGTGAAAATAAATTTGGAAAATTGAAGATTTGGCCAGACCGTGCCACGTTGTTACATTTGGTGGCAGCGGTGGTCTGTTCCCAGGACGTCGTGACATTTGGTGGAAGTGGTGGATAGAGCACGGGACGGAAGGAGTGATGGCAAGAAGAAAATGATGAGACAAGAAGAGCAATCTGACCTGGACGCAGGTATGGCAGCTGAGGAGCCGGGAGTCAGCGGACTGGGCGAGCTTGACGAGCTAACGTGCTTGGTGAAATCTTTGGTTCGTTCGCTGACTGTCAGGGACCGTCAGAGAGAAGAAGAAGCCACTCTTCAGGAGCAAAAGTGGCAGACTGTGGAGAATCAAATTCGTTGGACGGAGTCGCAGGTTGCGGAGTTGAGAGAGGAGTGTGGGAGCCAGGCTGAACGCAGTGGTGACGACGGCGCTTCGGGGGAGGACCCCAGGGTGACGGCCAGTCGGGTCGGCCCGCAGGAGGATGATTTGCCACTGCAGGTGCAGCCGAGAAGGACACGAATGCACCACGAGCCCAGGCTGAATCCTCTCTCTCCCGAGGATGATATCGAGCACTACCTGGCGACGTTTGAGAGGATCGCTACAGTCTGCCGCTGGCGTGAAGAAGAGTGGGCTATCCAGCTAGCTCCTCTGCTTACAGGTAAAGTGCAGAGCGCATATGTGCTGATGGATATTGCTGACACGGACGATTATGGAAAACTGATATACACATATAGGAGGAGGTTTCGGTCCCTGGACGTTTATCAGGACGAAACCCCTCGTGAATTATATGTACGTTTGAAAGACCTGTTTTGTAAATGGGTTAAACCAGAGACCTCAACGGTAAAAGACATTACTGAACTACTGATTTTGGAGCAGTTTCTGCGGATGGTGAACCCGGAACTGGGAATCTGGATACAAGAGCGGGACCAGAAGACTGCAGAGGACGCTGCTCGTCTGGCAGAGGTTTTTTCTGTCAGCCAGGTCTGGGAGCAGGAGACCTACTCTTGGCCATGACAGCTCTTTCACCACACGGAGTAAGTTTAATGAGAGTGAAAGGGGTGGTCCAGCTCAAAATAGGCTGTATTCCAGGTCCAGTCAGATCACAAATAGCAGATATGACAGTAGCAAAAAGTCACGTGTTGTTGCAAATAAAGATATACGCTGCTATCAGTGTAATAAAATCGGTCACACCCAGTATTCATGTCCTGCCATAAATAATGATAAACCTTCATTATTATGTTCAGTTCCAAGACCCACTCTGTCAGCACCAATTCATAATGAAATATATAAAACCACCGTTTTGCTTAATGGTCAGTGTGAAGAGGCCTTGTTAGACTCCGGTTGTTTTCAGACTGTTATTTTGCCCAGCTTAGTCCCTAGAGACTCATGGAGTGAGTCTACAGTGAATATCAGTTGTGTTCATGGGGATAAGAAACTGTACCCGACCGCTGAGGTCTATTTAACAGTGGGGGGGGGGGGCAAACTTATCTCCTTCCTGTAGCTCTTGTGCCTGAATTGCCTTATTCAATTATTCTTGGCAATGATGTTCCAACTTTGTTGGACATCATACAACAGGTTAGAGAGGAACAAACTGAGGGACAGGCAGGTGGCGCTATTGAGCAGAGTCTTGATGCACCTGCTGGGAAAATCTGTAATATGGTGACAACCAGGGCGCAGAGGGCTGCCAGTGTTCTTCAGGAGCTGCCATTTTATGATTCTGAGATAGAGGCAGGCCCTAGTAAACAACCTAAATCCAAGGCTCAGAGGAGAAGAGATAAGGTGTTAGCTTCAGCAAAGAACTTGGGTGAAGAAACACCACAATTAAGTCAGTCAGTAGAGTTTGACATCCCTCCTGACATAGCTACATTGCAGAAAGCTGACCCAGCACTTAGACCATGGTTCAATAAAGTCTCGGAGACTGAGGGTGTGAAACAGGGTAGAACGGATTGTTTGGCTGAGGCCATGTATGTCATTAAAAAGGGCATTCTGTACCAGCAACAAGGTGGAGTTATGGCCATAGCTTTGCCACAGGACCTCATACCAAAAATTATGGAACTGGGACATGTTATTCCTTGGGCAGGTCATTTAGCATTTCAAAAAACTCTGCAGAGAATTGCTAGAAGGTTTGTGTGGCTGGGAATGTATATCCAGATAAAGGACTTCTGCACAACATGTTCAATATGTCAGATTACATCACCTAGGGGAGTAGCCCGTGCCCAACTGCAACCATTACCAATCACTGGAACACCTTTTGACAGAATAGGGATGGATGTAGTTGGCCCCCTAGAGAGAAGTTCTGCTGGTAATAGATACATTTTGGTAATTTGTGACTATGCTACTCAGTACCCAGAAGCCTTTCCCCTGAAATCTATCAAGGCTAGGCAGGTTGCCAACTGCCTTATCCAGTTATTTTCAAGGGTAGGCATACCCAGAGAAATCCTGACAGACTGTGGAACAAATTTCTTGTCCAAACTGTTACAGCAGGTATATAAGCTGTTGGGTATTAAGGGTATTAAGACCACCCCATATCACCCTCAGACTGATGGACTAGTGGAGCGATTTAATCAGACTCTAAAAAACATGCTGCGGAAATTTGTTTCTGAAACAGGCTCGGATTGGGACCAATGGGTACCATACTTATTGTTTGCTTATCGGGAGGTGCCCCAGGCTTCAACAGGGTTCTCACCTTTTGAACTGCTGTATGGTCGTCAGGTGAGGGGCCCACTGGACTTATTAAAGGAGCACTGGGAGAGTCCACCGAGTGATCAGGACAATGTGGTCTCATATATTATTAAGATGAGAGAGAAACTGGATCGAATGACTGCTTTGGCTCAGGAGCACATGAGGACGGCGCAGGCCAAACAAAAAAACTTGGTATGACAAGAAGGCCAGAAAAAGGGTTTTTCACCCAGGACAGCAGGTTTTGTTATTGCTGCCCTGGTGCGACAGTAAGCTGTTGACTCAATGGCAGGGGCTGTATGAAATTTCTAAAAAAAACTAAGTGCAGTGACATATGAACTATATATGCCTGACAGGAAGGTAAAACATCAGACCTTCCATATTAACTTGTTGAAAGAGTTTCAGCAGCCTGGTCATCAGCAGCAGCAACCTGTTCTTCAGGAGACACATCAGCTCCTCATTTGTGCGACGGAAGTGGATGAGGAGAAAGAACAGTCTTTTCCCACAAATGTGTCAGAGCCGTGTTTTTTCCAAGTGTCTCATTTGCAGGTGAATCAGCAGAGAGAATTAGAGGCACTATTAGATCCAGAACTGTTTCAGGAGAGACTTGGTTTCACCACATTGGTGCGTCATAAGGTTCATTTGAAAGAGGAAGCTGTTCCACGTAGGAAATCTTATAGGATCCCGGAGCGATTGGTCCCAAAAATGAAGCAAGAGATCGATTTGATGTTGCAGCTGGGAGTGATCGAGGAGTCAGTCAGTGAGTGTTGTAGCCTGATTGTGCTGGTCCCCAAAAAGGATGGCTCATTAAGATTCTGTATTGACTTCAGATACCTTAATTCAGTATCTAAGTTTGAGTCATACCCCATGCCCCGGATTGATGAACTATTAGAGAAAGTGGGCAGGGCTAGGTTTATTTCTACTCTGGACCTAAGCAAGGGGTATTGGCAGGTGGCATTGGCACCGGAAAAAAAAGAACTTACAGCCTTTAAAACACCTTATGGCAGTTTCCAATTTAGGGTCATGCCATTTGGCCTTCAGGGGGCACCTGCAACTTTTCAGCGGCTTATGGACCAAGTGTTAAGAAGGGTATCAAATTTTGCAGCTGCCTATTTGGATGACGTGGTCATCTATAGTCAGACGTGGGAAGAACATTTGGTACACCTTAGGCAGGTCCTTCAGTTGATTAAGAGGGCAGGACTGACAATCAATCCACGCAAATGTGCGTTTGGACAGCAGCAGGTGGAGTACCTGGGACATGTGGTTGGTCAGGGGGTCATTAGACCACGAGTAGGTAAAGTGGATGCCATCCGGACCTACCCTGTGCCCACTACTAAGAAGAAGGTATGATCGTTCATGGGAATGGTAGGATGGTATAGTAAGTTCATCCCCCACTTTGCTGAAAGAGCCGCAGTTTTGACTGACCTCACTAAGGCTTCAGCACCTAATAGGGTAAAATGGACAGAGGAGTGTAATAGAGCTTTTGAAGATCTGAAGAGGGCTATTTCTGGGGAGAAGGTTCTCTACAGTCCAGACTTTGCTCACCCGTTTATTTTACAGACAGATGCTTCAGGAGTGGCATTGGAGCAGTACTTCTCCAGGAGGAGAGGGGAGAGAGACACCCAGTACTGTTCTTGAGCCGTAAGTTGTTGGACGGGGAGACAAGATACTCTACGGTAGAAAAGGAATGTCTTGCCATGAAATGGGCAATAGGGTCTCTGAAGTACTATTTACTGGGGCGTCGTTTTGTGTTGGAGACAGATCATCGGGCCCTACAGTGGTTGGACAGGATGAAGGACATGAACAGTCGTCTCACAGGGTGGTATGTGTCCCTTCAGCCATATAATTTTACTGTTCGGTATGTGGCAGGGAAAACCAACCTTGTGGCAGATAGTCTCTCAAGAGTACATGACTCATAGAGTACTGTACTCTTGGGAAAAGGGGGGAGGAAATGTGATGATGGAGTGTCACCACTGTTATGATTTATTGTATGTGTGACTGTATTATTTGGGTAGTATTGTAAATGTCAATTTGATTGTTTGTAAAGTGCACATTATTGTATCTGTCTTTGACTAATTGAAATGCCTTTTGTGAGATAATTGTTGGGTTAATTATTTGGGGTAAACAATTGATAATTATTAATTCACATACCTTTGCCAACATGCTTCCTGAGGGTGTCCGGGCAAAAGACTCTGTCAGAGGTTGAATGCCTTTTAAAGGACACCAGCAGGAAGGAAGCATGCGATGGTGAGTCATAGGGGAGATTTAAAATTGTAAATAGGGGATTAAAATATTTAGTGAATTGTTTATAGTATTTATTCAGTGTTGTTTATATTTATTCTGTTTATAGTTGGGGGAATTATTTATGGACTTTTTAGATGTTAGTGGGTATGTGTGGAAATGAGAATGTTATTGTTTTACCGGAGACATGGTATGTCCTAATTAATGTTAATTATCTCAGTTAGTATTTAACAGGTGGTTAGTTGAGATCGAGAGTGGATTATTGATGAAGAGTCGTGTCGGTGTGAAGATGTCGCATATTGTTTTGGATTATTCCTGTAAGTTTTTTGTGAAAATAAATTTGGAAAATTGAAGATTTGGCCACTTCCTTGCCTCTTTTCCTAGCCACATTGCTACAGGGCGGTCTTGTCTCAGCGCTCCCCGACTGACGGCGCGCTGCGCCCCTGCGCTTTCTTCTCCAAGCGTCTCTCCTCGGCCGAGCGCAATTATGACATCGGCGACAGAGAGCTCCTGGCCGTGAAGCTCGCGCTGCAGGAGTGGCATCACTGGTTGGAAGGGGCGGCTCAACCTTTCGTGGTTTGGACCGACCATAAGAACTTAGAATACATCAGGACGGCCAAGCGCCTGAATGCCCGCCAGGCGCGTTGGTCGTTGTTCTTCGCCAGGTTCAAATTCACCATCACTTACCGCCCAGCTTCCAAAAATAAGAAGTCTGATGCGCTGTCCAGGCTGTACGCCCCTGAAGCCCCAGAGGATGAGGTCTATACTGTCGTTCCTGCTTCGTGCGTCATGGGGGCTGTTTCCTGGGCCATCAGGGATAAGGTCCTTTAGGCTTTGGAGTCTGAGCCTAATCCTGGCGGCGGCCCAGCGGGAAGATTGTTTGTGCCCTCGTCAGTCCGTGGCGATGTCATTCACTGGGCTCACACTTCTAGGCTCGCCTGCCATCCTGGTGTCTCCCGGTCGGTCGATCTTCTCCAGCAGTCCTTTTGGTGGCCCGGACTCCGGGAGGATGTCTCCAACAATGTGCGTGCATGCCCACAGTGTGCCATGAATAAGTCATCCAACACTCCTCCTGCAGGTCTTCTCCATCCCTTGCCGGTTCCCGGGAGGCCCTGGTCACACATCGCTTTGGACTTCGTCACCGGTCTGCCGGTCTCCAACTCTTTCAACACCATCTTGACTGTCGTAGACCGGTTCTCCAAGGCGGCCCACTTTGTGCCTCTCCCTGGGCTTCCTTCGGCGCGCGAGACAGCCGATCTGTTGGTGCAGCATGTGGTCAGGCTGCATGGCATCCCCACTGACATTGTCTCTGATAGGGGGCCACAATTTGTGTCCAAAGTCTGGAGGAGCTTCTGCGCCGCGCTGGGGGCCACTGTTAGTCTGACTTCTGGACACCATCCCCAATCTAATGGACAGTGCGAATGCACCAACCAGGAGCTGGAGGCTGCTCTGCGCTGCAGCATTCATCTTCCCTGGGTGGAGTATGCCCATAACTCCACTTTGTCTTCGGCCATTGGGATATCCCCCTTTCGGGCGTCTTTAGGCTACGACCCCCCGCTGTTCCCTGAGGAAGAAGGTGAGGTGGCAGTTCCATCTGTTCAGGCCCACGTGAGACGGTGTCGTCGGCTGGGGACCAAGACGCGTCAGGCCCTGGTTCGTGCCACATCACGCAACACCAAGCCTGCGACTCGCCACAGGAGGTCTGCGCCACGCTACCAGGTGGGTCAACAAGTTTGGTTGTCTGCTCAGAACATTAATTTGAAGGGGGAGAAGAAGAAATTGGCTCAGCGCTTCATGGGACCTTACCCTGTCACAAAGGTGGTTAACCCGGTGGCTGTGCGTTTGGAGCTCCCCCCTCCCTCCGTGTTCATCCCACACTTCATGTGTCTCAGGTTAAACCTGTGGTTTCTAACCCTCTCTGTCCCCCACCCCCCAGAGTGCCACCCCCCCCAGGATGATCGATGGACACCCGGCATGGAGCGTCACTGCCATCTTGGACTCCCGACGCCGGGGCCGGGGGTTGCAGTATTTGGTGGACTGGGAGGGTTATGGTCCTGAGCACCGACACTGGGTGCGCCCATCCTTCGTGCTGGACAAGCAGCTTATTGAGGTGTTTCATCGGGCGAACCCCGACAAGCCAGCACCAGGAGGCGCTGCTCGGGGGGGGGGGGGGGGTACTGTCACAACTCGCTCCTGCCTGTCATCCGCTCCAGCCGTGCGCACACCTGGGCTTCATCAGGCTGCAACTAGTTAACCTGCTCTGCCCGCAGCCTCGGTCTGGAGCCGTCAACTCTCCTCCACACTCAAGCTCTGCGTTCGCCTACTCCCCTCAGCCAACGCCACTACTCATCGCCCTCACGTAAGGTATTCTTACCTGTTGACTTCAGTTATTCCCCTGTACACAGGTGGACCCTCCTGGTGGCGGAATCTCCCTTCATCACCTTCCCTCTCATCTCTCCTGCATCGAGCGCAGCTGGGCGCTGTCTCCCAGGCGGGAGCTCTTCTTGTCAATGCCAGCCACCAGTACATCTACAAGTAAGCCACATCATAACTTTCACCGCCTTGCTGTGACAATTGCTCATCCCCTGCTCTCTGTTCTGTCCTCAGGGTTGCCTGGCTGTACGGTGTCTGTTCTGCTCTCGGTGCTCTCCTGTCCCCAAGACTACACTCACATTTCCCACTCACTCATCCATACACCTGCTGTTAATAAACTCTTAAATCTTACCCGAGCCTGTGTGCGTGTTTCCTGGGCCAGAAATCATGTCAACGTCGGGGATGGAGTCATGACGTCCGACGAGAAGTGGATAGCTAACTAGCTAAAAACAGCTACAAACAGGTTAGTCTAGCCTGGTGAAAGCAGCCCTGCCCAGGATCTGATTCACCTGTGTGCCACTCAGGCTTTCTGCTAGGCCAACACTAAGCTAACACTAGGAAAAAAGCTAATATTAGTAAAAAGAGATAAAGAATTAAAAACAAAGTTAACAAAAACAAACAAAAGCGGACAGGATAACGCTTTGACACGACGCGACATGACGTAAATTCATCCGTTCAAGTGCAAAGTCCAAAGTGCAGATTGGTTATATAATACTATAAGTCAGAAAAGTTACAACTTATGGAATAGTAATACAATTCCTGACTTTCAAAACGTCCATGTAAGTAAATAAAATCTGTCCTTTCAATATATATTAAAAAAACTTGCAAATTGCATACAAAATGAGAGTGAGTCTGCAGTGAACCCCTTAATACTGTGTGTGTGTGTGTGTGTGTGTGTGTGTGTGTGTGTGTGTGTGTGTGTGTGTGTGTGTGTGTGTCCGTGACCTTAAAATAAATTTCACTGGTCACTGCTTCCACTGGGAGAGATTCGCGGCAACAGACGTAAAAAAGAACAAACAACAAAATAAATGGACTTCAATATGGACTTTATGATCATAATCACTTTGTTAATACTCCACAAACTGCAAATTGTGATGAAAGTTGCCATGGTGTTAGCAATTCTAACACAGCTGGAACACCCTCTGCCTTTCATTTCAAAAACCTTAGAGTGTTATGGTTCGAGCGCCGATCTCGTCCGTGCTCGAGCCATGCACTATTTTCGGCCATCTGACAGCCGGGTGCCCCTTTTGGCTCCCCGAGCCTTTATTGTGACAGCGCTCGGAGGGGCTTCCGGCTGTCAGACTTGACAGCTGAGCTGCATTTCGCCTCATCAGCTGCTCTCCACTTAAGACGGCAGTTGAGAACGAAGAGGCACGGCAGTCTCGTCAAAAACTTCTCCTTGGTCAGACGTTATTGAGCATCCCGCTGTTCAGACGTAGACTATCCTTCATCTATGTTCGTAAGTGTGTCTCCTTATGTATCCATTTTCCGTTGTCATTGACTGTATTTCGTTGTAGTGTGTTTTAGCCCCCCGTGGCTTGTTATTTTGTTCCTTTTCTGTTCCTTTAATAAAACTGTGCAAACTCACCAGTGATTTGTGGTGTCTTATGATGACTCGTGAGGGCCATCCATGACAGTAGACTGCCGCCAGACTGAGACGCCTGTCACCGTGAGTTTTGCCAAAATTAGACTTGTTCTTCCCTGTCTGGGTAACTGCGTGCTGGGAGAATGTCACCGTTCAGGGGCCACGCTCGGAGCCTGGGCTACGAGCTGGTGGAGGCCCTCAACTACATAAATGGAACGCTTTTCACCGCAGGCCTCTATGACACTCCCAGCGATATACGCCAGCACCTGGACCTCGCTGAGGACATTATTCAGCGCCTTCCCCGCTACTCCAACCACCCGGAAGTCACGGCGAGGAAGGCAGATATCGCTGCACACCGTGAGAGACTCTGTAGGCTGGAGGGAAACTCCGGCAGGAAGCCGAAGGGAAGGCACCCTCGCTCCGGGATCCCGTTCCTGTCCCTAATCCGGTCCAGGAGTTCGCACCACCCAGGGGTCATCCCCGAACGAGCGTGAGGTCAGTCGGGATTCCCCCAGAGAGGCTGCAGCTGACAGCAATCTCCCTCTGGGACCGAGAGGCTGCAGCTCGCTCCGCCAGCCACCCCACACAAATCATGAAGCACGTGACGGCGGCGGTCAGGCTGGTAGAGAGGAATCCCGAGCTGAGTGATTATCCAGAATATGCTGACCTGCTTGCCTCCGTTTCCGCACAGGAATGGCATTTTCTGAACCTCACCTTCGCCTCGCCATCACCCAGTGAACGTCGTCGCCACGCTCCAAACAAGCCTAAGCGAGAACCCCGTCCGGATCCTGTTCCGGGTCGTCGCAAGGACTCAACCTCTCTGACAGCTGCCGCTCCTGCTTCTCATCAGGAGGGAATTCCCGCAGCCTCTCCCCCCGGGTCACCTTTCCCTGCTGTCCTGTCAGTTCATCGGGCCCGGTTCGTCTCAGCTGTCGTCCCCTCCTCCTCGACGTCTTCTCCGGCTGCTGTGAGTGTTTTGAGTCCTGCTCCAGTGAAGCCCGTTATTGGACCTTCGCGAGCGGCTCCTCCTCGTCCTCCCAGGGGGCCCTCCGTCACCAGCCAGCGAGGAAAGGGAGGAACAATGTCTGCTACAGCAGGCACCATCCATCCTCTGGGAAACAGTCAAGTGCAAGTTCATGTTTCTCCCCGTAGTTGTGATTTGCCTTGTCTGACTCCTGGGGGTGGAGTTCGGGGTTCGCAGTCCCCCGAGCTCCCACCACTTGCTGTAGTTTCTGTCATTAAACCTGCTGCCTCTGTGTCTCCCTCCGCTGAGCGGTCCACGACGCCAGGCCTACGTCGCCGGACGAGGAGGGGGCCTGCGGTTCTGGAGAGCCTGGTTCCAGCCCCGCAGCCATGTCATGGGCAGAGGAGGACAGCGGACTGCAGCATGGAGCCTGCGCCGACGACGAAGTGTCGCTGGGTCTCCACAGATGAGCAGTTCGATCCAGCGAGTTGAGGATCCCCTGCCACCACGCCGTGCTGGTCATCAGCGTGGACGTCAGTGCCGGAGGATCCTCAGGCTGCGGAGACCATCATGCCGGCTGTGGAGCCTGCCGTAGCCAAGTGGGAGCCAGATGATGACCTTCTTCGTCCTGAGCCCGGATCATCGAAGTCCTGGACGGCGACAGAACTCGAGTGTAGGCAAGTGCTCTTCCTTGTTTTCCTTCTTTCCATTTTAGAGCATTTTTGCCTGTCTCTCGGGGAGATGAGCCAGGGGCAGCTGTCCGCTGCACCCGAGCTCATCTCGCTGGGCTCTGTCGCTACCGGTGATTCTGATCCCGGTTCTTTTCCTTCTCCTGAGCCTTCTCCCAGGGTCACCGGTGCGGAGCCAATCCCGGTCGCTGTGCTGGAGGTTCCGGGTTCGGGGTTGGAGGTTGTTACTGGTGCTGCGCCGACCCAGTCGGGGTCCATTGCGGGTGCAGCCAAGACCCAATCAGGGTCCATGGCGGGTGCAGCCGAGACCCAGTCGGGGTCCGTCGTGGGTGCAGCACCGGTGTGGTTCAAGGTCAGTGAAGGAGCTGCAGACCCTCTGCCGCCTGACACTGGACTGGCTCATCGTCATCATCATCTTCGTTATCACCGTTGT
This sequence comes from Pholidichthys leucotaenia, assembly GCA_020510985.1. Classification (NCBI taxonomy): domain Eukaryota; kingdom Metazoa; phylum Chordata; class Actinopteri; order Cichliformes; family Pholidichthyidae; genus Pholidichthys; species Pholidichthys leucotaenia. Next base: position 137,831,358 of record CM035837.1, read on the forward strand.
CTTTCCAGCTCATCTCCACCGGGGGCCGTTGGGGTCCTCAACTTTCGGCCCGGCTCTCCCTCGTCTTTCCCTTCTCCAGGAAGGCCGTCTTCAATTGTTCCCCCACGGTCCTGGTGGCTGAGTGATGCGGGTCGGCCACCTGGGGAGCTGTGTCGCCGGTTCGACGTTCTGGGTCGGCCACCCGACGTACGGTGTTTCCTACTGGGCGACCTGGTTCGGCCGCTGGAGGTTCTGATTTTCCGGGCCTGGGACTGGGGTAGGCCGCCCGAACATTTCCTTTTTCCCCTAATCACTGTTTGTCGTTCTGATCCATATATTTACCGTTGTTTAGCATGTCTTTTTTTTTCTCCTCTCCCCTCGCCTGTCTGAGGGATGAATTGTGCCTAACTCTTGGTTATAAGGTCATTCTGTGTAGTCGTTCTGATCCGTATACTTACCGTTGTTTAGCATGTCTTTTTTTTTTCTCTCCTCTCCCCTCTCCTGTCTGAGGGATGCATTGTATCTACCTCTTGGGGTCTTGTGGGCCCGTGGGTTTTAGTTATAGGCCTACAGTTTGATTTTTGCCCTGTTCATGTCTCATCTGTGCATTATGGAGTGTTGTGTTTTTCCTTTTAACCATACTCTGTAATTGCCTCATTTGTTCCCTGTCGTCGTCATGGTTGTTTTGTTTTTTTTTGCCTTGTTCTATGCCTCACCTGTGCATTAATAGTATTGTGTTTTTCTTTTAACCATACTCTGTAATTGCCTCATTTGTCCCATGTATCCGTCATGTTTTTTTTCCCTCTCTTGCTGGTTCTCGCCCTCCGGGCCTTTTCCCCCATCCACCCACCCTGGGGGGATTGGGGGGTGGGGGCTTGGGTGTCATACGGCGTTCGTAGTTCGCTGCCTCGGAGGGGAGGTACTGTTATGGTTCGAGCGCCGATCTCATCCGCGCTCGAGCCATGCACTATTTTCGGCCATCTGATGGCTGGGTGCCCCTTTTGGCTCCCCGCTGAGACAGCTGAGCCACATTTCGCCTCATCAGCTGCTCTCCACTTAAGAGGGCAGCTGAGAACGAAGAGGTGCGGCAATCTTGTCAAAAACTTCTCCTTGGTCAGACGTTATTGAGCATCCCGCTGTTCAGACATAGACTATCCTTCATCTATATTCGTAGGTGTGTCTCCTTGTGTATCCATTTTCCGTTGTCATTGACTGTATTTCATTGTAGTGTGTTTTAGCCCCCCGTGGCTTGTTATTTTGTTCCTTTTCTGTTCCTTTAATAAAACTGTGCAAACTCACTGGTGATTTGTGGTGTCTTATGATGGCTCGTGAGGGCCATCCATGACATAGAGTTGTTGCTATACAATTATTTTACCACTTGCAGGGGAAAAGGTTTACGTATTTCAAGAGTTTCAATCTGGGTTTAGAATCCATCATAGTACTGAAACAGCTTTAGTGAATGTCACTAATGACCTCCTTATCGCATCTGATAATGGACTTGTTTCTGTACTTGTCCTTTTGGACCTTAGTGCAGCTTTTGATACTATCGATCATAATATTTTACTTGATAGACTAGAACACCTTGTTGGACTTAATGGAACTTCATTGCAATGGTTTAGAGCAGGGGTGTCCAACCATGTGCCATGGAGAGCCAAGACCCTGCAGGTTTTCTCTTCTACCCAGTCTCTTCAGCAGGTGTTTTCACTTATCAGCAATCAGTGGGAAGAAGTTCACTGAAATCTGCTGTTGAAGACACTGGTTGGAGGTAAAACCTGCAGGGTCTTGGCTCTCCATGGCACATGGTTGGACACCCCTGGTTTAGAGCTTATTTATCTGATAGGTTCCAGTTTGTTCATGTCAATAATGAGTTTTCTTCCAACTCAAAGCTCAGTCACGGAGTTACACAGGGATCTGTGCAAGGCCCTATTCTTTTTAGTTTATATATGCTTCTGCTAGGCAACATTATTAGAAAGCACTGTATACATATTCTTTGTTATGCAGATCATACACAATTATACTTGTGAATGAAGCCAGACGATAGTAATCAATTAGCCAAGTTAGAGGCCTGTTTTAAGGAACTCAAAGCTTGGATGACTTGTAATTTCTTGCTATTAAATTCAGATAAGACTGAAGTCATTCTAGTTGGTCCAAAAAACCTTAGAAATACCTTTCCAAAATCAAACTTTTAGTTTGGATGTGGTTACGCTTTCTCTTAATAGTTCTGTGAGGAACCTTGGAGTTATTTTTGATCAAGATCTGTTTTTTTAATTCACATAATAAACTTGCTTCTAAGACTGCCTTCTATCATTTGTAAATATTGCCAAGATTAAGAGCATCTTGTCTCAGGTTGATGCTGAGAAACTAATCCATACTTTTGTTTGCTCTAGATTAGATTGTAACTCTTTATTATCAGGCTGTCCTAAAACATCTTTAAAAAGTCTTCAGCTGATCCAAAATGCTGCAGCAAGAGTTTTAACATGTACTACAAAGAGAGATCACATCTCTCCCTCCGGCCATATATGTGATCTTAAAACATTTAAACCATGCAATACCTCCGTCTCCAGCTGTGTAGCCACAGTAGCACGTCTTCATTGTCTCTTGCTCTCCTTCTTCGGCTCTTGTGCATTCGTCTCATGTACAGAGCAACATGCTGGATAGTTTGCTGCCTTGCCTGCTCATACTGGGCAGCGTATTGTGAAGACAATAATATGTGCCTACACCAAAGTAAAAACAAAAACCCCAATTTCACATTTTGGTGCTGCTCCGTCATTTGTTTCTGACAGACAAACAATCTGGCTGAAGGGAACGGATTTCCATTTCCTGTCCTGGCCAGTCAATGAGTCGGATTTCCCTTCTTCGCCGAGATTTTTTTCTTCCTGGTCAGTGGTGCCTTTGGCTACAGTGCCACAAACGAGCAGCTGTTGTAACTGCGTGACATTGTCCAGGCAGTTTGGTCCACTTGAGTAAAGTGCTGTGTGAATACAAACAAACAAAGGTGTGATAATTCTCGGCATTCCCCGTTCAGTCGAACCGAGACCCCCGGATTATCCCGGTCTGAATGCAGCCTTAGGCTGCCATCCATCCATCTTCTTCCACTTAATCCTTTTCGGGTCACGGGGGAGCTGGAGCCTATCCCAGCATCTTTGGGCGAGAGGCAGGGTACACCCTGGACAGATCGCCAGTCCATCGCAGGGCCAACACAGAGAGACAGACAACCATTCACTCTCACGGTCATACCTAAGGACAATTTAGAATTCCCAGTTTGATGCCAGTTAACCTAACTTGCATGTTTTTAGCATGTGGGAGGAAACCGGAGAAATCCCGGAGTAAACCCATGCAGACACGGGGAGAACATGCAAACTTCACACAGATCACTGTTGGTTGGGTGCTGGGATTGAACGCAGGATCCCCCGGCCAAGGGTGAGTTACTATGCTGCCGCAGTGCTAACCACTCTGCCACCGTGCTGCCTTAAACACAAAAATTACTTGTATGCATGTGGAGATGCTGCAGCTGTAACAAAGGTGCAGGCACGTGTTGTTGCCAACTTTTAACAAGCCGGCTGCACATCTACATATCTAATCAAAGTCGTCATTCTTTGTACAGGCAAACCAGCCAATGAAATGTTTGACGGCCATCACATTTGGGTGCCATCATTACAGCTCAGTCATGATGTGAAAAAGATGGCTGAAGCTGCACTCCCATCATTACACATGGATTTAAAATCAGCTGAGGCCTGAAGTCCATAGAACGTTTGGTATCCTTAGATTCAGCAACTTCCCCTCTTTCAGGTGACTGTAAAAACGTCTGTCCTGATTTAGTATGTTTTTATAGCGGCTAATTATACTGGTAATTTTTTCGGTGCACCAGCAGGAGTGTCAGGCTTACCACATTACTTGATTAGTATTTCATGTCCAGTTGTATAATAATGTGTATTATCAAGCATCATATGACAAATTTGAACATAAATCAAACATTTCACCGTTGGGCCTTAGAAATGCCTGTAGTTGCAGGGACACATGCTAGTGCAGAAAACTGTAGAAACAATGATTGCTCCCTTTTGTGCAAACAACGGTTTTCTGGTCATTCACCCGGAAGATTTGAAACAGCTGGACCCATCCATTGGTGAACTGAACATGAGCCTCCAATGATTTATAGTTCTTAAACTGCTCATGGGTGTATGCCCTCACCCCACAAACCAGGTAGGCAAACACATCTGACAGCGTAACTCCAGGTAGTTGGTTGAGATCAGTGGTCCATTTCTTGTGCTCAGATGGATTGATCCCATTTATTTCTTTAATTTTTTGGAGGTAGCACTCCTTTGCTTCCTTATTCAGCTTCTCTGAATAAGGAATTTTAATTTTCTGTTTGCTGTCTCCATTGAACATGTCTGTTCGCGTTAGCAGTTGCCGTAGACTACAGACTACTACAAAGAAGCCAAACCTCAAAAATGACAATGGCCTAGAATGCAGCGCAGCATGATATCATTGCCCATTCTCGATTACAAAATAGCTGAATTTCACCCCGTCTCCTTAAAAGACCAGTGATCTCAGTCTGACTCACTCACTTCCAAATCACTTCGACATAGATGTTTTACAGAAATTTTACTCAAGTGTATGAAAGGATCATGTCAGATCTCACTAACCCTTTTAAACAATTACATAACAGGATGATTGTGAGACAGAACGGCTTCAAAAACCAAACAAAAAAAAAATGAGCACATGGTGTCCTTGCTGCCATGCCCTTGCAGAAGCAGTCAAACCAACTGATTAATGAGCCAGGAGTAAGAAACACACAAAGGCAAGCATGTACTTTGGGAATCAATTGATCACACTTTATTTTGTGTGACCCCAGCTGATGTAGTGGCTCAAGAGCAGCACAATACACTCAGCACAAATGTAGCAGTGTATTATAAAGCTCATAAACACTCACACAGCGGTGTGGGCCAGACGACAAAGGCCACTGGTTAGATCTGAAAACAATCATTTCTGCCTCCTGGGTTTTATTGGAATGAGTGAGACAAAGATTAGAGGATAGCATGTGTGTGTGTGTGTGCGCCTCTTTATGATTATCAGAATTATCTTCATTTCTTTCTTCCTTTCAATCTAAATCTAATAATACATCACGCTCCATACCATAACAAGGAAAGGGACATAATCACCTTATCTCACATACACACAAAAAATGTCAAGGATGAGTCTAATAGTATCTGAAATGTTTCTTTAAGAGGGTGCTGGAGAGGTCGTTAGACCATCCCACTAAAGGCTTGCAGGTGCTTGTTGAACTGGTCAGCACTTTCTTTGGCTGTGAGAAGTTGCTTTTCACACCACTGAACCAGAGACTGCTGCAGCATTTCCACACGGACTCCCCCGAAGTAAGCAATCTGGGAATAACACATCACATCAATATTAATACAAATAATATATGACCCCACTTACACCTTGCATTAAAATGCATTTGTGATCAGATAGTACTTGACCACATATTTACAGCATGTGTGTCAGTGTCCACAAGATCTGATTGCTATCTGATCACACTCCCTGCCACTGTCCACCATGCAAGAAGGAGTGAGTATAAAAAAAAGTGATGGATTCATTAATGAGACAAAAAAGGAGGGAAAAAATCTGACAGCATGTGGAAATGTTTAATAGTTCAGACAAGCAGTGGTCAATTAAGGGGATCACCAGCAGCCCAAAGACACAATATCCCAATACTTGGGCCGTGATGCAATGTAGTCACGGTCTTCCAATACGCAGAGTACTGCAATATCATATATTGTGATTTCCCATCCCAATCTTTGTCTTGTTCGACTCCTGGTTAGTCACTCCTTTTCTATACTGACCTAACCAGACAGTGAGCATTTAGCACCATCTAATGGATTGAAAAGTCAATTGTTTATTACTTTGGTACCCAAAAAACTGAATTTGTACAGTGGTGCGAAAAAGGGTTTGCCCCCTTCCTGATTTCTCATTTTTTTGTATGTTTGTCACACTTAAATGCGTCAGATCGTCAAACAAATGTAAATATTAGACAAAGATAACACAAGTAAACACAAAATGCAGTTTTTAAATTAAGGTGTTTATTATTAAGGGGAAAAAAAATCCAAACCTACATGGCCCTGTGTGGAAAAGGGATTGTCCCCTAAACCTAATAACTGGATGGGCCACCCTTAGCAGCAATAACTGCAGTCAAGCATTTGTGATAACTGGCAATGAGTCTTTCACAGCACTGTGGAGGAATTTTGGCCCACTCATTTTTGCAGAATTGTTGTAATTCAGCCACATTGGAAGGTTTTCGAGCATGAACCACCTTTTTTAAGGTCATGCCACAGCATCTCAATCTGATTCTGGTGTAGTGGATTTAGATTAATGGGTTTATAGGTTTTATTGTTGGTACAAGTATTAATGTAAATAGGAATGTGAGTAGGGATGAAAATTTCCTTTCATTACACAAACATATCCTCGTTAGGGCACCAGTCCAGATAATGGACAATTTTATTAACAATTCTTTATTTGTACCAATTATGAATCAGCCTCAAAAAAAAAAAAAAAAAAACTTGCGAACTCTTGTCTGCTTATAATCAAGAAGATGGACATGAAATCAAACAATAACTCCCATATGTCTTTCAACAGTTTAATAAGAAATGTCAGAATAAGTCAACACATTTGGTTGATTTTAAAACAAAGAATTCACCATGTATCATGGGTACCAGACTGTTATTGGATTACTGAGCATCACATGTGACTCAAACATCTGTAGAACCAAAGAACCATAGTTTGACATGGCAATATACTGGAAATTGGAAAATCATAAAATACCACTGGTCAAGAAAAGTGGATGCAATTTTATGAAGAAAATTATGAGTAAATTATTTATAAAAAGGAAAATTGGTGTTACTCTGAAAAGGAACGTAAATTAATGAAAGGACAAAATGCATTTTTGAAATTCTGATAGGAATTTGCATGAAATTAAATTCAAAGAACTTACACCAGGAATATTCTGAAGAATTAAGTTTAAATTGAACAACAGACCGTCAGCCACAGAATCAGATCACGTCCCTGGTGGCAGCAAGGCCCCCACGAGCCAACCTTGATTCAGCTGGATGTCCGTGCATTCTGTTGATGGAGATGCTAATAGACAGGTTCTCCCACAAGGCCATGCTGCTAAGATCGCAATCGGTTGATTCTTCAGCAAAGCTGGGCGAGGTCTCTCTTATGCACTGAAGAAGGAATTTGTTTATTGTACAAGGTCCAATCAGAAAGTCAAATTGGGACAAAAACACGCCACAGATCCATTTCTTCTGATGTATGGCAGCTTGAATGAGTTGATTTAAACTTAGAAAAAAAATTCAAACAAAATCTTCTTACACGGTAATTTAAAGAAAAGGATTAAAATAATGAAAAAGTGAACTTAAAAAAAGAAAAAAAAAATTCAGAGCATCTGGACTCTGGGCCTACTTGAAGGTAGAAAAAAAGGGAAGAGCAGAAAATGCTCCTTAAAGCTCGACTAACGCCCAAAAATTGCAACAAAGAAAAGTTTTTCTCTGCGATGGACTTGCGATCTGTCCAGGGTGTACCCTGCCTCTCGCCCAAAGATGCTGGAATAGGCTCTAGCCCCCCCCCTCCCCCACGACCCGAAAAGGATTAAGTGGAAGAAGATGGATGGATGGATGGAAAGATTTTCTCAGGTGTGGCAGAATCTCACTGAATTTCATGAAACTGAGCTGGACCAATTACATTTGAACTTCTTTGGCTCAGTAGACTTCATAAACTAAGCCAAAAAAGGAGATGCAGTGGATCCTGGAGGCCCATTGGTCATTTCAAAGTTCAGGGCTGTGTGGGTCTCCCAGCAAAAGAGGAGGGGGAAATTTGAAATGAGAGAAACTTGACATGGAAAGTGAAATCCTCCTGCACACATATATGCTGTATACTAAAGTGTAAATTCTTTAAACTTTAGTGACTAACATATCCTACTTGATAAAAGGAACACACAATGTGTCTACATTGTAACTGTGATTAATTTGTGATAGTAATCATGCAAAAATTAATTTCTTCCTTAAAGCTTAATCCTTTTCGGGTCGTGGGGGGGCTGGAGCCTATCCCAGCATCATTTGGGCGAGAGGCAGGGTACACCCTGGACAGATCGCCAGTCCATCACAGGGCCAACAGAGAGAGACAGACAACCATTCACTCTCACAGTCATACCTATAAGGACAATTTACCAGTTTTTATGCCAATTAACCTGACTTGCATGTTTTTTGGCATGTGGGAGGAAACCGGAGAAATCCCGGAGTAAACCCACGCAGACACGGGGAGAACATGCAAACTCCACACAGATCACTGTTGGTTGGGGGCTGGGATCGAACTCAGGATCCCCCGGCCAAGGGTGAGTTGCTGTGCTGCCGCAGTGCTAACCACTCCGCCACCGCGCTGAATGAATGAATGAAAATAAAGCAACACATATCAACTCATATCAATAAAAGCCTTTCAAACCACAGTTGTCCAACAGAGGGTTCAGCCATGTCTTCAGTAGCGGATGCTGTCTTGACAGAAAGAATATGAATTAATTTATTTGTCCATAACTCAGAAATTCCACTGCAGGGAGAGAGAGAGAAAAAAAAATAATTATTCCTGAGTTGTCCACCAGATGGCACTGTGAAACTGTCTGGTTGTTTACTGAAGAATTTTGACTTCCCAGTCTGGACTATATCAGCCATAAATTTTGTCATTTGGGGCATTCCTTTGCCAAATGGAGAAAAGGGAGAATGACTAAGTCCTGGAGAAGGGATTAACTTCCACTTTATGGCCGATGGGTCGTGTTACAACTCTGGTCCTTGGGTGAGAGAAGCAGTTCATGACCAGACATTTGAGTTGAAACAATTTTCTTCAGCAAAGATTGATTTTATAGATTGGAACCCAAGGCCAAGGCTACACAGGTCAGGACTTTGACTAGGCCACTCCAAAGTCTTCATTTTATTTGTCTTAAGCCATTCAGAGGTGGACTTGCTGGTGTGTTTTGGATCATTGTCCTGCTGCAGAACCCAAGTGTGCTTCAGCTTGAGGTCACCAACAGATGGCCGGACATTCTCCTTCAGGATTTTCTGGTAGACAGCAGAATTCATGGTTCCATTTACCACAGCAAGTCTTCCAGGTCCTGAAGCAGCAAAGCAGCCCGAGACATCACACTACCACCACCATATTGTACTGTTGGTATGATGTTCCTTTTCTCAAATGCTGTGTTACTTTGACACCAGATGTAATGGGACACAACTTCCAAAAAGTTCAACTTTTGTCTCGTCAGTCCACAGCGTATTTTCCCCAAAAGTCTTGGGGATCATCAAGCTGTTTTCTGGAAAAACTGAGACAAGTCTTTGTTCTTTTTGCTCACCAGTGGTTCTCGTCTTGGAACTTTGCCATGCAGGCCATTTTTGCCCAGTCTCTTTCTTATGGTGTAGTCATGAACACTGACCTTCACTGAGGCAAGTGAGGCCTGCAGCTCTTTGGACGTTATTGTGAGGTCTTTTGTGGTTTCTTGGATGAGTCGTTGCTGCGCTCTTGGGGTAATTTTGGTCGGCCAGCCACTCCTGAGAAGGTTCACCACTGTTCCGTGTTTTCATCATTTGTGGATAATGGCTCTCACTATGGTTCACTGGAGTTCCAAAGCTTTACAAGTGGCTTTATAACCTTTTCAAGACTGATAGAGCTCAATTACATTGTTTCTCATTTGTTCCTGAATTTCTTTGGATCGCAGCATGATGTCGAGCTTTTGCAGATCTTTTGGTCTACTTCATTTTGTCAGGCAGGTCCTATTTAAGTGATTTAAGGTGTGGCGGTAATCAGGCCTGGGTATGGCTAGAGCAGGGGTGTCCAACCATGTGCCATGGAGAGCCAAGACCCTGCAGGTTTTCTCTTCTACCCAGTCTCTTCAGCAGGTGTTTTCACTTATCAGCAATCAGTGGGAAGAAGTTCACTGAAATCTGCTGTTGAAGACACTGGTTGGAGGTAAAACCTGCAGGGTCTTGGCTCTCCATGGCACATGGTTGGACACCCCTGGGCTAGAGAAACTGAACTCAGCTTTCCAAAGATGTGATAAACCACAGTTAATTTATATTTTTAATGGGGGGGGGTCACTTTTTCCACACAGGTTTGGATTTTTTTTTTACCCTTAATAATAAACACCTTCATTTACAAACTGCATTTTCTGTTTACTTATGTTATCTTTGTCTGATATTTAAATTTGTTTGATGATCTGAAACATTTAAGTGTGACCTACAAAAAAATGAGAAATCAGGAAGGGGAAAAACACTTTTTCACACCATTATATTTGCAATATTTATGAATACTTTTAAAGGTGAATAAGAGTGTTTATTGATGAAAAATACTTCAAAAATTTTTTACAAGTCTGAAATTATAATATTTACATCTGAGTAGCTGATGAGACTCCATCGGCTGGTAACATATACAGTGGGGAAAATAAATATTGAACACATCAACATTTTTCTCATTAAACATTTCTGATGGAGCCATTGACCTGAGATTTTCCACCAGATATCGGTAACAACCCAAGTAATCCATACATCCAAAAAAATCAAGGCAACTCTGTTCACAAAACAAGTTATATTTAACTAGAAAAGCACTCGGAGAGCGCAGACCTCTGTCAAGCGCCACAGTTCCCCCCATACAGTGTTTGTGTGTACGTTTTCAGATTCCTTGACCATGAAAACATATGACTAGCAATTGGATTCACAATGATAGGATTAGTGGTTCAGTAATTATTCACGAAAATCGCATTTTCCGTAATGGCGGTTTTCGCCACAGTTCCCCCCATACAGTGTTTGTGTGTACGTTTTCAGATTCCTTGACCATGAAAACATATGACTAGCAATTGGATTCACAATGATAGGATTAGTGGTTCAGTAGTTATTCACGAAAATTGCATTTTCCGTAATGGTGGTTTTCTTCTGGACGGTGATCCGGATCACCACCAAAATCTATTCATCTGTAGGATACCCCATTTCTGACAATCTGTGAAAATTTCATGAAAATCTGTCCACAACTTTTTGAGTTATCTTGCTAACAAACAGACAGACAGACAGACAAACCAACGCCGATGAAAACATAACCTCCTTGGCGGAGGTAATAAAGTGGAATGACACAGGGAATAAGTATTGAACACATGAAGAAAAGGAGGTGCAACAAAACATAGAAAGCCAAGAAGTCAGCTGAAATCCATCAGAATTTAGGAAGCCATCCCATCCCCCATCAGTGCAAATTTATTTCAGCTGTTTAAGTCCTGACTGATAGCCTTTAAAAAGGTCTGTGAATATCAGATTGTCACACCACAAAGAACTCATGATGGGTAGAAGCAAAGAGCTCTCTCTAGCCCTTTGCAACCTTATTGTTGCAAAACATAATGATGGCATTGGTTACAGGCACATTTCTAAACAGCTGAATGTTCCAGCAAGCACTGTTGGAGCCATCATTCGGAAGTGGGAAAAAAACCACAATTTTATCATAAACCGGCCACAACCAGGAGCTCCTCGCAAGATTTGACAGAAGTCAAAAAAGCCAGGTGAAACGCCAAAGACCAATCATGGAGAGCTCCAGAAAGACCTGAAGTTAGCAGGTACTGCTGTTTCAAAGAAAACTAAAAGTAGTGCACCCAACCAACATGGGCTCTATGCCCACTTTGTTATATGGGGATTTATAGTGAAGTGCAGTGTGATGACGCCGCCTTCCTGTTGCATCATCACACCGCCCTATATTACGGGGCAGCTGCCATGACGACTTCCTCTTGCACCGGATGACTCCGCTGGGTGCAGTCTGTACTGTGTTTCTAAATTCCCTATTAAAACATACATTCAGTGACATGTCTCTGTCAGCCTCATTCTTCACCAGGTTTGTGGACATAACATTTGGTCACTGAGGTCACCTAACGTATGGAGGTGTGTGTCACAACACTCCGTCCCTTCCTGGAGCTCCCAGGTGAGCCACTGGTGTGGTGGCCTCGTTGGTTCGAGGCCTTTCAAACATACATCACGGCGCTGGACCTCAGGAAGCTCAATAAGGTGAGGGCACGTGTGCTCCTTGTCCACAACCTGGGTATTCAAGGCCAGAAGGTCCTGCGGACGCTCAGCACATCAGGCTCATTTGAGGACGTCATGGAGCTGCTTGGCTAATCATTTCACCACCCCAGACAGCATAACTGTTCGGAGAATTTGCTTTCACCAGAGACATCAATGTGTCGGTGAGCCTATCCACCAGTACATCGCTGATTTGAAGCAGCTAGCTAGCGAGTGTCGTTTTGAGCCGCTGGAAGACGAGATGGTGCGTGACCAATTGGCTGAGCACACGCACAACGCTGGACTGTGTGCTAGGCTATTGACGGTACCTAATGACTTGATGCTAGCTAGGGCTATTGAACTAGCTCTCCAGTTGGAGGCCGCAGATAAGCCATCTTCAGAACTAAAGTGGCGCCAGTCACAGAAACCCCCAAAGCTGCCCGCTTCAGCTAACGTTGCAGACCCTGATAGCGAGGATAGCTGAAGGTCTGCCCCGGGGAACCCTGTTTGCAGGGGTTGTGAGTCCACGACACACCACCATAAAGTGAGAGAGTGTCCGGCAAGAGGGAAACGATGCAGTAGATGTGTGATAGAAAAATTCAATATTATCCATATTACTATTGCATTATTATTCTTATATTATTCCATGATTTTCCCATTTCATGTGTGATGTTTATATGTGCAATCCATGTAGGATAAGTTCATATATTCCTTTATATTATTCTTTCATATTATATGTCTGATATATTCTTGGTGTGTTACTGTGAGCAATTATTGTTTATCTGTGGTCTTCAGGACGTGCATGCAAATGCCTGAGACTACAGGTAATTCAGAGACGTAAAGGATGACCTAGATAATCTCTCTCTCTTTTGTTTTTTTAACCTGCTCTGCTAAGTTTCTTTGACCGGAGGAATGTGCTACAGATTAGATTTTTAGACACTTAGACTGCCTTTAGGAGATGTCTCCAAGATCCCTCAAGGACTTCTCCCCTTGTTCATCTAGTCAGAGAGCTATAAATACCAGACTCAGAAAATGTATGGTCAGAGGTTTTGTGTGCATGGACTGAGAGCCATTCCCATGTAATCTCTCCCCCAGTGGTCATGGGGTAAATAAATATACTTACATTCAAATTTTCCGCCTGATTTTTGACTCAGAATGATTATGCTGAAAATTATTCTATCAATGTGGACGCTTGCATCACTATGCAAGGGTGTGCCGTTTGTCTAACCCAGAGAGCCCACAGACGAAATCACCCCACCCGCCCCTGACAACTATCCATTCGGTGAGTCCCAATACCAACGGATATACATATTGTGTAGTGGAGTTAGACGGCGTGGAGGTGCCACTATTACTCGACATGGCGGCAGTGCAGTCGATGCTGAATTGGGCCACAGTGAAGAAGTTTTTCCCCCATCACAGGATTAGAAGTAACCCAGCGCCATTGTATAGCTATGGTGGTAGCAGGCTGTGCATGGTCGGGACTGTTAAGTTGAATGTTCATTATAAGTCTGAAGCGATGATTGACTTCACCTTCCAAGTGGCAGCGCATGGCAATAACATCATGGGGTGTGACCTGTTCTACGGACTCGGTTTCGCCATCAAGGACAGCGCTGGGAACAAATGGTCTGGTTGTGGACACTGGGGCTCGTGGGCTCTGGTGGTCGAAGAGGATGTGGTTTGGGACGAGGAGCTAATGGACATCCTCACTTTCAAGTCGGTCAGTTCTCGCTCAATGTTGGTACGGGAAAGTTTCAGTGCCTGTGTTCGGCAAGAAGTACTTGGCAGGGCTGAGCATGATGGCGGGACACCCGTGCCAACGAGCAACACCATGCTAGCACCGGACACCTCCAGTAATTGGCCACTGTTGGGTGGGGGGGGGGGGTCTGTCGCTACAACGGTGACCACCGCTACGTTCTTAGAAGAGGGTGGGGCACAACTGATGAGCATGGAGTTACCACATGCTCAGCAGCAGCACGTCAGGCTGAGTAAGGTCCCACTTCAGGTTATGGACTAGGTTCGGGTTGACGAACGACCACGGCGAAGCTGGGCCAGACAACAGCCGATGAAACATCGAGCACGCCTGAAGATAGTGGTGAAATTGGGAGCGGCGTACTTCCGGTTGTCCGATGGCTCAATGAAGCAGGCTAACCAGCAGCAGCATGTCCAGGAGGATGCTCCAGGTGGCGAGGCTGGACAGGAGTTGGTGAAGGTGGTTTGGGATCTGGGCTCCAACGTTCAGAACATGAGCCTTCGCTCTGGGGGCCTGTCGCCTCCAGGGGAGCGCCTGCAGCAGGGCTGCCCAGGGCCCCCCCTGCCTGTGCCATCATTCTCCCAAGTGACTGTCACAGCACAGTCAATTAGAACAATTAAAAAATTGTTCAAATAAAGATTCTTAGTGATACCAGGGGTAGAATAACCCACTGTGCCGCGTGTGGGCTGTGTGGTAGTCCACCCACCGGTCCTACTTTAGGTTTTTTTGTGCAAATATGTTAGGCCTTAGTTTTCCTTAGAGTATTATTGGCGTTCTAAATTAGGGTGAATTTGATTTGAGTGATTGGTTTTGAACCTTGTAAAGGAGGGGGGATGTTATATGGGGATTTATTATGAAGTGCGGTGTGATGACACCGCCTTCCTGTTGCGTCATCACACCGCCCTACATTACGGAGCAGTCGCCATGAGGACTTCCTCTTGGGCTGGATGACTCCGCTGGGTGCAGTCTGTACTGTGTTCCTAAATTTCCTATTAAGCACGCGTTCAGTGATACGTCTCTGTCAGCCACATTCTTCACAGGTTTGTGGACATAACACGCTCACCTCACAAGACTCCATTGCTAAAGAAAAAGTATGTTGAAGCACATTCAAAGTTTGCTGCACAACATTTGGGCAAGCCAGGAAAATACTGGGAGAATATAGTCTGGTCAGATGAGACCAGAACTGAACTTTCTGGATGCCACAACACACAGCACATTTGGAGGAGAAATGACATTGCACATAAGCCCAAAAACACCATACCAGTGAAGTTTGGAGTTGGGAGCATCATGGTGTGGGGGTGTTTTTCAACACATGGTACAGGCAGACTTCACATACAGTAATTGAAGGAAAGATGAATGGACAAATGTACAGAGACTTCCTTGATAAGACCCTTTTGCCATTTGCCAAGATGCTGAAGATGAAACGAGGGTAGACATTTCAGCAAGACAATGATCCCAAATACACAGCAAAGGAAACTCAACTGGCTCCAGAGAAGGAAAATAAAGTTGCTAGAATGGCCCGGTCAGTCACCTGACTTGAATCCAACTGAAAATCTATGGAATGAACTGAAGATCAGAGTTCAGAGAAGACACTCATGGAGCCTTCAAGATTTGAAGACAGTTTGTGTGGAAGAATGGGTTAAAATCATTCCTGAGCAATGCCTGTGCCTAGTTTCTCCATACAGGAGGCATCCGGAAGCTGTTATTACCAACAAAGGCTTTTCTACTAAATATTAAATGAACTTCACCAAGTGTGCTCAATACTTATTCCCTGTGTCATTCTACTATTAAATATAACTCGTTTTGTGAACACAGTTGCCTTAATTTCTTTGTATGTTTGGATTACTTTGGTTGTTACTGATAGCTGGTGAAAATCTCAGGCCAGTGTCTCCATCAGAAATAAGTTGAAAGAAAAATGTTGACGTGTTCAATATTTATTTGCCCTGTTGTATATGTATACACACGTGCATCTTAATAAATTAGAATGTGATCAAAAAGTTGATTTCAGTAATTTAAAAAATGAAACTCATTATGTAGATTCATTACACACAGGGTGATATTTCAAGCATTTCTTTTAATTTTGATGGTTATAGCTTACAGCTCATGAAAACTACAAATTCAGTCTCAAAAACAGGATATTACATAAAATTAATTTTTTTAAAAATTGATTTTTTTTTTTATATCCCTCATGGATCGTCATCTTATCGTGGTGGGGGGTTTGCATGCCCTAGTGATCCCAGGAACTACAGTATGTTGTCCGGGGCAATTTGCCTCTGGTAGGGTAACCCAAGAAACTGGTCCTGGGTGAAGGGCCAGACTAAGAATGATTCAACAGACTCATGATGAATACTACAACAAGGAATCAGTGTACCCCACCCAGTATGGGGTTTCTGGCACCCCATCCCGGAGCCAGGCCTGGGAGAGGGGCTCAGTGGTGAGTGTCTGGTGGCTGGGTTTCTGCCCATGGGACCCGGCCGGGCTCAGCCCGAAGGAGCCATGTGGGTCTGCCCTCCAGTGAGCTCACCACCTGCAGGAGGGACCATGGGGGTCCAGTGCTATGTGGGTCAGGTGGCAGTTGAAGGCAGAGACTTTGGCAGTCTGATCCCCAGCTTCCTAAACTGGCTTTTGAGACATGGAATATCACCTCACTGGTGGAGAAGGAGTCTGAGCTGGTGCACGAGGTTGAGAGATACTGGCTAGATATAGTCGGCCTCTCCTCACAGCTCTGGTTCTGGAACCAGTCTCCTAGAGAGGGGCTGGAGCTTAGCCTACTCTGGAGTTGCCCCGGGTGAGAGGCGGCAAACAGGGGTGGGTATTCTTGTTTCCCCCCACCTTGCTGCCTCTACATTGGAGTTTGCCCCAGTGGACAAAAGGGTTGTCTCCCTGCACCTTCGGGTTGGGAAACGGGTCCTGACCATCATTTGTGCCTATGCACCAAATGATGGTTCAGACCCCAATCAGAGATTTTTTTGAGTCTCTGATTGGAGTGCTGGAGAGTGCTCGTCTTGGAGACTCCATTGTCCTACTGTGGGACTTCAATGCACACGTGGGCAACGATAGTGAAACCTGGAGGGGGATTATTGGGAGGAACGGCCTGCCCAATCAGAATCCGAATGGTGTTCAGTTATTGGACTTCTGTGCCAACCACAGTTTGTCCATAATAAACACCATGTTCAAACATAAGGGTGTGCATATGTGCCCCTGGCACCTGGACACCCTAAGTTGCAGGTCGATTATCGATTTTGTTATCGTGTCATCAGACCTGCAACCATATGTCTTGAACACTCGGGTAAATAGAGGAGCAGAGCTGTCAACTGATCACCACCTGGTGGTGAGTTGGATCCGATGACAGGGGAGGATGCCATTCAGATCTGGTAGACCCAAACGTATAGTGAGGGTGTGCTGGGAACGTCTAGCTGAGGCCTTGTCCAGAAGGTCTTCAACTCTCACCTCCGAAAGAACTTTGACCACATTCTGAGGGAGTCTGGAGTCATGGAGTCTGAATGGGCCATGTTCTCCACCTCCATTGTTGAAGCGGCTGCTCAGAGCTGCAGCCACAAGGTCGTCAGTGTATCTTGTGGTGGCAACTCCTGAACCAAGTGGTAGACACCGGTGGTGAGGGGGGCCACCAAGCTGAAGAAGTCCTATCAAGCTTGGTTGGCTTGTAGGACTCCCAAAGCAGCTGAGGTGTACTGGCAGGCCAAGCAGAGTGTGGCTCGGGTGGTTGCTGAAGCAAAAATTTGGGTGTGGGAGGTCAGCCTCAAAGAAATTCTGGCAAACTGTCCAGTGACTCAGGAGGGGGAAACAGCTTCCTATCTACACTGTGTATGGTGCAGATGAGGCACTGCTGACTTCGACTGGGGAGATTGTCGGGCGGTGGAAGGAATTTTTCTGGGATCTCCTCAATCCCACTGACGCGCCTTCCACAGAGGAAGCAGAGCTTGAGGACGAGTGGGACGACTTGACCATCACGGTGCAAAGGTCACCGAAGTGGTTAAAAAAACTCTTTGGTGGCCGGGCCCCAGGGGAGGATGAGATTCGCCCTGAGTACCTCAAGGCCCTGGATGTTGTAGGGCTGTCATAGTTGACATGCCTCTGCAACACTGCATGGAGGTCAGGGACAGTGCCTTTGTCATGACAAACCGAGGTTGTGGTTCCTCTCTTCAAGAAGGAAGACCGGAGGGTGTGTTCCAACTTCATGGGGATCACACTCCTCAGCCTCCCTGGAAAGGTCTATGCCAGAGTACTGGAGAGGAGAGGAGAATCCGACCGTTGGTCAAACCCCGGATTCAGGAGGAGCAATGTGGTTTTTGTCCTGGCCGTGGCACATCAGACCAACTCTTTCCCGTCACAAGAATCCTCAAGGGTTTGTGGGAGTTTGCCCAACAAGTCCACATGTGTTTTGTGGACTTGGAGAAAACATTTGACTGCATCCCTCGTGGTCTTTTGCGGGGGGTACTTGTTGTTACGAGCTACCCAGTCCCTATAAGACTGTTGTAAGAGCTTGGCTCGTATTGCCAACACCCGGTCAAACTCATTTCCACTGAGAGTTGGACTCTGCCAGGGCTGCTCTTTGTCACCGATCCTGTTCATAATTTTAATGGACAGGATATCTAGGCGCAGCCAATGAACGGAGGGTGTCATGTTTGGTTACCACAGGCTCTCATCTCTGCTGTTTGCAGATGATGTCCTGTTGGCTTCATCAAGTAATAGGATAAGGATTAGGATAAGCCATCTTTGGGGTTCCGCTTCCGGGTCACCAAGGGTTGGCAGCATAGAGTGTGGTCTCCCGACCAAAAACAAGAAATTACTTTGAAAAAGTCAAATTAAAACCGACAAAAACTAGTCCTAACATATACAAAGGAGAGGAGATGCCTCTGAAAATGAGAAATAAATCAACCTCTGTGGTGACATCCACAGAAACGGGTTTGCCGCAAGATCAAGAAGCTAATGCTAACTCCACCGCTGCTAACCAGGGAGAAATGACGGAGAGGTGACTAACAGCACAATATTCAAAGAACTGCATGAATACAGACAAGAGATCATGAGAGAATTTGCCAAGACAAACTCAAGACTGGATGAAGCGGACAAAAGAATTGTGGGGAACGAGGAAAGGCTGCAAGACATGGAAGGAGTGGTTGCAGGAATGCTAAAACTGCAAGAACTTCAGGAGAAATTCATCATCATCATAGCAGTCTGTCGCAGGTGACAATGACCGTTTCATTTAGGTCTGATCAGATTCCTCTACGCAGCTCCGTCCCCTGCCCTCCGCTGCCAGGAACTCCCGACCCTGCAAATCCGGGCAACGTTCGAGCCGGCATGAGCTGCCCTCTGACCAACCATTTCATGAAACTGTTTTCAAAGTATTTGAGTACCACTAGCTTTTGCTGGACTAGGAGAAATGAATGGATCAGGAATGCAGGTTGAGAAGAGAAAACATCAGGATTTATGGAATTCCCGAACAAAAAGAAATGGACCCAAAGACAATGATTACATTTATAGAGAATGTGCTTAGGGATAACCTCGGCATCCCTGATACTGTAAACCTGAACATAGAGAGGGCGCACCGAGCACTCGCCCTACAGCCCCCCCCCCCCCCCCCCCGGAGCCAAGCAGAGATCTATCCTTGTCAAATTCCGGAGCTTTAGAACAAAAAAAGAAGTAATACGTTTGGCATGGCAGAAGAAAGGCTTTACACTGGATGGCCATAAGATAAACGTGGATCATGATTATGCGCCGGTAATTCTGCACAGACAGAAAGTATATGCCGGGGCACGACGAGTCCTGAAAGAAAACAAAATATGATTTCAGACTCTCTATCCAGCTCGCCTAAGAGTTCACTATGAAGAAGGGCAGAGAATGTATGACACAATGGAAGAGGCGACAGCGGACATGGTCAGCCATGGCCTGCCAGTGAAAGTGATTGAGCAGCCAGCAACGTTGTGGGAGAGGATTCAGCTAGGAGCCTGGCAGCCAGCGCGGACCAAACGGACCACCGCGGCCGGGAACACGCAGAGCTTCAAGCAAAAGTTGCAAGCATTTAGACGCACAGCAACGGAGGATACAGGTTGATTTGGTCTTTTTTGATTAAAGATAAGAAATAAATGAGAAAGACATATAAAAAAAGAACTACGAAAATTTTGGTCGGAGGAAGGGACAACGAGGGGACACTGATCTGTTTATATGGCTGACGTCATAGTGGAGGGCCCTCTGACACACTGGAGGTGCAGAGGCTATCCCTCAAGCCAGCAACGGTTCAGTAAATCAAACTTAGGGTTGGAAGTTAGTTTTGGAATCTGTTCAATGTTCACAAAGTTTGTTTTTGTTATTTATTGTATTATTCCTTTTCCAAGGGAGTGCTTACAGGGAACTGAGGTTAAATGTAAATATTTGAATGCAAGGAGAACTGGATGAAATTGTTTCTTTCAATGTAAATGGAGTTCTGAATCCTATAAAGAGGAGTAAGATTTTGACAAAACTAAAACAAGAAAAGGCACAGATTGCCTTCCTTCAAGAAACCCATTTGAGTCAATCTGAACATGCAAAATTAAAAAGGCAGGGCTTTAAATTTGTTTTCTCCTCTTCTTATAAAGCTGGGCACCGTCAAGGGGTTGCTATACTTATTTCAAATTTGCTAAATTATGATCATATATCAGAAGTACAAGATGAAGAGGAAAGATTTATCAAAATTACTGGTAAAATAGAGGGGCATGAAATAACGCTTATAAACGTTTATATTCCACCTGGAAGCGATTGGACTCTCTATAGACACATATTTGAGTTAATGATGAATTCTCAGGGAGTGGTAATCTGTGGAGGAGACTTCAATATTAGATTAAATCCAAAATTAGATGTATCAAGAACAATCAATGCAGAAAATGCATTAATTAAAAAGGTGAATTCATTGGTCAAAAAGGTTCATTTTGTCATCTTTTAATTATTTATCTTTTGTTCATATAAAAGACAAAAAATAAAATAGAAAGGAGATGTCTTTACCTTCTTTACATGTTTCAACTGCACTGCAGCCTTCGTCAGAAGACTGACGAAGATAAATAAAGTGAATTCATTGATGAAAGAAGTGGGAATTATTGACGTTTGGAGAGAATTACATCCTAAAAGTAGAGACTATACACACTATTCTTGCCCGCACAGTGTTTATTCAAGAATAGACTATTTTTTTGTGTTCAATAATGATTCTTTCAGAGTAAGAGATTGCAAAATTAAGACAACTGATCTCTCGGATCATAGTCCCATTTCATTGTCTGTTATTTTAGAAAAGAAGGTCAGAAAAGTGTTGTGGAAGTTCAACTCAAATATATTAAATGATTCCGAATTAAGACAAAAATTAAAGGATGACATTAAGAACTATCTTGAGTTGAACGACACAGGCAAAGTGTCACAGATAGTTTTGTGGGACGCTCTGAAAGCTGTAATCAGAGGAAAGATCATTTCAATGACGTCACACTTGAAAAAATTAAAGGGGCAAAAATTGGCTGATCTCCAAGGAAAATTAAAATGATTACAACAGTTAGACGGTAATAAGAGTAATTCAAAAGTAAAAGAGGAAAGAAAAAAGATTAAAAGTGAAACTGATATCTATACGCAGGACACCCAGAAAAAAAATTGTTTTTCTGAAGCAAAAATACTACGAAATTGGGAGTAAATCGACTAAATTACTAGCATATAAATTACGCAAACTGAGAGCAGAAAACAATTTATAGAATAAAACACCCGCAAATGAAGAGGGTCGAAAACAAACTGGAAAAAATACAGTAAAGTTTTGAATTATTTTATAAAGATTTGTATTCCCAACCTCAAACTTCTAATGAGACACAAATAGAAGATTTTTTAAAAGCACTGAACTTACCAACAATGACAAATACACAAAATGAAAAATTAGTCCAACCAATAACAACCAAAGAACTAAATCTGGCCATTTCCAAATTAAAAGTGGGGAAGTCCCCAGGCTCCGACTGTTACACTACAGAGTGGTATAAATGTTTTAAAGAAGAATTGTCCCCTACACTATTAAAAACCTTTAATTGGATTATACAAAATGGTGAAATCCCTCCATCTTGGAAAGATGCAGTCATTTCTGTCATACCCAAGGAGGGTAAGGACAGACAGGATTGCAGTAGCTACAGTCCCATTAGTGTCCTTAACTTGGATTATAAATTATTCACAGCAATAGTGGCTTGAAGACTTGAAAAATTCCTACCTGATCCGATACATTTAGACCAGTGTGGATTTATCCAGCAAAGACAGACCTTAGATAATATAAGACGCTCCATACATGTGATAGGACAAATAAATAAGGAAAAGACTAAGGCCATTATTGTAAGATTAGATGCCGAAAAAGCGTTCGACTCAGTCAGATGGTTATTCCTCTATAAAGTATTGGCAAAATTCGGCTTTAATGAAAATTTTAATCACATTAATACAATCCCTTTATGATAAGCCAAGGGCTCGTGCAAAGATCAACGGAGATCTTTCTGAAGCCTTCCTCCTGGAACGAGGAACAAGGCAGGGATGCCCAATTTCACCCCTTCTTTTTGCCCTTTATATTGAGCCCCTTGGCCAATTGATAAGTGACTGGGGAGATTAAGGAGATTACAGTAGCTGGGAATGAACAAAAAGTTGCAATGTTTGCAGATGATGTACTTGTTTTTTTGGAGGAGCCTGAAGAATCTTTTATGAAGTTGATGTCTATTAAACAGCTTCGGGAAGTTATCCGGTTACAAATTAAATATATTGAAAACTCAGGTGATGACCCTGAATTATAAAGTTTCAAAATCTTTTAAGGAAAAATATAATCTTGACTGGGATGCTGTCTCCCTAAAATATTTACTGTAGGTATAATTCTCACTAAAGACATCTCTAGAATGTCTCAAGCAAATTATGACCCACTATCATTAGCAATAAAATCAGACATATATAGATGGAATCTTGTACCCTTTCTCAATTTAAACTCAAGGATTATTGCAGTGAAAATGAATCTAGTTCCCCGATTGCTGTATTTGTTCAGAACATTACCTATTGAAGTGAGTGACAATCAATTCAAGGAATGGGACAAATGGATTTCACGCTTTATATGGCAGGGGAAGAAACCAAGAATACGCTATACTGTTTTACAATTAAGAAAAGGGTGGAGCAATGCTTCCTTGTTTGAAATACTATTATTATGCTTCTCAAGTTATTCCTCTATTATATTGGTGTAACCCAGACTTCCAAGCCAATTGGAAGATAATAGAATCCAACATATCACCTATATTCCCCTTACAAGCTGCAATTTCAGATAAAAGTCTAGCTGACCAATTACAGGGTCTAAACCCTTGGACTGAACACACACTTAAGGTATGGCATAAAGTAGTGAAAACCTGTGAAATAGGAAACATGCTAAGAAATTTCAGATGGTGTGCCTATGACACAGATTTTCAACCCAACAAAAGTGATAAAAGATTTCAATCTTGGACAAAAAAAAAGGGATAACAATGTACCTCACCTTTACAAGCAAAGGAACACTACAGAATTTCCAGTCCCTACAAACCAAATTTGGTCTTGAGCAAGTAGACTTCTTCAGGTGCCTCCAAATACGTGATTATTTTAACAAGCATAGCAAATCTCTAAACCTATCTTCAACAGAGTCACACCTTAAAATTTTAAAGTCAGCTATTGACACTTCGATGAAAAAGGCAGTTTCTAAGTTATATAATGGGATGCTAAATGCAAGGAACGATGATACGCTACACATTAAGAATAAGTGGGAACATGAAGTGGGAATGGGCATTTCTGATGAGAATTGGGAAAAAAAATTTATCTTTCAATGGTCCTCCACAAACTCATTGGTATGGAGAGAACATGGTTGGAAAAATGTGATAAGATTTTTTAAAACTCCTCACCAAAGTAAATATAGAAACATAAATAATGAGTGATGGAGAAGGTGTGGATCTGTTGAAGCATCATTTTCATATATTCTGGGAATGTCCGGTTTTGCATCAATATTGGTCTGGAATTCATAAAGCTTTAAATGATATCTTCAAGGTAAACATTGCAAACAACTTTTTAAATTCATATATGGGTCTTGTTCTAACTCTGGACAGAAGAGGGGACATAAAATTGCTGCAGGCGCTCTTAGCAGCCAGTAAGAAATCAATTACTAGAAAATGGTTAAACCCAGCCCCACCCACACTCAATGATTGGTTTGGAATAATTTTGGAAATCTTCAAAATGGAAAAATTGACGTATTTGTTAAGAATTCAAAGGGAAAAATTTTATTCAATTTGGAACAAGTGGATTAATTTCATATCCCCTATTCAGAATGATTTTGTATGACTCCAGATGTAAACATCCTTGTTGAATCACCTTACTAAGAATGAATTTATTTATTCTTCCATATGAGAAGAAGGAATGACTGTAAGCCCCCAGTTCAGTTTGTTTGTTTTTTGTCTTTTTTTTTTTTATTTTTTGTTCCTATAAAACAAATAAGAGAAGGACTATGATACAAATGTCTGAATGCTATATTTGTAAAGATGGCATCCTTTTCTAATAAAAACAAATTAAAAAAAGGATAAACCATCTTTATTGTCATTCAAATCTATACAGCCAATCATGTACAGTAGAACAAAATTATGTTTCTCTTATCTACAATGTTAATCACACACATATACAGAATCAGAGGGGTCGCTGCCATGCAAGGCGCCACCACAAATTTCCCTCCTCTGTTCCATTACTGCTGAGCACCAAGCTGGACGGCAGGAAGTTCCACTTTTATATGGTCTTCGGCATGACCCGGCCGGGATTTGAACCCCGGCCTCCCGGGTGTGGGGCGGATGCTCTACCAACTGAGCCACCACTCCGGTAATGACCTACAGGTCTTGCTGGGACAGTTTGTTACTCAGTGTGAAGCAGCTGGGATGACAATCAGCAACTCCAAGTCCGAGTCCATGGTCCTCATCCGGAAAAGGGTGGATTGTCCTGTCGGGGTTGGGAACAAGCTCCTGCCCCAAGTGGAGGAGTTTAAGTATCTCAGGGTCTCATTCACGAGTAAGGGGAGAATGGAGCGAGAGATTGACAGACGGATCGGAACAGAATCTGCAGTGATGTGGATGTTGTACCAGTCTGTTGTGGTGAAGAGGGAGCTGAGCTCTAAAGCAAAGCTGTCGATTTACCGGTCAATCTCCGGTCCTACCCTCACCTATGGTTATGAGCTTTGGGTAATGACTGAAAGAATGAGATTACAGATACAAGCGGCTGAAATGAGCTTTCACAGTAGAATTGTTGGACTCACCCTTAGAGATAGGGTGAGGAGCTCAGTTGTTCGGGAGAGGCTCAGAGTAGAACCACTGCTCCTCCACATCAAAAGGAGCCAGTTGAGGTTTTTTTTGCATCTGATCAGGACGCCTCCTGGACACCTCCCACTTGAGGTGTTTCAGGCACGTCCCAGTGGGAGGTGACTCCAGGGAAGACCCAGGACATGCTGGCGAGACTATGCCTCCCAGCTGGCCTGGAAACGTCTTGGTATCCTCTCTGAAGAGCTGGCGGAGGTGGCTGGGGAGAGGGAAGTCTGGACTTCTCTGCTTGAGCTGCTGCCTCCATGACCCAGACCTCCGGAAAAGCGGTAGAAAATAGATGGATGGATTTTTTTTTTTTTTTTTTTTAATAGAAATGTTGGCCGACTGCACAATATGTCCATGTACACAAAATACTTGGTTGGGGCTCCTTTTGCATGAATTATTGCATCAATGCAGCATCGCATGGAGATGGTACGATCAGCCTGTGGTACTGCTGAGGTGTTATGAAGGCCCAGGCTGCTTTGATAGCATCCTTCAGCTCATCTGCATTGTTGGGTCTGGTGCCTCTCATCTTCTTCTTGACAATACTCCATAGATTCTCTATGGGGTTTAGGTTTGGAGACTTTGCTGGCTAATCAAGCACAGTAATACCATTGGTCATTAAACCAGATTTTTGTACTTTTGGCAGTGTGGACAGGTGCCAATTCCTGCTGGAAAATGACATCAGCATCTCCATAAAGCTTGTCAGCAGAGGTAAGCATGAAGTGCTCTAAAAAAAATTTCCTGGTAGATGACTGTGCTGACTTTTGACTTGATAACACAGTGGACCAACACCAGAAGATGACCCCTTTTCAGATGAAAGTAAATTTTGCATTTCATTTGTTAATCAAGGTCTCAGAGTTTGGAGGAAGAGTGGAGAGGCAGAGAATCCAAGTTACTTGAGGTCCAATGTGAAGTTTCTACAGTCAGTGATGATTTGGGGAGCCACGTCATCTACTGGTGTTTGTTCACTGTGTTTTTTCAAGTCCAAAGTCAGCGCAGTCGTCTACCAGTCGTTCATGCTTCCCTCTGCTGACGAGCTTTATGGAGATGCTGATTTCATTTTCCTGCAGGACTTGGCACCTGCCCACCCTGCCAAAAGTACCAAAACCTGGTTTAATGGCCATGGAATCACTGTGCTTGATTGGCCAGAAAACTCTCCTGACCTAAACTCCATAGAGAAACTATAGAGTATTGTCAAGAGGAAGATGAGAGACATCAGATCTAACAATGCAGATGATTATTGTTCAGATTTCATAACAACTCAGCATTGCCACAGGCTGATTACCTTCAAGCTATGGAACATTGATACAGTAATTCATGTAAAAGGAGTCCCGACCAAGTACTGAGTGTGTACATAGACATAATTTTCAGTTGGCGAACATTTCTATTAAAAATCAATTTTTTAAATTAATTTTATGTAATATTCTAATTTTTGGAGAAAATTAATTTGGAGTTTTCATGAGCTATAAGCCATAACCATCAAAATTAAAAGAAAGAAACACTTGAAATATATCACTGTGTGTTATGAATCTATAAGATAAGATATGATAAGATAAGATAAGCCTTTATTAGTCCCACAATGGGGAAATTCCAGGATTGCAACAGCACAGAGATAGCAACACTCAGAGCAACAATCAGAAGACAAGAAAAAACAAGAGCAGCGAATATACATATGTACATATAAATATATAAACACAGTGCGGAGCATTGTAGCTAGATGGAATGAACAGCATAACTGTCTACTTAGTTATCCTACTATACAGTGTCAGTTTAATTTTTTGAATTGAATTACTGAAATAAACTAACTTTTTGATGACATTCTAATTTATTGAACTGCACCTGTATCCACTAGATAGGACATGGCTAACATTTTCATGGCAAACAGAAGCCTCATATTCTATAGTTGGGCTGGGAATCATCAATATTTTCCAGAATTGATTCAATTCCAATTCAGAATGCATTGATTTTATTAAATTTTGATCCAATTTATCTGTTCAGTCATGAATTTTGCCATTACAATGACCATTTTCCTTGTGAATTTCTTAGAGACCCAATGCTGTAAATGTAAATATATGAATGTGAGACTTAAGCCATGCAAACGATCTCCTGATGAAAAGGCATTAAATTAAAAAGATCTTAGAATTTTGTGAATAGATATCAGATCATTCAAATAAAATCAATTCAATATCGATTCTTCGATCTTTTGAACCCACCCCTATTCTGTAGGTAATAATTATAATGGTTGACAGCACCTGCAGCATTGTGATAGCAGGATACACAAAAAACAACTGTTTCATTGGATTTATTGTAACCATACAAGTAAGCTATGGAATGTGACTAGCTTAGTTGCTAGCCATGTCCTATCTAGTATTTATATGCATCTGTGGTTGGAAAGATGTCACAGCTGGTCACAGCCAACAGCATAACTGGATTGAGGTCATGCGTCGCTACAAGCAGCTGGGGCAGGAGTAAGTGTGACACCTACTGGCCAGAAGGTCAGAATGTTGTCTCTGTCACCTTTAAGGATCATGACACTGGTTTCTATGATTCGATACAGTATCAGTGACACAAAGTACTGTGATACTACACTGTAGGGGTACAACAGTACTTGTATTCCTATTTTTCAGTATGCCACCCACAGTATGGTACAGATGCGTACCGAGGTACGACACGGACTGTACTGAGTGACGGACACAAAGTGCAACTGTCATAAAACACCCCGTCCTCCTCTCCGTTCCCCTATCTCTGGCCACCTGTCAGTGGACCTGTGCAGCGCTCTGCTCTGGTGAAGAATGGCTGAAATTGGGATACTTCTAAACACCACACTGGCAAGGTTGGCGAGTTTTATCAAGTAAAGTTAGCCCTTCTTATTTTCAGTGAGCAACTGTCTCAGCATTAGAAAACGGATTAAACTGTTAGCATGTGCTAACATTACCCGTCGGACAATAATCTCTCCTGGATGGTTGCTGACGGCTGAGCCGTTTCAGTTCTGCTGGTAACATGTTAACTGCAGTACATGAGTGAATTACATGAGTAGCTTATTCTTTTTCATCTTCTCCATTATTATTGCGGTAATATAAGCCCTCATTCTGAATATCAGTGCATCTTGGTAAATTAGAACACTATGATTTGAAATTTTAAAAAAGATAACCATTATCACAAATAAAAAGAGCTTAAATATTTCATTGTGTGTGTAATGAAGGCTCACATTCCTCTACTGTAACTTAAAGCATTTACAGACTGTTATTTTCGACTGGAAAAAATTCTTTTAATTTTCATCTGAAGCCCAGTTATTAAACTTTTAAACTTCTAGACCCAGCAAGGTTTCAAACAGAACGGACAAGTCTTTTTTTTTTTTTTTACTTTAATGGAGTTGATTATTATTCATATTATTACTCCAGCTTTTTTTGAACAGTAGAGTTACAACAGCAGCTGCAGCAGAAGCTGATATTTGAGTTTTATTTCTTTAGTTTTTGGGTTAAAAGACTTCAATGTCTGTTATTTAATTATGTTGCTACAAACACTTGATTAAGCTCTCAAGTTCAAGTTTCCAACTCATGTTTCATGGGTCATTATTTTATTTAGCTATGGGAAGTTGTTATAATAGGCTGTTCAAGCTTCTATTGTTGCACTTGTCTGCATCATTCATGTCCTAAAAAAGAGAATTTATTTATTTTATTGTATACATTTTTATTTTGTTTATTTGAGAATATTTTATTTATTGGAGAATGTACTGCTGGCAGTTTGCTTATCTTTTGTATAAGTGGGAACAGCTTTACTGCCAAAAAACCTTTGCAGTTTTATGTTTTGCATTTTGTTTCCTTATTGTACCAAAAATGAACTGAATCATGACCTTAAAACCAAGGTACCTACCAAACCATGATTTTAGGCATGTGTTACACCCCTACTGCACTGTATTGATTTTTTTCCCCCACCTCTAGTCCAATCCTAACTTTTACACCTGAAGAAGCCCAAATAAGCCCCCATATGTTGTCAACCACCCCCACCACCTAAGACTTCTAAATTCATCTTTCTCAAAGTTGAACCACTGGGGGTGGGGGTTATGCATTTGATGATTAGTTGTTGCAGTTAGCTGCAATTTCTCCATTGTGGGACTAACTAAAGATTTATCTTATCTTAGTTAATTTGTGTCTGCATCCATCTTAAAAACAAAAGATGTCAGGTGAGGGCTGGATGCTGAACTGTGCAAATCAGCGTTTTTGTCACCAAAAACACAAAGCTACTTTAAAAAAAAAAAAAAAAAAAAAAGACAGGGACTTCAGGTCAGAGCTGTCCGTACTGGATATCCATTTACCCTCAAACTCATGGTGGCAATGTGTCCTGGATCACTTATATTTAAAACTGATAGCAATCTTATCACAAAAATAAATACACTTTT
Source organism: Pholidichthys leucotaenia (assembly GCA_020510985.1). Classification (NCBI taxonomy): domain Eukaryota; kingdom Metazoa; phylum Chordata; class Actinopteri; order Cichliformes; family Pholidichthyidae; genus Pholidichthys; species Pholidichthys leucotaenia. The sequence continues at coordinate 137,860,878 of CM035837.1, forward strand.
TTAAAATAAGAGTTAAAAAAATGTGCTGTATGTGATAATACCAGCTGTACAATGGCCTATGTCAATGATATGCTACACAATCAACATGGAAAGCCACAAAAATGAATCCAGGCATGTTAAATGTTTTTACCTCCTTTTTAGCCACTCCATTAATGTGCTCAAACTCTGTCTCAGTTGCCGTCTTCAATTCCTCCATCTGATAAACATCGAGAAGATGTCATCATCATTAAAATACACTCCGACTTCAAATCCATTGTGGCACCTATTGCTTATAACCTTTTTTCTTATTGCTCTGTGTCAGAAAGCAGAATGCTGCTGACATCTGCTGGTCACAGGAAAGTATTCAAGGGTAAAGAATACTCACAAAAGCCTTTTTCACAGGTTTGGCCCTCTCTGCATTTCTAGTGGCAGTCTCCAACTCCACTAGTTTACAGGTTCTCCTGAAGAGCATTTCCTTCAATGGACATAACCACATTGCACATATGTCATGGGCTTTAGTCAGATTTTAACAAAGGTTCAGGATTTAATTAATACAGAAAGCCAACACGCACAAGTATAAAGACTTGAACAGGAGAGAATACCTTTTCTGCCTCCTGGTAACGTGACTCCAGGTCCAAGCAGAGTCCAAGAGTGATCATGTTGTTCTGTGCAACATCTGTCATATTTTTCTGTCCAAATACAAACAGGATTTGACAAGGCAACCATGTACTGCTTTGTATATTTCTACAGCAAAAGGCAAACAAGTTACCTTCATGGAATCAAAGACTTCTGATAATTTCACACAAACCCTGAAAGAAAAACAGAGTGAGCTCATTTTAACTAATTTATCAAGCTTATAAACTACAGTCAGAGGCATTTAGTATTTAGCTTATGTGAGACGGAATAGGGCAGCTGTTGTTTCTCACCTAGAGAATGCCTTTTTGTCAGGATCCTCCCCTGGTTCCACACACAGATGCAGAGCTGTAGAGAAGTGCCCACAGGCCACAGCCATTTCTACCATCAGACAGAACAGAAAACAGAGTTGGGACAGTGAGAATTAGTAATAAAACAAAAATGAACACTGATACCATACACTGTTTTTATAATAAAGACTTAAATCTGAACCTAGACAAAACAGTTCTTTGCAAAACCAAAAGTTCCCTTACTTTGCTCAGTTAGCACAACATCAAGGAATTTCTGCAAGAGAAACCAAAGTTAAACAGTGTGCATGTGTGTTTGTGTGTGAGAGGAGGATACTGACAGGGGGACAAAAATGGACAAATATGAGACTGACTCACCTCAGCTGCTGTTCTGGCACAGCAGGTCATCACATGGTTGTGATGACGTTCACTTTGAAAGAACTCATCCACATCCTGCAAACACATTCACAGCTTCAAACATCACATCTTCAGGATGAATTTGTCCGTGTGGCCCTCAGTTGTGTACCTTATGACCTTCTTTTCTTAACTCTTCAACAGCTTGACTTAGCCTGTTGAGAATGTTTTTCTTGGCTCTCTGTCTGCCTGGAGGCTGGGAACAAGCACATATATAGAATAAAAAAAATACAGTTCTCAAATTAACACAAACTAAGGGCCCAAACACACACAGATGTATAAATGCAAGTATGTGAAGTGTAGCACATGTGTCCAAGTGGTACAGAGGTGTGGGTAGGTGAAACTTAAAAAAAAATAAATAAAAATTAAAAAAAAAATCCATCTACATACCACTGATTTACCATACAAACGTATTCAAAATTTGGAAACCCCTTAAATATCATATTTTGGTGGGTTTTTTTTAATGTTGCATTTAAATTGTGTAGCGGGTGCAGGCTTCTGCACATGCTGCAAATGTATATTTGTAAGCAACTATGCATTTATGTTTGTTGTAAATATTGCATTTTTTTCATATCCCAAAAAGACTGCATTTACCTTTCAATTCAGAAAAAATATGCCATTTTTTTGCATACTACTGTATACTTGGAATTACATATGACCACCTGTGTCCCACCCAAGGATGTGCACAGGTATGGGCTATTGTTGCTCGGGCAACAGTACATTTGCCATTTTTGTCTGAACCGTCCCTCCAGAGCAGTGTTTTAACCAGGGGTCCTTCAGAGAATGTTCAGGGGTCTTCAGGAAATTGTCTAATTTCACTTCTTAATTGGTCCAAAAATTGCAAAAAGTTTGCCGTTGCTGTACATGGGTGTCTGTAGTGACTCTTCCATGATAGTATGTGGGACTATGAACGCAATAATCATGGCTACCGTCTTCTTCGTGTGTTTTATGAGGTTAATGACCTTGTTAAGACATGCTAGAGGTCACAGTGACTATGAAAAACAATGCTGGATAAATTTTGAAGAGGAAAAAGTCAGAATCTGAACTGGGTCCTGGACAAAATTCTAACCCAGGTGAAGGCCTGAGCAGTTGTCAAAAGAAAGCTAAGATGGTGATGACAAGGCGGTACAGTGAAAACTTTCATTTGGACTTACTTTCACAGGGTATCCAACTGCACAGGTTTGTTATGCTTGGTGTGCGTGGAAAAGCTATCCAACAGTGTCTTGTTCCCATGCAAACTTAAATGTCATCTCGAGATGAAAAACCTGTGCCTTTTTTTAAGTTCCTGCCAGGATAGAGCTTTGTGTTCATTAAAAAAGGCCAAAGTTTCACACCGAGTATAAACGAATTACAAGACTAAATCATCAATATACACTACTCACAAAAAGTCAGGGATAATCGACTTTCAGGTGAAATTTCAGGATGTACCTAAAATGCACTGGTGTAGGGGACCCATACTGTAAGTTCCTCTCAGACTGAAAGGCATGGAGATGCAGTAGTTTTCCTCTGACGGAAGAGCATGGAGATCAAAGGGCTGGGGGACAAAAGGAATTGTCATGGGGGAGTGAATTGTGAATGCAGGCCCTCAGGTAGCAGGAACGTGTGAGTGTGGTGATATAAAAGAGAGTCCCTACTACATGGTGGAAATGTTTCTGATTCTGGAAGATGTGAGAGAGTGAATAAAGTTCATCTGCTCGGAAAGCTCGGTCTGGTTATTCCTTTCTCCACACTATAACCTTTACGGGTGAACTTAATTAGACTTTCTCTAACCTTTTAAATGCACATGTCCAGCTGTTCAGTGTTTCAGTACTTTCTGCATAACTTGCTGTTCTCCAACAAGGTGCTTAACGGCAAAATTCACAACAGGTGTTTGATCCATGAATCGACCAATAAATTTTCAGGTTCAGTTAGAATTGGTATTTAAACAGTCCTCTTCATCTTGCTGTTCACATTTTGACATCATGAGACCAAGACAACACTTCACAATTGATCAACAGTACCACGCCATTGCGAGGCTTCACACAGGATGTTCTCAGAGGGAAGCGGCCACTGAGCTTAGAGTGTCACAGAGTGTCATCAGCAGGTTGCAACAGAGATACAGAGAGACTGGAAGAGTCACAGAAAGGCATAGAAGTGAACGCCCTTTGGCCACATCCCACGCTGATGACCGCTTCTTTTTGAACAGTGTCCTACGGAACCAGATAATGAATGCCCCTCAACTTCAGACACATTTAAGGGAGGTAAGAGGCACCCAAGTGTCACATCAGACCATTCAAAACCGTTTACATCAGCATGGTCTGCATACTAGAAAACCTGCAAGGGTACCTGACCACACCACCAGGCATCATCATTTGCATGGGCCAGGGAGCATTTACGCTGGACAAGGGACCAGTGGGCCTCAGTGCTGTTCTCTGATGAAAGTCAGTTCACGTTGAGCAAAAATGATGTGAAAAAATGAAGTGGTCTGCACTTTCTCCAGACCTGAATCCCATAGAAAACCTATGGGATCAGCTGAGTCACCATGTAGAGGCTCGTAACCCTGCACCCCACAACCTCAATGACCTGAGGGACGCTCTTCAAGGAAAGTAGAATGCCATGGCTCAGCAGACACAAAGTCGACTTGTGAACTGCATGAGCTGTCGTTGTCAAGCTGTAATTGATGCTCAAGGGCACGTGAGAAGTTACTGAGACATTGGCATTTTTTGTTGTGGTATACCCACCACTGTTGTTGGCTTTTGTTTCAGGTGAGGAAATCACCATTGCATGCTTCTACTTAAATGCCATACTTTCATGTAATATCACTGTAGCGTGAACTTTTCACATTTTCCATAAATTTTACCCGAAAGCCAAATATCCCTAACTTTTTGAGTAGTGTATATCCTGTAATAGACTACAGTGTCTCATTTTGTAACATTTGTAGTTGATAGGGTTCCCCGACACTTTTTTTCAATGTGAAAAGAGTTCCTTGGCTCAAAAAAAAAAGTTGAAAAACACTGCTTGGGGGGAGGGGGGCATCTTTTTCCCCTTCCAACTTTGCCTCTTGTCAAATATTTTTGCATTTGTCTTCCCATTGATATTTTTTCTTTTATTAAATTTCTCTTTTTGAAGTGGCAGGAAGTGTTCCCAGGCGGGAGAAAGTGGTGATTGGATTGGACTTTAATGAACACGTAGGTGACGGGAACAGAGGTGATGAGGAAGTCCTGGGTAGATATGGTTTTAATGAGCAAAATGTGGACGGACATATGGTTGTGATTTTGATAAAAGAACTGAGATTGCTGTGGTGAACACATACTTCAAGAAGAGAGGAACATAGTGTGGCTTACAAGAGTGGAGTAAGGTGCACACAGGTTGACTACATCTTGTGCAGAAAGAGAAATCTGAAAGGGATAGGAGACTGCAAGGTGGCGGCAGGGGAGAATGCAGCTCAACAGCATTGGATGGTAGTCTGTAGGATGACTTTGGAAAGCAAGTTGAGAAAGAGTGAAGGAAGCGCCAAGGATTAAGTGAGGAAAGTTACAGAAGGAAGAAAGTTGCACAGAGTTCAGGAAGGAGTTGATACAGGCTCTGGGTGGTAGGAAAGAATTACCAGATGACTGGGAAAGTACAGCAAAAGTATTGAGGGAAACGGGTAGAAAGCTATATGATGTATCCAGTGGACAGAGGAAGGAAGACAAGGAGACTTGGTGGTGGAATGAGGAGGTACAGGAAAGTATTCAAAAGAAGAGGTTAGCAAAGAAAAAGTGGGATAGTCAGGGAGATGAAGAAAGTAGACAAGAGTATTTAGAATCTAGGCGCATAACAAAGAGAGAGGTAGCAAAGGAAAAGGCGTATAGTGAGTTGAATGAAAGGCTGGACAATAAAGAAGAGGAAAACGGGTTGTATCGATTATCTAGACAGAATGATCAAGCTGGAAAGGATGTGCAGTAGGTTAGGTTGATTAAGGACAGAAATGGTAATATACTAACAAGTGATGAGAATGTGCTGAAAAGGTGGAAGGAGTACATTGAGGAACCGATGAATAAAGAAAATGAGAGAGATAGGAGGATGGATGAAGGAAAGATGGTGAACAAGGAAGTACCCAGGATTAGCAAGGCAGAAGTGAGGGCAGCTTTGAAGAGGATCAAGAATGGAAAGGTGGTTGGTCCAGATGACATACCTGTGGAGGTATGGAGATGTTTAGGAGAGATGACAGTGGACTTTTTAAAAAGATTGTTTAACACAATCATGGAGAGTTAGAGGATGCCTCAGGAACGGAGAAGAAGTGCATTGGTACCAATTTTCAAGAACAAAGGTGATGCTCAGAGTTGTAGTAACTACAGAGGCATAAAATTGATCAGTCACACTATGAAGATATGGCAAAGAGTTGTTGAAGCAAGGTTAAGAGAAGAGGTGACAATCAGTGAGCAGCAGTATGGTTTCATGCCAAGAAAGAGTACTACAGATGCAATGTTCACTTTAAGAATGTTGATGGAGAAGTGTAGAGAAGGTCAGAAGCAGTTGCACTATGTCTTTGTGAATCTAGAGAAAACATAATAGGGTGCTAAGTGGGGAAGTGTGGTACTGTATGAGAAAGTCAGGAGTGGCAGAGAAGTATGTGAGGGTCGTGCAGGACATGTATGAGGACAGCGAGACGGTGGTGAGGTGTGCTGTAGGAGTGACAGATGGATTCAAGGTGGGGGTGGGATTACATCAGGGATCGGCTCTGAGCCCCGTCTTGTTTGCCATGGTGATGGACAGGCTGACAGACGAGGTCAGGCAGGAGTCTCCATGGATCATGATGTTTGCCGATGACATTGTGATCTGTAGTTAGAGTAGGGAGCAGGTGGAAGAGAACCTGGAGAGGTGGAGGTATGCTCTGGAGAGAAGAGGAATGAAAGAGCAAGACAGAATAAATGAGTGTGAATGAGAGGCAGGCAGATGTAACAGTGAAAATGGAAGGAGTAGCGGTAGTGAAGGTAGAGGAGTTTAACTACCTGGGGTCAACCATCCAAAGCAATGGAAAATGCCCAAGAGAGGTGAAGAAGAGTGCAGGCAGGGTGGAGTGGGTGGAGACGAGTATCAGGGATGATTTGTGGCAGAAAGATAGCGGCTAGAGTGAAAGGAAAGCTTTACAAGACAGTAGCTAGACCTGCTATGATATATGGTTTGGAAACGGTGGTGCTGACAAAAAGACAGGAGGTGGAGCTGGATGTGGCAGAGTTGAATATGCTAAGATTGTCATTGGGAGTGACTAGGAGGGACAAGATTAGAAATGAGTATATCAGAGAGACCGCTCAGGTTGAGCGGTTTGGAGAAAAAGTAAGAGTCAAGGCTGAGATGGTTTGGACATGTGCAGAGGAGGATAGTGGATATATTGAACAAAGGATGTTGAAGATGGAGCTGCAAGGTAGGAGGATAAGAGGAAGACCACAGAGAAGATTCATGGATGTAGTGAAGGAGGACATGGAGAAGGTTGGTGTTACAGACAAAGATCCTAGGGATAGGGTGAGATGGAGGTAGATGATCTGCTGTGGTGACCCCTAAAGGGAGCAGCTGAAAGATTAGATTTCTCTTTTAAATGTGTTACTTTTGGCTTTTAATTTAACATACCTTTTTAAAATCAGGTGCATCTCACTAAATTAGAATATCATCAAAAAGTTGATTAATTTCAGTAATTCAATTCATAAAATGAAACTCTTATTTTATATAGATTCATTTCAGACAGAGTGATATATTTCAGGTGTTTATTTCTTTTAATTTGATGGTTATGGCTTGCAGCTCATGCAAACCCGAAAATCAGTTTCTCAAAAAAATTAGAATATTACATAAGATCAATTTTTAAAAATTGATTTTTTTAATAGAAATTTTGGCCAACAAAGTATTTCCATGCAAACACTCAATACTTGGTCAGGGCTCCTTTTGCATGAATTAATACTGCATCACTGTGGCGTGGCATGAAGGTGATCAGCCTGTGTTACTGCTGAGATGTTTTGAAGGCCCAGGTTGCTTTGATAGCAGCCTTCATCTCATCTGCATTATTGGGCCTGGTGTCGTTCATCTCCCTGTTAACGATACTTCATAGATTCTGTATGAAGTTTAGGTCAGGAGAGTTTGCTGGCCAGTAAAATATGGTGATACTGTGGAAGAAGAAAGCAGATGAGGCAGCGAGCTGAACAACACCTGAACTTTATTCTTCTTCTCACATCAAGTACAGAAAATACTCTCTCTGGGTCTCTGGGTGCCTCCTTTTTATAACCTCATTTCTGTCCCATGAGAGCCAGGGAGCCAAAAACAACACCCTCAGTGGACAAAGACATGCATGGCACATTAACATCATATAACGCCAGTCCCGCTTCTCACACCCTCTCTTCCTCCAGCGGCTCTGGCATCTCCTGAACTCCCCGGGGGGCGAATAATCCTGTTACGTCTGAGACCCCCCGGCGCCACTTCCTCCTTCAGCCCTTTGTTCCATCTTCCCCCCGGCTTACGACTCAGGGTGGAGAACCCCCCACACAGTGACACCACACAGCCCCTTCCCCCCGAACACCCAGAAAGGGCACTAACCCCCTGTCCTTTGAGCTTGAGCCGGCGCCCATAGCGGCTGTAGCGGGGGGTCGCCGGTCCGGTCGAAACACCCTGCTAGCTAGGTGTGCAGGTGGGCACATTAGTCTGTGGAGGGAGAAAGGTTGCGGGGGGGGGGGGGGGACATGTTAGCTTCGCGAGTGCAGTTCTCCACCAAGAGAACACCAACTTGCAGAGCCACCGAAGGTGGGCGTCCATGCCAGGGAGCTTGGGCCAACACCACCTGCTCTTCTGCCAACACAAAAGCGGGCTTCAGCCTGTCGATGCAGACGGTCTCCCTACGCCCCCCCCCCCCAAGTCTAACACAAAATGCTTTGTCCCAGTTTCCAGCACCCTGAACGGTCCGTCGTATGGTGGGCACAGCGGGGTCCAGTGTGCATCGTGCCTGACAAAAATGAAACTGGCGTTCTGCAAGCTTTTCAGGATGAAGGTGCAAGGAAAACAATGGTGGGCCGGGCCCGGCACGTTAACAGCCTCCGTACTGTGCAAAAATTGCGTGGGCGGATTGGCCCCGGGCACGGGATTTTCCGATAAAAACTCCATGGGGATCCGGAGTGGCTGAGAAAAAACAAGTTCGGCTGAGACTACCCCAGAAGAACCCAGGGCAGGCAGCCGACCCAATTTGCATCCGTGAGCGAAGCTCTGAGTGCTCCCAGGATCTGGAGGAAGAATGAACAGGCACAGAGTCCAAATTGCTTGAGGTCCAGTGTGAAGTTTCCACAGTCAATGATGATATGTGGAGCCATGCCATCTGCTGGTGTTTTTCCACTGTGTTTAATCAAGTCCAATGTCAGTGCAGCCATCTCGCAGGAAATTTTAGAGCACTTCATGCTTGCCTCTGCTGACAAGCTTTATGGAGATGTTGATTTCATTTTCCAGCAGGACATGGCACCTGCCCACATTGCCAAAAGTACAAATACCTGGTTTAATCTACTTAATCTACAAATACCTGGTTTAATCTGGTAAAATCTACTGGAGGAAGAAGCCCCCCAGGAGACAGCTAGCCACCAGGGCTGCTCGGAGAGGCGCTCCGGCCACCGGCAGAGTGAAGAGGCCTCGCCGTCACAGGCCCGTGGCTCTGAGAGAGATCCGTTGCTGCCAGAAATCCACGGAGCTGCTCATCCGTAAGCTGCCCGTCCAGCGCCTGGTGAGGGAGATCGCTCAGGACTTGAAGACCGTCCTGCGTTTCCTGAGCTTCGCCGTCATGGCTCTGCAGGAGACCAGCGAGGCCCACCTGGTGGTCTCTTCTTCGCTAAGGGGGTCACCATCATGCCCAAAGACTTCCAGCTGGCCCGCCGCATCCGCGGAGAGAGAGCTTAGACTTTCTGCTGCACATTCACCAACCAACCATAATGCTCTGCACTGTGTGTCTATATATATACATTTATAGTAATATGGACATATGTTTACTAGATGTTGTTTTTTCTTGCCTTCTGATTGTTGCTCTGAGTGTTGCTATCCCTGTGCTGTTGCAATCCTGGAATTTCCCCATTGTGGGACTAATAAAGGCTTATCTTATCTTATCTTATCTAATGACCATGGTATCACTGTGCTTGATTAGCCAGCAAACTCTCCTGACCTAAATCCCATAGAGAATCTATGGTGTATTGTCAAGAGGAAGATGAAATACACCAGACCCAATAATGCAGACAAGCTGAAGGCCGCTATCAAAGCAACCTGATCTTCCATAACACCTCAGCAGTAACACAGGCTGATCGCCTCCATGCCATGCTACACTGATGCAGTAATTATGCAAAAGGAGCCCCAACCAAGTACTGAGTGTGTACATGGGTATACTTTTCAATCGGCCAATATTTCAATTAAAAATCTTTTTTTTAATTAATTTTATATAATATTCTAATTTTTTGAGAAACTGAATTTGGGGTTTTCATTTGCTGCAAGCCATAACCATCAAAATTAAAATAAATAAACACTTGAAATACATCACTCTGTGTGTAATGAATCTATATAATATATGAGTTTCACTTTTTGAATTGAATTATTGAAATAAATCAACTTTTCAATGACATTCTAATTTATTGAGATGCACCTGTATATTCCCCGTTTTCTTATACATTTTCAGTGATATTGTATATCCTGTATGTGATTCAAACTTGGAACTTTTCTCTTAATTTGTGACTTTTGTCTTATAAATTCACATTTTCTCATAATTTTGGCTTTGTTTTAGATTAGAATTGTGAGGGGCATTGTTATCCACGCCGGCATTAACGACGTCCGACTCCGGCAATCAGAAATCTCAAAACTTAACGTGGAATCGGTGTGTGACTTTGTAAAAACAATGTCTGCCTCTGTAGTATTCTCTGGGCCCCTCCCTAGTCTGACCAGTGATGACATGTTTAGCCGCTTGTCATCCTTCAACTGCTGGCTGTCTGTGTGGTGTCCTGCAAACAATGTGGGCTACAAAGACAATTGGAACTCATTTTGGGGAAAACCAGGTCTTATTAGACGAGACGGCGTCCATCCCACTTTGGATGGTGTGTCTCATTTATCTAACAATCTGGCATCATTTTTATCCAAATTTCCAAAACCTTGACAACTCAGAGTTGGGACCAGGAAGCAGAGTCGCAGTCTTACACGCCTCTCTGCAGCTCCTCTTCATCCGCCACCCCTCAACTTAGCCCCTGTCTTCCCTATCAGAGAATCATTGTCTGCTCCCTCCAAAGTAATTAAAAATATAATGTATAAGCATCCCAAAGTGATTAAACAAAAAGTTGGTAAAACTCAAATTAAACATGAAGCCTCTAAACTGAATGATTTGGCCTCTGTTCCTCCTCATAATTTAAAAATTAAATGCAGTTTGTTAAATATTAGGTCTCTAACTCCCAAGTCTCTGCTAGTCCATGATCTGTTAATTAATCATCAGACTGATTTAATATCCCTTACAGAGACTTGGTTAGGACAAGAGGATCATGTTGGTTTGTATGAATCAACTCCCTCTGGTTATCTAAACTGTCAAAATCCCAGAAGTTCCGGTCGTGGAGGAGGAGTAGCAACAATTTACCATCCAAATTACTAGTTAATGTAAAGCAAAAAACACGTTATAATTCCTTTGAGGGCCTGGTCCTCAGTATTGGGCATTTTAGCAATTTTAGGCTAAACCCAATTTTATTTGCCATAGTTTATCGTTCTCCATCAACCTACTCAGAGTTCTTATCTGAATTTGCCGAATTCTTAACTTAGAATAATCCCGGGTTTCTTTTCAGCACTGTAGCCAGGCTGACAAAGAGTCAGGACTCTGTCAATCCTAGCATTCCCTTAGAGCTTACTAGTCAGGACTTTATGAACTTTTTCAATAATAAAATTTCATCCATCAGAGATAAAAATCAGTCAGATTCTTCCCAACATTAACTTAAATACAGTAACTACTACAACTCCTTCAAGTGACATCTGTTTGGATCAGTTTACTCTGACCTTTTAGAGTTAGATAAAATAGTTTCCTCATCCAAGCCTTCAACTTGTCTTTTAGACCCTATTCCTACCAGGTTATTTAAAGAAGTCTTCCCATTTATTGGTAGCTTAATTCTTCAAATAATCAATTCTTCATTAACTTTAGGCTATGTACCGCAGGCTTTTAAAACTGCTGTAGTTAAACCCTTACTCAAAAAGCTTACGCTGGATCCAGGAGTTTTAGCTAACTATAGACCAATCTCTAATCTCCCTTTCATTTCAAAAATCTTAGAAAGAGTTGTTGCTACACAATTATTTGACCACTTGCAGGGAAATGGTTTATTCGAAGAGTTTCAATCTGGGTTTAGAATCCATCATAGTACTGAAACAGCCTTAGTGAAGGTCACTAATGACCTCCTGATCGTATCTGATAATGGACGTGTTTCTGTACGTGTCCTTTTAGACCTTTGTGCAGCTTTTGATACTATCGATCACAATATTGTACTTGATAGATTAGAACACTATGTTGGACTTAATGGAACTTCGTTGCAGTGGTTTAGATCTTATTTATCTGATAGGTTCCAGTTTGTTCATGTCAGTAATGAGTTTTCTTTCAACTCAAAGCTCAGTCATGGAGTTCCACAGGGATATGTGCTAGGCCCCACTCTTTTTAGCTTATATATGCTTCCGCTAGGCAACATTATTAGAAAGCACTGCATACATTTTCATTGTTATGCAGATGGAACACAACTATACATGTCAATGAAGCCAGATGATAGTAATCAATTAGCCAAGTTAGAAGCCTGTCTTAAGGAAATCAAAGCTTGGATGACTTGTAATTTCCTGCTATTAAATTCAGATAAGACTGAAGGCATTCTTGTTGGTCCAAAAAACCTTAGAAATACCTTTCCAAATCAAACTTTTAGTTTGGATGCAGTTACTCTTTCTCTTAATAGCTCTGTGAGGAACCTTGGAGTTATTTTTGATCAAGATCTGTTTTTGAATTCACATATTAAATTTGTTTCTAAGACTGCCTTCTATCATTTGCGTAATATTGTCAAGATTAGGAGTATCATGTCTCAGAGTGATGCTGAGAAACTGATTTACGCTTTTGTTTGCTCTAGAGTAAATTATTGTAACTCTTTATTATCAGGTTGTCCTAAAGAATCTCTAAAAAGTCTTCAGTTGATCCAAAATGCTGCAGCAAGAGTTTTAACAGGTACTAGAAAGAGAGATATCTCTCCAGTTCTGGCCTCCCTTCATTGGCTTCCCATAGAGTTTAGAATTAAGTTTAAAATCCTTCTTCTCACTTTCAAAGCTCTAAACAATCAGGCCCCTTTTTATTTAAAAGATCTGATATTACCCTATTATCCTAACAGAGCACTATGCTCCCAAAATGCTGGATTACTTGTAATACCTAAAATCTCCAAAAGTACAATGGGGGGCAGAGCCTTCAGTTATCAAGCTCCTCTCTTGTGGAACCAGCTGCCAATCTGGAATCGGGAGTCAGACTCGATCTCTGTTTTTAAGAATAGGGTTAAAACCTTCCTTTTTGATATAGCCTACAATTAGGAAGGGATCATGTGTTTCTGAACCCTCCCTTAGTTATGCTGCTATTAGATTTAGAAAGCCGGGGGACCTCCAATAATTGCACTGGGCTTCACTCCTTTCTTCACTCTCAATGAAATTTTTTTTTTTTTTTTTGCTGGTCATTAACATCTGTTTGTTCTCTCCCATAGACTGAGTCACCATCGTGCTGTTTGCTCTCTACATGTCTGTTCTTTTCATCTTCTCTACCCTCTCACCCCTCAGCCAGTTGCAGCAGATGACTGCCCCTCCCTAAGCCTGGTTCTGCTGGAGGTTTCTTCCTGTTAAAAGGGAGTTTTTCCTCTCCACCGTCGCCAAGCGCTTGCTCACAGGGGATCACTTGATTGCTGGGGTCTTTCTGCAATTGTGGGGGTTTCCCCTACAGTTGAAAGTGCCATGAGATGACTGTTGTTGTGAAATGGCACTATATAAATAAAGTTGAATTGAATTGCTTGTGCATGTCACTGGTTCTACCTGTATCACAGGTAGACAGAGGTATTCAAAGGTATGTTTGAGGCAACTTCAACAATCCAATATGTTAAACACTACCATTTTTGGATATACAGCATAGCATGTCATACTAGGCATGTCAGAAACATTGAAGCATCAATAATAAACGCCTACTGAAATTACTTGCACTGTTAATAGATGACTACATGTGGGTATATTATATCAAGCAAAAATCATGCAAAGCTTCGTAAAGTTTTTGAAACTGTATTTTTACTCCATCTGTTTAGTCAGAATCACTTGAAGTCTATTACATAGTTGTACCCTGCATCCATCTACCCAGACTATTACACACATGTAAATGGTTTTTGGGGTTAAATATTTTGTCCAAGGACAGTTTCAAATTGTGGCCCACAGAATTTTAGGACATTAGACTTCAAATTAAGATTAGCTGACAGAGCCCCTTTCTAAATTTCTTATCTTTACTGCACATCTGTATCAAATAGGAGATATGAAAAAAAAATTCAATGGCAATACATTGTACACCATTTGATTTGAATATACATAAACATAGTATATGGAGGAAACGTATGTTTTTCCATCTACTGTCACATTAACGTCTCCCATCTAAAGTAATGTTGGTAAAAGTTTAACCATTTATCATCTGCCTCACTTGTAAAAAAAAAAATGAGTGACATTACATATCTAACTTTTTTTTAACTCACTAGTCAATCTCATGACTACTGTGACAAGTGAAAAGTTGTTTATAACCACTTACATCTGTGTTCGTCAGGAAAACCTCCACAGCTTTGTTTTTGCTCAGTATGCTGTGTCCAGCAACCTGATGGAGAAAAGTTTCCAGAGCTTTACAGTACAGCTGCCACTCTCCTATACCGAGAAAGCCTGTCGGAAATCCATCAACATTGCGATCACAGAGCAGACCAGAAGGAATATTTGACTTTGATTGCATTTAATACAGTCTGTGTAGAAGACTCACCAAGTTGTTTTATAACCTTGGCTGACATATTCACATGGGACTTTGCAGGGAGTGGAGGAAACTAGAGAAAGAACAAATGCATTTTATATTTTTTCAAAAATTACATTAGATAAAACAAAGGGAATTACAAAACATGCTGTGCATTATAACATAACCACTACCACATAGAGCAGACCACAGAAACACTGTCTGTTGAATTTCTTTGAACATTCAATTAGATCACAAAGCATTTACATCATCCTCTTCAGCATGACAATCCACTTTCTGATTTAAATGAACAAAAGGACATACTGTAAGGAAAGGAGGAAATGGGAAGTGACAATGTCTGAAAAAAAGTGTCAGTACATTTTCTCAGTAGCTGTGTAGTATGTTTTTATGTAATGTCTGAAGAAGGCAGTTACTATCTAACTTTGAGCACGCCCAGTTCAACAGAAACAGCAGAATGCTAGAAAGAGATAAACCATGATCTCACTCAGTACTGCAACAGTGTACACATTTCTTTTGCAGTTAATCGTGTGCCCATATCAGAGCCTTGCATCCACCTTTTTTTTTTTTTTTACTCTCCATCCACTACCGATAGCGGATTTTCAGTTAATAGCCACTTAGCCCTTTTACTAACCAAGGAGTCAACTACCTCTCTGGGAAGATACATTTTGAATCATTCTTGTCCATTAGTAATTGTTAGCAATAAGGTGCATTTCCTGTGAAGTTTGCAGCTGCTTACAAGTAAAAACGCCACTCTTTATTTCTACTGCATATTTTTTCCTAAAATGTGAGGGGGGTTCATGTGAATTTCCAACTGATGTCAGGAGTGGGACAACTGAGAGATGGAAGCAAGAATCAAGGCCTAGATTCGGCAGCTTGAGCGGCTCATCGCTCAAATGGAGGTGGATGACAGAGCTGACACGCCGGCCCCCGGAGCTGCTCGCTGTGATGAATGGAGCAGCGGACCAGACAGAGCCAGCGTACCCGCCTTCTGCCTTTGTCAAGGCAGAGCGGGCCGAACAGAGCAAGCGTACCCCGCTTCCCACCTTTTTCAAGGCAGGGCAGGCCAGTGACTCCACTGCAACCGGGGGTGGCGATCGACCGGGAGGCGACCATCCCACCGATCCGCTAACTGGCCAAACTTCCCCGCTTTGGTGGCAAAACCCTGCTGGACGATTACAGTACCTGGTCCAGGTTGAACTGGCTGCTGCACTGAATGGCTGGATGACTTCCAGCCTGAGGAATGCCACAGCTGGCCAGTGTTGCAATGAGCACTCCGGAGGCGGTTTGGGAGAGCAACCCACACTGATCACGCCCAGGAAAAGCTGGCCAACTGCCGGCGAGGCAGCCAAGAGTGCCTGGGAGCCTACATGACGGACATATGGCTGCTGACACAGCGTGGCTACCCGGATTTCGAGCCAGGGGCGATGGAGAAGCTTGCCCAACAGAACTTCACCCAGGGGCTCTGCCTGACCCGGCCCCAGGAACACATCCGGATTCACACCGTGAGCAGTTGGGAGACAGCCGTGGCAGAAGCGGAGCGGGCAGGGTTAATGATGGATTATGCAGCTGATGTGTCATCACCAAGGGAGAGAGCTTTAAACAGCTGAGAAAGAGGAGGAGGAGGAACTGCGCCAGACCACAGCTGAGCGGCCAGCGAGAGGACGGCAACGGCAGCACGAGGAGGGGTTCTTCTGCTGCGGGGAGCCAGGATACATCACGCGTTACCACCCCGCAACGACCCACCCCCTTGTCGGCGTTAAACTAGAGTGAGGTGGCATGGACGGGGACCTGCCGCCTCTCCCAGACTTTTTCCCCGATGGACTATCACCACGCTTGGGCTGAATTGGACACTCACTAGGGATGTACCTGCAGTGCAGCCTGGACAGCATGCCAATCCAGGCCCTGATCGACACCAGTTCTACCATCTCCCTGGTCTGACCCGGAGTACTGCCCGGTACAGATGAAGCTGGACCGCAGGTGTGGGAACCCACCGGGCGCCGCATCACCGCAGCCATTGGTGCCAGACTGGGAGGGCGGCGAGTTCTTGTGGTGGGGGTGGCCAGTCGGAACACAAACCACCTGTTCTGGCTGGCTGACATCCAATACTCCTGCATCATTGGACTAGATCTGCTCGCAGCATGGGGCGCAATGATCAACACTGCCAGCTCGTCTCTCCTGCTGGGGGCGTGGACCATCACGCTCTGCGGCGAGAGTCAGACAAGGAACCAGGGAGCCTGCGTGATCGAGGGACCATCAGAACAGACCGAATTGGGTGGATGGCAGGCAGACCTGAACACAGCAGCGCCACCAGCGCAAGCAGAGGAAGCGCCATTGCTGCTAGAGACAGGGGGGGTGGAAGGAAGGTGGCGAAAGCAGAGTGGGTCAGCAGAAACGCAGCAGCCAGTCGAGGAATTGTTCCAGTGGAGCTGCAGCGGATTAGAATCAGGACAGAGACACCAGCTGCAGGAGCTGTTGGACTGCTATATCAACGTCTTCGCTGCAAGGGATGAGGAGTGCACCCGAACCAGCTTGGTACAGCACCAGATCAACACCGGTGAAACCAGGCTGATCCCACTCCACCCCCACCGTCTGCCTTTTTCAAGACGGGTGGCCTTGAACAAAAAATACAGGAAATGCTGGAGGTGGATGTTATTGAGCCCTCCAGCAGCCCCTGGGCGGCGCCGGTGGTTCTGGTTAGGAAGAAGGATGGTTCGTTGTGGTTCTGTGTGGATTACCGGCGCCTGAATGACATCACCCATAAGGACTCCTACCCTCTGCCCCGCATCGATGATGCGCTGGATTACATCACCGGCTCTAACTGGTTCGGCTCGCTGGACCTCCACAGCAGCTATTGGCAAGTAGGGCTGTCACCGGAGGCTCACCAGAAAATGGCCTTCTCCATCGGGCAGGGACTGTGGCAGTTCAAGGTGATGCCGTTTGGACTTTGCAACGCCCCGGTCATCTTTGAATGTCTGATGGAGTGAGTGCTGGGTCACATGCCCTGGATCTGCTGCATCGTTTATCTCGATGACCTGCTGGTTCACGCCGTTGACTTTGATGGCACCCTTTCCAACCTCCAGAAAGTATCAGATGCCATCCGCCGGGCCGGGCTGCGGCTGCACCCATGGCAATGCCACTTATTTTGGCTAGAAACCACCTTCCTGGGCCATGTCATCAGCACTGAGGGAGTTGCCACCAATCCGGAGAAGGTGACAGCAGTGAAAAACTGGCCGGTGCCGCGGGATGTAGGAGAATTACGGCGCTTTCTCAGACTGGCCTCTTATTATAACAGGTTTGTCGCCAGCCCACTGCATCAGCTGACACAGAAGGGCCGCACGTTTAAATGGAGTGAGGACTGTGCTGCTGCTTTTTCCTGGCTTTGTTCGGCGCTCATTGGAGTCCCCGTGCTGCAGTATCCTGACCTGAACCGCCCTTTCATCGTGGACACAGATGCCACAACCAGGGCATCGGGGTGGTGTTATCCCAGGAGGGAGAATGCGGAGAGCAGGTGGTCGCTTTTTTCAGAAGCACTCTCAGCAGAGCCTAAAGAAATTATTGTGTCACTCGCCGAGAGCTGTTGGTTGTCATCCAGGGGCTTCGCCATTTTCGCCCGTACGTGTACAGGGGAAGGTTTCAGCTCAGGATGGACCATGCCTCCCTGACCTGGCTACTGAACTTTAAAGAGCCGGATGGACAGTTGGCGAGATGGCTGGAGGCACTGCAGGATTATGATTTTTAGATTGTGCATCGAGCAGGCCGCCTCCATGCCAACGCTGATGTGCTGTCCCGGCGTCCCTGTGCTGCGGAGGACTGTCAGCACTGCCAGCAGGCAGAGGACCGTGACCAAGCCATCTCATGGGCTGCTGCTCTCCAGACGGCTGTGAGCAGGAACAACGCAGCGGCACACAGCTCCTCCTCGGAAAATCAACCAGCTCTCCCCAGCAATGATGTCACAGAGGCCCTCGGCGCACAGCAGCTTCAGGGCAAGCAGGATGGAGATCTGGTCATCTCCCGGGTTTGGCAGTGGTTGGACACGGGCTAGCGGCGAGGCTATGTCTGCGCTGGACCCAGAGACCAAGGCCCTACATTCCCAGTGGGCCATTCTCCGCTGTCACAAGGACGTTGTTTATCGGCGGTGGCAGGCTCCAGCTGGGCAGCGTCACGTCTGGCAGCTGCTGGTTCCCCGACGGCTCTGCCCCAAGGTGCTTCAGTTGGTCCACAGGTCGGTGGGGGCGGGCCATTTTGGGATGACAAAAACTCTGCATCTCCAGGCCCGGTTCTACTGGCCAGGGTGTTGTCAGGACCTAGAGCTCCATGTCCACCACTGTGACACCTGCACGGCTCAGAAAGGGCTGACAGCAATCCCACACCCCCTTGCAGCAGTACCGGAGGGGGGCACCTATGGAGCAGGTAAGAGTGGACATTCTGGGCCCTTTCCCGGCCACGGATTAGGGGAACCGCTATGTGCTGGTCGCAATGGATTACGTCACCAAATGGCCAGAGGCGTATGCAGTTCCTGTTCAGAGCGCCCACAGCATCAAAGCTGGTGGATGAGATGTTTTGTCAGTTCGGCGCACCGGAGGAGCTGCACAGTGACCAGGGATGGAACTTTGAGGCAGAGGTCTGCAGGCAGCTGGGCATCCAG
The DNA here is from genome assembly GCA_020510985.1 of Pholidichthys leucotaenia. NCBI lineage: Eukaryota > Metazoa > Chordata > Actinopteri > Cichliformes > Pholidichthyidae > Pholidichthys > Pholidichthys leucotaenia. The sequence continues at coordinate 137,879,824 of CM035837.1, forward strand.
AAGACCCAAACCACCCCGCTGCATCCACAGAGCGACGGCCTGGTCGAACGTTTAAATCAGACTCTGACCCCTCAGCTCGTCGTCCTACCAGACCAGCGACAACAAAATAGGGACCTGCATCTGCCTTTGGTTCTGTGGGCGTACCCCCCCCCCAGGAGGTGGAGGGCAAACCGGAGATGGATTAATTGTTTTGCTTGAGAGAATGTCTCCACACAGTGCACGAAATGGCTTGGGAGGCCCTGACAGCAGCGGGAAGTCGGCAGAAGCAAACGTATGACTTCCGCTGCCAGGGGAGGGACTTTGCACCAGGATATTGAGTCTGGGTTTTCTGCCCAGAGCGCAAAAAGGGATTGCTGTCAAAGCTGGCAAGCCATTGGTCGGGACTGTGCGTGGTCCAACAGAAACTGTCAGATGTCGAGCAGAAAAAGTCGAGCAGTAATACTCATAGTTGCAAGATTAATGCAGTAGTGTAGGTGCAGACAGTGACAGATAGGACTGCACATGATCAATATTGCAATAACAGCAGCAGATATGGCATTTGTGCAAATGGTTGCAGTAAAGTGCAGAGCCATACAGCAGCAGATGTATTACTGTTGGTGTGCCAGTCTTTCTGTGCGAACAGTTGAGGTAGTTATTGTGTGGGTGAGTGAGTTATGATCTGGAAAGGGCGGGGGCAGAGTTCAGGGTTCTGATGGCCTGATGAACAAAGCTGTTCAGCAATCTTGCAGAGCGGGCCCCGAGGCCCCCAATACCTTTTCCCCGAGGGCAGGGGGCTGAAGAGGGAGTGTGAGGTGTCGCCTGCAATGTTGATGGCTCTGCGGATGAGGTAGATGTCCGAGTTGGGGGGGGGGGGGCCAGAGGGGCACCAGTGATTTTGCTGGCTGCTTTCACTGTGTGTTGTAGTATCTTCTGGCAAGAGGCGGTGCAGCTTCCATACCACACCGTGATGCAGCTGGTGAGGATGCCCTCAATGGTGCCCTGGTAGAATGAGCACATGATGGATGGGGGGGGGGGGGGGACTCGTGCTCTCCTCAATTTGCGGAGGAAATGGAGGCAAGTTTGAGCCTTCTTGGCCAGTGAGTGTGGTGTTGTTGGACCAGGAGGGGTCCTCAGAGATGTGCACCCCCGGAACTTGGTGCCGCTCACCCTCGATGATCAGATGGGGAGTTGTGTTGTGCTGTGTGTGTCCCCTCCTGAAGTCGACCACAATCTCCTTGGTTTTTCCCACGTTCAGGAAAAGATTATTGTCTTTACACCACTGGACCAGTTGGCTCACCTCATTTCTGTAGTTGGCCTCCTCATTGTTGGTGATGAAGCCCACCACCATTGTGTTGTCCACAAACTTGATGTGGTTGGTGCTGTAGACTGGTATCCAAAATCAAATTTCTTGGAGTAATAATTGATAAACTCTGTTGGAAGCCACATATATTAAAAGTAAAATATCTAAATCAATCGCAATACTACATAGAGTGAAGGATTTACTGAATCAACCCACACCTTGTACCCTGTATCATTCATTAATACTCCCATTCATGACATTGTGTTGAAGTATGGGGAAATACATATAAAACAAACATATCCAGTTTTTATGCTCCAGAAGAGTGTCATTACAATAATAAGCAAAACTGCTTACAGGGAACCAACAAACCCACTTTTTTTTTCAAATTAAAAGCTTTCAAGTTGAAAGATCTGGTTGATTTTAAAACTGCAGTAATAATGTTTAAAGTGAAGAATTTATCATTGCCCACAAATATCCAAATGTTCCAAATGAGGGATGAACAATATAATCTCAGAAGAACATGTATACACTACTCAATTTTTTTTTTGATTTGATTTTGAATACTTTATTGATCCCCAGAGGGGAAATTGAGGGCATCCACCTGGATGGATGAAGCAGCCACGGTACGGCACTATCCCTTAACCATTCACACACACACACACACACACACATTCATACCTAGGGCCACTTTAGAGTCTCCAATTAACCTAACCTGCATGTTTTTGGTCTGTGGGAGGAAACCAGAGAAATCCCGGAGTAAACCCACGCAGATACGGGGAGTACATGCAAACTCCACACAGATCACCGTCGGTCAGGGGCTGAGATCGAACCAGGGATCCCATGGCCAAGGGTGAGTTGCTGTGCTGCCGCAGTGCTAACCACTGCACCACCAAGTTAGGGATATTTGGCTTTCGGGTGAAGTTTATGGAAAATTTAAAAAGTTTGCACTACAGTGATATATCATGAAAGTAGGGCATTTAAGTAGAAGCATGCAATGGTGATTTCCTCATCTCAATTTATTGAAACAAAAGCCAACAACAGTGGTGGGTATACCACAACAAAAAATGTCAATGTCTCAATAACTTGTCAAGTGCCTTTAAGCATCAATTACAGCTTGACAACAACGTCTCATGCTGTTCACAAGTCCGCTTATTGTCTGCTGAAGTATGGCATTCCACTCTTCTTGAAGAGCAGCCCTCAGGTCCTTGAGATTGTGGGGTGCAGGGTTACAAGCCTCTATACACTAACTCAGCTGATCCCACTGGTTTTCTATGGGATTCAGGTCTGAAGAAAGTGCAGGCCATTCCATTTGAGGTACCCCAGCTTCCAGCAGCCATTTCCTAATGATGCGACCTCGATGAGCTGGAGCATTGTCATCCATGAAGATAAAATTAGGCCTGTGTTGTTCATGCAGGGGCACAATGACTGGATTTATGATGTTATTCAGGTAGTATCGGCTTGTCACTGTACCATTCACAAGGTGTAGGGCAGTTGCTGTATTGACTAGACACACCTGCCCAGACTGTAACAACACCACCACCACCAATGGCTCATTTGGTGACCACAGTGGCTGATGTATAGCGCTCTCCTTGATGTCTCCAACATCATTGGAGGCCATCATTTCTGCTCAACGTGAATCAGCTTTCATCAGAGAACAGCACTGAGGCCCACTGGTCCCTTGTCGTGTAAATGCTCCCTGACCCATCCAAGACGATGACACCTGTGCCAATATCATATTGACTTTCTTCAGATTTTCCCCACAATAAGAGCTCTCGAGACAGCATAAACCAGACGGAACATGTTCTAAACTTATTCTGAGGTAACGTGTACGCCTTGGAAAAAAATAACTATGTATATTTTGCGCATGCACACTCACTCCACCTTTGACTCCCCTGTAAACAATTCTCTCTAAATCTCACTCCAAGCTTTTCTGAAAAGTTGGCAACCTAATATGTCCCTCATCATTCTGGCTTATCTTGTGATATTTTCACCGTGATGCTACATCAAACCGTTAGCATTAGCTTGGCTAGCTGGTCGAGTCGGTCAGTCTAACCCACGGGTGTCAAACTCATTCTATGGAGGGTCAAGACCCTGTAGGTTTTACCTCCACCCAGTGTTTAACAGGTGATTTCACTGAATTTCTTCCCACTGATTGCTAATCAGTGAAAACACCTGCTGAAGACACTGAGTGGAAGTAAAACATGCAGGGTCCTGGCCCTCCATGGAATGAGTTTGACACCCCTGGAGAAGTCATCTATTGATAAATTCAAGGGATCTCCGTCTGTTTGTGTGTGTGTGTGTTCTTCATATCTCTCAAACCGTTCGTCACACTGACCTAAGATTTTAAACGTGCTTTGCTGAAGCTATGAGGGTGTGCATCCCCGAATATGGAGTCACTCTGTCAAAATATGTAATTTTTATCAATAAAAGTTTAGCCACCACTGTGTAACTGCTCTATGTCTTCACCCCCCCTGGCTTCAAGAAGTGTAGGTGGGGTTTTGGATCGACTCTGTGCTCACTGGAGAATACGCCACATCACGACCATGCTGATTGGATAACAGCATCACGACCTACCAGTCACCACAGTGTTCCCGGGACAAAACAAGGAAATGAAAGTTAGAAAGACAGAAAAAGATAATACTGAAGATTATACTATAAAGTTGCCATGATTGCGTAGGTCTAAAGGATAATTCACCATATGTGGCGAATAAGGTGCACGAGCAGACTGGGCGGCGCGTCAGCAGGGACCAGGTATGAGAAATCAACACAGAACATGCCGGGAGAAGCAGCTCCCCCCCCCCCCCCCAATGTTTTCCATGCCAAATTATCAATCACAGCAACTTTATGGTATACATTTTGACTGAGCAACGGGAGTCTCGGCTGCTGTTTTACCCATGTGCCAGTGATGTCCTTTGCGGCACCACGGGTCCCCACATACACTGGATAAATTTTCAGCATGGGGCACATAATTTTTCCAGTTTATAACATTTTTCACTGGGTCTGAGGTGTGTGTGGGGAAAAAAAAAGGTGTTTTGGTTAACATTTAGAGGGTCAAAAATGTGGCTGTGTAGGCGGAATAATAATAATTATAAATAATAATCTTGCACCAATAAGAAACAGATGCTTACAATAGAACGGCAGCGCTCAGTCTTTGCCAGTCACACCCTCAAGGTTCAGATCATTGTTTGGCCTCAGTATCACCCCAGTGTGACGATATAACCATGCCTCAATTTTAGCATTAAAGTTTTAAAAAAACTTTTAATTACAAAATATTGCTAAAATATAAACTGATGCACTACAATTGGTCTCAAATATTTGTAAACGTGTCCTGTTATAGTACTGCATGAGTTTACTGATGAATCGATGCACAGAAGAAATTCAATATCACACTGAACTCCATCACTCAACAGTGATATAAACTAAAATAATTATGAGTGAACAACTCCCATTCCCCAAAGTGAAGATACACTATTATCTTTAATATAAGTGATAAGATCAGAAATAAGTGATCTGACAAACAACTAAACAAGGGATCTGAAACAGTCGCTAAGGTTGGATGTCCCATTCATTTTCAATATTTAGTTTTTCTGTAATTAATATTCACATAGTCAAATAAATCTTAGTGCCATTTACTCCCTTTTATATTTGTCAAAGTCTATCATGTGATTGCCTACATATAGGCTACACCTCTTTGTATTCCACTTTCAAACACAGCCTACATTTGGGCCTGGAAAGCCTGACTGGGATACCGGTTTCACACAGGAATACTTGGTTCTATGGGCAATGCAATCTCTGTCTGTTCCATGCACATCTCTTGAACCGTTTGTCAGACTGGCCTCAGATTTTATACGTGCTGTGCTGAGGTTACGAGGGTGTGCATCCCCAAATTTCCGCCTCCCCGGATATGCAGAAGTTTAAGATAAGATAAGATAAGCCTTTATTAGTCCCACAATGGGGAAATTCCAGGATTGCAACAGCACAGGGATAGCAACACTCAGAGCAATAATTAAGAAGATACGAAAAATATAAATAAGAGCAGTGAATATACATACGTACACATAAATATATAAATATATATACAAAGTGCAGAGCATTGTAGCAAGATGGAATAAACAGCATAACCGTCTACTTAGTTATCCTACATAGTATGAATATGTACCCATACATATTGTAATCCTCCGTAGCGACTGATATTGTCCTAGTTGTATACTGGAGGGGACCATTTGTGTAGGTCTATTGCGTCTTTTGCATTCAATACTACTAGGTCGTCACGTTTTTTTGCTATGTCTGCGAGCGGCCCTGCTTAGGTTATACAGTCTGACAGCCATAGGTAGGAAGGACCTGCGAAACCTCTCGGTTGTGCACCTAGGATGATGTAGTCTACTGCTAAATGAGCTCCTCAGTGCGTTCAATATGTCCTGCATAGGGTGGGACTCGGACTCCAGCAGAGATGACAGTTTAGCCACCATCCTTCTCTCTCCTATCTCCTCCACTGGATCAAGGCGTTGCCCCAGGACAGAGCTAGCTTTCTTGACCAATTTGTTCAGTCTCTTCCTATTGGCTGCTGTAATGCCGTTGCCCCAGCAGACCACTCCAAAAGTGATGGCTGATGCCACCACCGCATTGTAGAATGTCTTCAGCAGCGCCCCTTGTACACCAAAAGACCTGAGCCTCCTTAGTAGGAACAGCCTGCGCTGTCCTTTCTTGTAGAGTGCGTCGGTATTGTGTGATCAGTCTAGTTTATTGTTCAGATGAACATCAAGATACTTGTAGGATGTCACCATCTCAATGTCTGTTCCCTGGATGTTTACTGGTGCTGTGAGGGGTTGTCCTTGCCTGCGGCAGTCCACCACCAGCTCCTTAGTTTTCTTCGCGTTGATCTGGAGGCAGTTCCGATGGCACCAGTCCACGAAGTCCTGGATAAGTCCTCTGTACTCAGCTTCATCTCCGTTGGAGATGAGGCCGACGATCGCAGAGTCGTCAGAGAACTTCTGTAGATGGCAGTGTGCTGTGTTGTGTGAGAAGTCCGCAGTACAAAGGGTGAACAGGAAGGGAGCCAAAACCGTTCCCTGGAGGGCCCCCGTGCTACCGATGATCGTGTCAGACACACAATCTCGGGTTCTCACAAACTGTGGCCGGTTAGTGAGGTAGTCCAGGATCCATGATGACAGGTGCTGGCCCACCCCTGCGCACAGCAGCTTGTCCTTCAGGATCATTGGTTGAATGGTGTTGAAAGCACTGGAGAAGTCAAAGAACATGATCCTCAACCCATTCCCGGGCTTCTCCAGGTGGGACAGAGAACGGTGAAGGAGGAAGATCACTGTATCCTCCACCCCAATGCCATGCTGATAGGCGAACTGGAGTGGATCCATCGCTGGTCCCAGCAGGGGGCGGAGGTGAGCAAGGAACAGTCTCTCCAGGGTCTTCATCATGTGAGACGTCAGGGCCACTGGTCTGTAGCTGTTCAGATCTTTGGGGTGGGAAGTCTTTGGTACAGGTACCACACAAGATGTTTTCCATAACTGTGGTACCCTCCCCAGCTTCAGGCTCAGGTTGAAGATGTGCTCCACAATCCCACACAGCTGGTCTGCACAGGACTTGAGGAGCTTTGCGCTGATGCCGTCCGGTCCCGCGGCCTTCCTCGCCTTGATCTTCCTCAGCTCCGTCCTCACCTGGGTCTTAGTGAGGGTCAGGTTGGGGGGCTGTGTGCTGGGAGTGGAGGGGGGGGGGGGGTGTTGGTGGAGTGGGGTGTGGACAGCAGGTCTCGATGACACCAGGAGGGGAAATCTTTAATGAACGTCCATAGGGGCGCTATGGGCATTCATAGCTATGACATCATAGATGCACAGATGTTGCCATGGTTACTGTTGCCAGGCAGGCACATCATCAAAGACCAAAGGCAGGCATTACTGAGAGTGGTGCCTTCAAAGATCAAAGGCAGGTTTCACCATGGTTACTGTTGCCATGGTAACCATGTCAAAGATCAAAGGAAGGCATCGCCATGGTTATTGTTGCCATGGTAACAGTAACTTTCTATGGGCGTGCAGAAATACTTGCTTATACTTGGTTTCTACGGGCAAGCACAGGTATGCACTAGTTTCCTATAAATTTATTCACACCCACTAAAACCCATGTTCAGCTACCAACATCTTCATAGCAGTCTGTCGGGGGCGACAATGACTGTTTCATTTAGGTCTGATTAGATTCTCCCACGCAGCTCCATCCGTCGCCCTCCGCCACCAGGAACCCCCGACCTTGCTAACCTGGGCGACGTCCAAGCTGGTATGAGTTGCTCTCTGACTGACCATTTCATGAAACTGTTTGCAAAGTATTTGAGTACCGCTAGCTTTTGCTGGACTAGCAGCACATTCTTGGCAGATAGAGGTATTATCAGTGGCAAGGACAGGCCAAGACAAACTGACTCCAGTATCTGTTGCAGTGACTGACCAGATGATAGGTTTGTTTATCTCTGCTCTTTGTGTAGTGCATGTCACGATGCACCGACTGGCAAAAGTCCACCATAGACCTTGCGACAGAAGCGCTTATCTGCCAGGATGTCCAGTCTCACCCCATGTAACTGGGAGTGGTCCACCACAGCCCTGTAACAGATATTGTTTTTAGTTCTGCCAGGATGCCCAGTTTCACCCTCCACACCCTCGGAAGGGCGGGGTTGCCCGTTGAGTCACCGACGGCCCGACCCATGAGACAGGTAGTACCGGTTTTCATGATTATCTGGTAGCAAGCAAACCAAAGCCTGACCTGACATGATGCTACCAACACTTGACCTAATAATTCATTCTCAGTTGTTTTAGCTTAGTTTACTGTAGTTTGGCGCTACAGTAAAGCCGCCCTGGGCCACCATCTACTCATTCGTGAATGAGTCTGTGCCGACTGTACTCCAGAGATCAGTCATATTCTATCGGCCACTGAAACCAGACCCCCATCCACCAGTGATGCATTATTTCATTCATTCTTTAAGATGAATTTACATTTGTTGGTTCAGACTCAATATCTGAACTAGGAGCTAGCCAGCCAAGATAAGAGAGAGGGCAGTTAACTGTGGCTCTTGGCCATTTAAAGAGGCAAACACTGAAACTAATCGTTCTGAGGAAAGCTGCAAAAGATGATTCACAATGATGCTGCAATAATTAAATAGAGGCAATTTGGCAAAAAAAAAGTCAGATATTTCATTAAGACGTGTAAACTGTCAATATGTGGAAAACTGAACATTTAAATTTGTTGCATATATTGTAAATTTGTGACTAATCAAGAATTTGCTACATTTCTCATAAATTTGTCTAGCCACCCCCTAACTTCTCATAAATTTATGACTTTCCTTGGCTAAATTTTTGATTTTTTAAAATTATGAACTTGTTTTATTCCAAGTTTGTGTTTTTTGCCACTCGAGTTCACATCTTCCTTGCATTAAATTTGTGACTTTTTCCTAGTAAACTAGCAATCAGAAATATACTACTTTTGTGTAAATGTGATGGGTCAATAATTCAATTTGTCTTGTGGAAAATAGAACAGAACGTCCCACCTGCCAAAGTAGTTAATAAGATTTAATGACCTCCATTCCACTGTTTTGTTTGGGGGGGGGGGGGGGACCATCAAGCTCTAGCCAGAATACACATTTCTTCCCTTCTACCATCAAGATTACAAGAGTACCATACTTAGATTTCTGCATAAAATAAAGAATTTGCACAGGTGAAGTGATGACTGACTATGACTCCCTGTATGCCAGGCACATCCTCCTGAGAGAACAGGTGCTGCTGCAGCCATTCAAAATCCTCATAGGTCCGGTGCACATGGTACTCCCCAGTCCCAGACAGCTAGGACAGACAAGAGAAACAATATCAGCTTTTAATTGCTCATTTTGATTACTCACCCAGCTGTGAGCAACCTCTACTGCGACTGGTACCATAATCTCACCTTTTGAGAGATTATTATAAACGTGAGCGCATCCCCATCGTTCAACACCTCGGTTACTTTGATATTGTGACCATGGACAGTCAGAACAGACATCTTCTCTTTTACTTCGCCCTGCAGTTAACGAAAGCAGCAGTTCACGTCAACACAAGGCTAAATTCAGATCGATATAGAAACGTAACTCAGTGCACACACAGCATTCACGAACCTGGAGGACAGCCAGTCACATGACACTCACAGGTTTTCCAAAACAACGCATCGAGGCCCACTTACCGTCATTACCAAGAGCGCAAAACTCTGCTTCCACTTTGTCTTCTATCAACTTTATAGTTTGTGTTCTTTTCACAAGAGCAAAAACCCAATGCCTTTTGGTTTTAGCACACTCAAGCTCCAAATGCTGAGAAGGCACAGGATATCCTTTTGGGTCAAAGTGCACAATGGTCCAGAGTAAAAAAAAAAAGAGTAACAGTGTCAGAGCTAAAGTGCTGGCGCAGGGAAATGGATGAGTAAATAGTGGGTTAGCCTGCAAGGCTGGACCTTCGACACACCCACACAGGAAAAGTGGCATAACGGTCCCATCAGTTATCTAGCAGTCAGCTTTAATGCCTAGCAGCTTCTGAATTTACAAGTTGTTCCATAAAAGACAAGAGAATGTAGGGTTCAAGGTTCTGTTTCACTGATTTTCTACCAAATTGATATCATGGCAAAAACATTTTATTGTCAAAGGCAAATGCAGACAATTAACCTATATGTAAAAAAAAAAAAAAAAAAATTAAAACTCTTGTAGAATTGCTCAATGCTAGTATTTATCTGGATTACCAAAATAAAAGTCAAAGTGAAGCCCCTCAGAAATGTTCTTATCAAATAAACTCTCCTCGTCTCCTTGTGACAAGCTCCACTGAAGGTAAGGCTCCAGCACAAAATGAATATCATTAAAGTCCCAGATAAAGTCTGTTAAACTCAAGTACAGGCTTCTCTTATGTTCTGCGTCAGCTGCGGCCTGGTTCTTTAGGAAAGCTTCGTGACCCACACGGTCATACAGACTCCTTTTATTCCTCCTGGAGGGCACCATGTAGGCTGAAAGAGGAGCAAACAAAGAGGGAACAGAGGTATAACAGCAGCTTGTGGTATTTATGAGAAAATTAAAGACTTGCAGTCAGATAGGAGCAGTGATTTGTGCATTGACGTTCACCTTCAGAAATCTCACTGAAAGTCTTCTCTGCGTCACCATTCTTGTTTTTATCTGGGTGGTACTTGGCTGCCAGTTTGCGGAAGGAATCTTTTATCTGCCTATGGGTAGCTGTAGGTTCAACATGGAGAGTTTGGTAGTAGTTTTTGCAGATCACTGAGGTAGAAGCAGGCAGGCAGAACGGCAGTACGAACAAACAGAGCTGCAGACACCATGAAGCACCTTGTGATGCTGCTGCCATTTTTTAACCACAAACAGGAGAGAGTTCAGAGAAGGCAGAAAGCAGCTAAATGAGTTTGACAGCTCATGAATGTATCCCGTACTCCAACAACAGCGTACATCCCTTTAAAATCCTGTTTCAGCCAAACCAATCCAAAAACCCACCCTAAACCAACATTTGATTGACTCCACACCTGTGCAAAATGATTTGCCGACGAACAAACAGGCACACTCCCCTAGATACACTTCACTGTTTGCACCACCAGGGGGCAGAAAGCAAAACTTCAGAAAGTCTTCTTCGTTGGTGCTCTAATTTCCAGGGACATGGGTTTGGGTGGACAATTGAAAGAAGGACCAGAATGTATGGGCTGCACACTATTGATATAGCTAACACCAATCCAGTGAGTAATGTTTCCCCTTGGCTGTTTCCGGGAATAGAAGTAGACGCTAGTCTGTTAATGAGGAAAAAGGATTGGCATATGAGTGAAGTTGGTGTTAAAATAAGCATTTACCTCAGGAATAATTACTATAACTTCGTACAGCTCTATACTGACAGTTCAAAGAATAAAGAGGACTCTGTTGGAGTTGAAGTATACATCCCAGAGTTTAAAGTGACCATTGCAAAAAGACTCTCCAACAATACATCCATGTTTACAGCAGAGATGGTGGCAATTGTTAAATATGTAAATACGCTGGTACCAGCAAGATGGCGGCCGGGTTGGATGTGGGTGGACCAGGGGTGGTTGACTACCAATTTCCGGTAGTGACGCCACCCGGGGTATAAAGGAAGTGGGTGGAAGAGGCTCTGCCTCTTTTGTCGTGGAGCCACCTGGCATGCAGGCGAGTGCCGTAAGCCTTTGTATATAGTTTGTGATATCCTGAATAAACCCTGTTAACCGTTAACCGAGTCTTGACTTACTCGTCATTCTCATAATTATGGACACAACATTTGGTGACGAGGTAAAAGCAGTAATGGAGCACTCCATTGCCAGCTTTCGGCCTTTTCTGGAGGCCCCGAGCAAGCCGCCCATGCCGTGGCCTCGTTGGTTTGCTGCCTTTACCAACTATCTTATTGTCTTAAATCTGGGTGAGATGGAGAAGCTCCAAGCGCGAGCTGTGTTGGTCCATAATTTGGGAATGGAAGGGCAGAGGATTCTGGAGAACCTTGGAGGTGCTGACAGTTTTGACGACGTAGTGCAGCTAATGGCGCGGTACTTTAGGGTGCAGGAAAATGTCACTGTGAGGCGCATTCAGTTTCGACAGCGCCGCCAGCGGTCAGGAGAGCCAGTACGAAGATTTTTGGCAGACTTCCGGGAGCTGGCAAGGGAATGCAGATTTGGGGCCCTGGAGGACGAGATGATTCGGGACCAACTGGCAGAGCACATCCGCTGCTCGGCGGCCCGATCCAGGTTGTTGACACACCCAGGGGAGTTGACGTTAGCAGAAGCTGTTGAGCTTGCCCAACAGTTCGAGGTGGCAGAGACCATCGCGAGAGGCCTTATTGAAGGGGCTTCTCTGGAGAAGAATGAGTCTTGCGCTAAGTCACTGATCATGGACCCTTGTGATGGCAAGTGCAGAGAGGATGATTTTGCCTCCATGGTCAAGATAAGGTCTGCCCCTGGTACGCCAAAATATTATGGGTGTGGGTCCACTGAGCATCGCTATAAGTCCAGGATGTACCCAGCGAAAGGAAAGTGTTGTGGCAAGTGCGGTGTTTTGAACCATTTTGTCAGGGTGTGCGAAAACTTCATACGCAGAAGCCATAGGGGTGAACCAGGTGTTGCGCACGTGGAGCCGTCTCAGGCTGGACCTGATGATGTCACGCAGGCTGCCCTGGGTGCCGGACGGCACACCAGGACCCCCGATGAGGTTTGTCAGGACGAGGCGCCAACTCCGGGAGAAAACGGGGCTAGACCGCGGAGCGTGGTGATTGTAAAGCACTCCCAGCGATGGCCTGCCAAGAGGAGACAGAGACAAGCCTGCAAGCCGGAGCAATCAGTGACGGAGGCCTGTCGCAGGGTTGGTGATTTGGATTAAAGGAAGTGGGCTCCCTCGAAGACCAAGGTTGATGCTCGAGTACGACAAGATCACAGTCCACGCGAGCAGCGGGACGACCAGAGGCGGTTCCAGGTGGAGCCCGGTTGGATGGAGGCAGATGGGCGTAGGTCTATTCATGTCTGGAGACACCTGAGGGGTCTGTGGCTGCCAGTGGTGGAGAGGAGACGGCGCAGCAGGAGCCCTGAAGTGAAGAGACAGAGACGCCTGGAGAGGGATCCATCCAAGGACTGAAGGTTTTGGTTTTGTGTGTCTGTTGTGTTTTCCTTAGTCCTGTATGTGTTATTTACTATTTGGTGCCCCGGTAGATTTATTTAAAACAAAAAAGAAAAAGAGAGTGAGTACAGTAGGCTTATTGGTTTGTGTAGTTGCAAGCCTGGGTTGAGTGCTTGCATGACAATTTTAATGGCCTGTGTGGTGTTATGACTGTTTTGCACTGAGTTTCAGGGTGTTTTATTCGATTAGTAATTACGTGTTAAATTTTGTAGTTAGAAGGGTGCTGGCTCTGTAAATGACTGTGTTTATGATGAATTTGAGCCTGCCTGTTTATTTGACCTATTTTAATTGAATGACCCAACATGTTTTTCCTCTGTGTGCCCATTGTGGGGTGGGAGCTGGAGTGGGGGCCGCCAACAGTATATGTATTGTGGTTTGGTATGTTATATGTGTGAAGTATAAGTAGGGAGATTGTTTTACAGTTAGAGACATGGCCTTATATTATTTCATTTTGTTGTTCTCTTCTGGCGGCAGAATAACCCGCTCAGCCATGTAGGGGGCGCTGGTAGTCTACCCGGCCCCCCAGCCTTAGTTGTGAGTGGATAGGTGTTTATTATTTTTGTACATACAGTATGTTTTCCTGTTAGTGCGTGAGTCAGGTGACAAATTTGGATGGGTTATTTGTGTGCCTGACATTTTTTTTGGGGTGGGGTGGGGAGGATGTTACATATGTAAATAGGCTGGTATCAGCAAGATGGCGGCTGGGTTGGATGTGGGTGGACTGGGGTTGGTTGACTACTGGTTTCCGGTAGTGACGCCAACCAGGGTATAAAGGAAGTGGGTGGAAGACCTCTTTCGTCGTGGAGCCACCTGGCATGCAGGCGAGTGCCATAAGCCTTTGTATATAGTTTGTGTTATCCTGAATAAACCCTGTTGACCGAGTCTTGACTTACTCATCATTCTCATAATTATGGACACAACAGCAATAATTATTGCTTTGCAGTGGGTGGAGGAGGTCAGACCGGACTGGGTGGTGGTGTGCATGGACTCACTTGCTGCGCTAAAAACCATAAAGACACTAAAATCTAAAAGGGAAGACTTGATTGAGCTATATCACAGTTTATTTAGGGTGCACAGGGGTGGTGGACAAGTTCAGTTTTGTTGGGTTCCTGCACGTGAAGGGTTGAAAGGGAATGACTGTGCAGACAAATTAGCAAAAAGTGCTCTTGGAAAAGAGATAACTATACCATTGTCTCTTGGAAAAGGTGAAGGGAAAGCAGTAATCAAGAAAAAAGGAACTGAGCTATGGAAAAAAAGATGGGATGAAGATCATAAAGGTAGATGGTGTTACAAAATACAAAAATCTATTGCAATAAAGAATTTCATAACAACCAAAAAGAGGGAAGATGTAGGGAGCTTGAAATGAGGAAGTGAAGTGATTTTATAAATCAAGTTTTATTATCAGCTTCCAGTCCCTAACATGTCTCATCTCGATGCAGAAGCAGAATGAAGAGGCTGAGCGCAGTCAGACCTTCATACTTATACCCACACACAACAAAAGACATTGCATATCAAAGCCGACATCCCGCATCAGCGTAATCCCTCTCCATTGTCCTCTCTCTCCTCCACCTGACCCTGGGGGATCAGGAAGTTCGTTCAGGTCTCCACTGCTGCGACTCCATCTGCTCCTTGATCTTCGCCGGTGGTCGAGACCTCTTGTCCTGCTCTGAGACGTGAGGTCATTCTACATATGCAATCTCTAAACATTCCTCTTATGTCTATACATATGTAGGTATGGATATATGAATAATATAAGCCACGCCCCCCCAAACGTCTAAGAAAAGGACAATCAAATTAAGTTTACAGCTTAAGATAACATCCATGACATATACCGTTATTCATCTCAACAGGAAAAAGGAAAAATATCTTCAGCAGTCATGTCAACCTTCAAACTATGTAGCATGCTCCTGTTAAAAATTCAGTGGTAACAACAACAGTATAGTTTATGTCATAAGTCAGCCTTAAAACTGTAACGGCACGATCCGACAGCATAGTTAACAACCCTTTGTCAATTGTACATCAGTCTATGTGTCGTCTGGGTTTCAATCTTCTCCCGAATCTGCTGTAGGCCCGCTTTGGCATCCTGGCGGGGCCATCCTGTAAGGGATCTGCAGCTTGGGGAGGAGAGTGGTTATTTGGTCCCTGCGGGGGGGCTGAGCTGTTTCTCTTGGGGGGTCTACCCCGTCGAGGTGCTCTCGCCACCCGTGCAGGTTCGTCGCTCAACATGAAAGCAGGTTTAAGTCTGTCAATGCTGACTGTTTCTTTTCTGTCCCCTAAATCAAGCACAAAATGCTTATCACCAGGTTCCAGCACTCTAAATGGTCCGTCATATGGTGGGCGGAGGGTTGGTTTTAAAGCTTCGTGTCTAACAAAAACGAACTCGGCGTTTTTCAAAGCTTGGGGAACAAAAACCCGCGGAAAAGAGTGATGTACGGGTCCGGGGAGCGTGTCCGGTCCCGTGCTGTTTAGGGGCCTCAGGGCTGGTAGGTGTCCGGGCTCTGGATGTTCTGGTAAGAACTCACCCGGGAGCCTAAGAGGTTGTGCAAAAACTAATTCTGCCGGGGAGGCGTCTAGATCCTCCTTAGGCGCAGAACGCAACCCTAATAAAACCCAGGGAAGTTTATTCACCCAATCTGTATCCGTCAGTGAGGCCCTGAGGGCGGCCTTTAAAGACCTATGAAAACGCTCGCATAACCCGTTAGCCTGCGGGTGATACGCGGTGGTGCGATGAATTGTCGCCCCTAAGCTGCTGGCCATGGCTGACCACAGTTCTGAGACAAATTGGGGCCCCCTATCGGACGTGATGTCCGATGGGACGCCGAAATGCGCCACCCAGGTTGTTAAAAAAACGCGAGCGACTTCCGCGGCTGTGGTTGACGCCAGCGGGACCGCTTCTGGCCAGCGTGTAGTACGGTCTACCATTGTTAAAAGGTGTGTGAACCCCTGCGATGACGGTAGTGGGCCCACGAGGTCGACGTGTACTTGGTCAAACCTCCTGGCTGGGATTCAGAAAGGTTCTAGAGGAGCTTTTGTGTGTTTGTGAATTTTGGCACGTTGGCAAGACATGCAAGTCCTCGCCCACTCCTTTACATTTTTACGCAGGCCTGGCCAAACAAATTTCTCCGCGACCATTTTCACCGAGGCGCGCACCCCTGGGTGCGCGAGAGAGTGCACCGAGTCAAAAACGCGGCGGTGCCACGCAGCTGGGACTACCAGGCGAGGTCGACCGGTTGACACATCGCAGATTAGGGGGGGGAACGCCGTCACGCAAACCCCTTTCCTCCAGCCTTAACCCTGTTGGTCCAGACTGGAGCGCGCGCACGTCCGCGTCACTGCTTGGTTCTGCTGCCATGGCCGCGTAATCTATCCCTACGTGAATTGGGGCCGTGTACGCGTCCGCGTTGGCCATGAGCTCTGCGGCTGCGGTAGTATAATCTGCTTCCTCGTGCCCTGACGATGTCACGGCGCGGGAGAGGCAATCTGCCACCACATTTTTTTTTTTTTTTTTTTTTTTTTTTTTTTTTTTCTTGCCTTCTGATTGTTGCTCTGAGTGTTGCTATCCCTGTGCTGTTGCAATCCTGGAATTTCCCCGTTGTGGGACTAATAAAGGCTTATCTTATCTTATCTTATCTTATTAAGTTTGCCTGCCACGTGTCGGATATCTGTGGTGAACTCTGAAATTGCAGCCAGCTGTCTTTGTTGCCTGCCTGACCACGGTTCTGAAATTTTAGCCATCACAAAAGTGAGTGGTTTGTGGTCTACAAAAGCCGTGAAACGCCGCCCTTCCAGCCAGAACTGGAAATGGCGGATGGATAAATGAAGCGCTAGCAGCTCTCTGTCAAAAGTGCTGTATTTGCGCTCGGTTTGGTTTAAGGATTTACTAAAAAATGCTAGCGGTTGCCAGGTTCCGCCGACATGTTGCTCCACAACCGCCCCTATGGCCAGGTCTGAAGCGTCTGTGGTCAGCGCTATGCGGGCCGAGGGATCGGGGTGGACCAACAATGCGGCATCCGCTAGTGCTCTTTTTACTTCCGCAAAGGCGCGTTCCCGCTCCGGGGTCCATTCGACCGCGTTGGAGGGTTTTTGTTTCCTGAGCATATAGGGGCTGCATGAGTTGAGCTGCGCGAGGGAGGAAACGGTTGTAAAAATTTACCATTCCTAAAAATTCCTGTAGCGATCTGACCGTTTGTGGTCGGGGGAAATTTGCTACCGTGCGTACTTTGTCCGGTAATGGGACTGCCCCTTCTGGTGAAACTCTGTGTCCTAAAAAATCAATTTGTGACACGCCGAATCGGCATTTGGCTGGGTTAATTATTAACCCGTGCTCTTCTAGCCTCTGAAAAACCGTAGTGAGGTGTTGTTCATGTTCTTCCTCCGACGTGCTGGCTACCAGAATATCATCGAGGTAGACGAACACGAAGGGGAGGTCGCGTAATACTGCGTCCATCATACGCTGAAAAGTTTGAGCAGCGCCTTTGAGGCCAAATGGCATTCGCAAAAATTCAAAAAGACCAAAAGGGGTTATTACAGCCGTTTTAGGAAAGTCCTCCGGTCGGACCGGAACTTGGTGGTAGCCGTGGACCAGGTCTATTTTAGAAAAAATGCGCGCACCCGCCAGATGTAGTGAAAAATCTTGGATGTGAGGGATGGGGTAGCGGTCATGCGCTGTCGCATTGTTTAATCTGCGGTAATCACCGCAAGGTCTCCAAGAACTGTCAGTTTTCGGGACCATATGTAGTGGCGATGCCCAAGGGCTTTTCGAGCGCCGAATAATGCCCAGTTTTTCCAGGCTGGCAAACTCGTCGCGTGCTATGGCGAGCTTGGTCGCATCTAAGCGCCGAGCTTTGGCAAAAACAGGTGGGCCTGTTGTGGGGATGAAGTGTTCAACCCCGTGTTTCGCTACTGTTGCTGAAAATTTGGGAACTGTCAGTACTGGAAATTGGGTGAGGAGTTGGTCAAACTTACCTCCTGCTGTGGTGACGCTGGCCTGCACGGGTGGTGGAGAGACTCGAGCTGAGCAGGGGATAGAAGAAAATGACAGTGCATTAACCAAGCGTCTGTTTGCAAGATCGACTAACAACCCATGTGCACATAATAAATCAGTGCCCAACAAGTTAAAACTCACCGCCGCTACAATAAATGTCCACCTATAGTTGCGGCCGTGAATGGACAGAGGCAGGTTTCTTTCACCGAAAGTGTTGATGATCGAGCCGTTAGCTGCCATCGCTCCGTTTCCCCGGGGTCCTGTTGCCCGGTCTGCGTTGGACGGGGTGATGAAGCTCACCTGAGCTCCGGTGTCGATGAGGAACTGTCTCCCGGAGCGTCCGTCAGTCACGTAGAGCAGCTTGTTTGTCTCGCCGAGAGCCGTAGCTGCTAACGATTCCCGGCTTTGGCGTTTTCCCGAACTCTTGAAATTGCAGGGGGGCATGCATTTGTACGCCCTCTCGGCGAAACGTTGATGATGGTAGCAGATGTCGTTCCGCTTGCTGCGCCTTGGTCGCGTCGCTGCCATGGTGGGCGGGTTCTGCTCCGTCGTCTGTGCCTCTCCGCTGCTCTGGGCTTCCGCGCCGAGGTCTGCAGATGCTGCTGTGGCCATCTGTTCGCTGCAGGAGTTGATGAGCCGCTGTGCTTCTCGGGCCAGCGCGTGGAAGTCCTGCTGTGTGCTACACCGCATGTTGGCCAGGATCCCTCTCATGTGCGACGGCAGAGTGCTGAGGAAGATATGCTGGAAGAGGAAGTTGTCATTGTCTGCCTCCCTCAGCTGCAGCATGTCTTCCATGAAGGCCATCGGTCTGCGTCCTCCGTGGCTGTAAATCGCCAGGATCCTCCCGGCCCTTTCCTCGGCCGAGGGGACGAAGCTCTCGATGAGGGTCGCCTTCAGTTCTTTGTATTTGTCGTGGGTGGGCGGTTGTTGTATCACGCTCCGCGCGCATCTTGATGTGGCGGCATCGAGTCTGGCGACGATGTGATAAAATTTAGTCTCATCCACTGTAATCCCCGCCAGTGCAAACTGAGCCTCAGCCTGCTGGAACCACAAGCTCGGGTCACTTTGCCAGAACTCTGGGAGTTTGACGGCGACGGCGCTTGCCTGTGCCGCCTCTGATGAGTCTGTAGGGCGAGAACGCCTTTCTTCCGTTCTCGCGGCGGGGCTGGGGACGGTGCTCGGTTGAGCCCTCTCTGACGATTCTGCTGTGGGGGAACGTCTTCCATCCGTTCCCCTGTCTGCGTTGGCGACGGCGCTTGCCTGGGTCGCCTCTGATGAGCTTGTAGCGGGAGAACGTCTTTGGTCCATCCTCACGTCTGGTCACCAATGTAGGGAGCTTGAAATGAGGAAGCGAAGTGATTTTATAAATCAAGTTTTATTATCAGCTTCCAGTCCCTAACATGTCTCATCTCGATGCAGAAGCAGAATGAAGAGGCTGAGCGCAGTCAGACCTTCATACTTATACCCACACACAACAAAAGTCATTGCATATCAAAGCCGACATCCCGCATCAGCGTAATCCCTCTCCATTGTCCTCTCTCTCCTCCACCTGACCCTGGGGGATCAGGAAGTTTGTTCAGGTCTCCACCGCTGCGACTCCGTCTGCTCCTTGATCTTTGCCGGTGGTCGAGACCTCTTGTCCTGCTCTGAGACGTGAGGTCATTCTACATATGCAATCTCTAAACATTCCTCTTATGTCTATACATATGTAGGTATGGATATATGAATAATATAAGCCACAGAAGACATCATTATGGTAAGACTCAGACTGGATCACACAGGTTTAAATGGCACTTTATTCACCATGGGGAAAAGCGAAAGTGACAAATGTAGAGAATGTGGAGTAAAAGAAAATGTCGAGCACATGAATGAATGAATGAATGAATGAATCTTTATTTCGGATAGATTAAAAGTAGAGATTTAAAAAGAAACAGAATAATATAACAAAGGGGGAAAGAAAATCCAACAAGGTCAAATTAGACAATAACTCCTCTGATTATACAGTTCAACATGCATAAGTTATCCGAAATGGGTGATGGCTGAAGCCACAGCTTATATTGCCCACCCATATTCCATCCAAGAATTCAAAAGAAAAATAAAACAAGAGCGATTACAATTCAGAACATGGCTAAGACAAAATGTGACATCTTACTACACTGTCACAAATACGGAAATGAAAGACAGATAATGAAAAATGAAGTCCGAGAGGCCGGTAGGGAATGGGATTTAATTGGGATTCTGGGAACAGATGAATGAATGAATGAATGAATGAATCTTTATTTCGGATAGATTAAAAGTAAAGATTAAAAAGAAACAGAATAAAATAACAAAGGCGAAAAAATCCAACAAGGTCAAATTAAACAATAACTCCTCTGATTATACAGTTCAACATAAGTTATCCGAAATGGGTGATGGCTGAAGCCGCAGCTTATATTGCCCACCCACATTCCATCCAAGAATTCAAAAGAAAAACAAAACAAGAGCGATTACAATTCCTAATAGAATTTAGGGGTCGGGCTCAGATGACATAATTTACACACTCTTGTACAGTAGGTGGCGGTGTGCACCTTTCAGTTGTTTGCTATCCGCCATTAACCGAGAGAAGAAGAAGAAGAAGACGAAGAAGAAGCAGCAGCAGATGCACTAAGAAACATTGTAAACACAACAGCACGGAGGCCTTGATGGATTGCTAAAAAATAATTCATCTGTTTGCTGTTTTTAGCATTGATATATGTTGACATTTCAGTGATTTGGAGACATGGGTTTGTGCGCCGGAGTCACTCGGATATTCTTTGGAGGCTGTTCCCGAGGTGGGCTTTTGTGAGATAGCCAGTTAGCCGGATAACGCTGGTTAGCTACAGGCTACTGGAACGACACGCGTTATTTACATGAACATTTTATCTGTTTGATTGGCTCATGGACGTCCCATTCATTTGATCTCGTTGTTTTGTATCGTTATATTACCCAAACCTTAGCTTTTGTCCTCATTTTGGCATCATATGCAGTACAGCTTATTGTTTACGAGTTTTTGTTAGGTGCTAAAATTTAAACCCTTTTAGTGGTCGTCAGTCATACTCAAATATGCATCCCACAATAAAACATAAGTCAGATATTTACAGTGCATTTAGAAACAACGATAAGCTATCCTGTTTAGGTACCTCTCTTAGGTCTTAGCTCTCTTAGGTCATCTCTTTTACTTTAAAACTAATGTTTTTCTCGTATTAATGTTTATCTTGCAGATCTCTGAGCAACTGATCACAGTGCTCTCAGGGGAAGAAACAGTTGATGACTGCCTGATCTCTACATGTGAATGTTCACTAGGTCATGTCTGCCATCCCCACATACACATGAGTGCCGTTTTCTCCTTGTGCTGGGTCAAGCGCCATGCCTGACCGGGACAGTTCTTACCTGTCAGGTGGTGGTGGGAGTGGTAGTAGTCTGGGTGAGGAGGGAGGGCCTGGGTCTGGCTTGGCAGGGGGCACTGCGGAGGGCAGAGGAGGCTCGGGAGGTGGTGTCGGAGGGAATATCTCTGGCTCTGTGACCATGGGTGGTGGAGGGGCGCTAGGGAATGGAAACGGTTGTGGAGGTGGGGGCCAAGGTGCTGGGCTTGGCTTAGATGGCATCTGCAGGGACTTCATACGCAATGTCTGCAAGAGAGGAAAGCGCTGCCGCTTCAGACATCCAGACTTTAATGAGGTGTCTGATTTGGGAGTGCAGAAGAATGAGTTCATCTTTTGTCATGACCATCAGAATAAAGAGTGCATGCGTTCCAACTGCCGTTTTGTCCATGGATCTAAAGAAGACGAGGACTATTACAAGAAAACAGGAGAATTGCCCCTTAGGCTACGAGGGAAAGTTGCAGCAAGACTTGGCCTCTCCCCTATGGATCTCCCCCACAGCCGCGGGGAGGTCCCCATTTGCAGAGACTTTCTGAAAGGAGAATGCCAGAGGGGCAATAAATGTAAATTTCGCCATGTCAAAAAAGACTGTGAGTATGAACCATCCAGAGTTGGAGCCGGTGGTGTTGTGGGACAGGGTGCAGGTGGGATGGTAAATGTTGGGGCAGCAGTCGGCGGCAGTGGTGGAGGAGGAGGTGCCTGTGGGGGAATGCAGGGACTTGTGGGAGGTGGAAGTAATATGATGGGAACTGGCTGTCCCAGCTTGTGTGGTTGCAGAGATCCGGGCATGTCTGGAGTTGGGGGAGTAGGTGGAGGTGGGATGAGTGGTTGTTTGACTTTAAGTTCTTCAGGGCAGCGACGTTATGACAGGAGCACATGCTCCATTTATGACCCTCTGCTTGAGACGGGGCTGTTCGATGCTGGTTCCCTGGAGGCTTCCATTGACCACACAGCTTTACAGTTGAAGAGGCGACGGCTGGAAGGACTCCGTCTAACAGATGGGAGTGGAGGAGGACACTATGAGTTAGGAGTTCAAGCCACTTTGCCACCTCGTCCTCTGGAGTACAGGTTTCTGGAGGAGGAAAATTCACTACTGAGGAAGAGAGTAGAAGAGTTGAAGAAGCAGGTCAGTACAACTGCAAATCAGAATGTCATTGTGTTTTGTTTAGTGAATCACAAGGACCTTTTTTTTTTTTTTTTTTTTTTGCTCCTATGGTTGTTTGAGGCATACATGACAGACATAGCTTCCTCAGGTTCAGTTTTAAAAATTGTGTGACAGAGCATAAATTAAAGATTTTAATATAGCCACAAGCGGCGATCATCGGATTCCAAACAGGTGTGAACTTCAAGGTCTTGTATTGCTTAGCAACAGCATTTTAAACCTAAGGTCTGCTGCACATTAGTTTTTAAATCAGCACTATGTAACTTTCTTGTTCCTTGTAGGAACACCGAAGGTCCACAACCACAGCGACCGCGACCCCAGTCCCAGCAGCCAACCGCAGGGCTTTTTGTTGTTGGTGGCTAAAGTTGTGCCCTGTGATTCGCTGCTGGGACTGAGGCCACATCTGCTGTCCCCCCAGTAATGACACCAAAAAAAGAGCTGTTGAAGGCAATATGGGCCCACTCAGGCTATGAATAAAGTGAGATTCACTCGGTCAGATTTTAGTATACCATCAAAATAATTTTGTAAACATTATCTTGAGGTGAAAGTCTAACATAGTGCTGCATTAAAGTGTACAGAAGAGCCATGCTGTACAGCTTTCCAAGCACTCGCCATGACCACAACACCACACAACTGCTTTAGTTTTCACTCGTTCTCAAATGATAAATGTTCAGTTGAAAGGATTTCCAGCAGCACTAGTATAGCATTTAAAACTTAATGTGCATTATATATTGTTTTCAAAGGCAAAGAAGAGGTATGTTGCACTTTAGAGGAATGACACTATACCAGAAGGACTTGAATCCAGGGCTCCTGCATGAAAGACGAGCACCTAAACCAACTACACCACCCAAGTCATAAAAAAAAATGTTTCACTGACAAGATAAAGTGGCTGACAGACATTTCATGAACATGATTTTTCATGTTTATGTTTAAAATGTTCATGTTTAAAATCATGTTTAGATAGATAGATCAATAAAGTACATCTACAGTGGTGTGAAAAAGTGTTTGCCCCCTTCCTGATTTCTCTTTTTTTGTATGTTTGTCACACTTAAATGTTTCAGATCATCAAACAAATTTTTAACATTAGACAAAGATAACACAAGTAAACACAAAATTCAGTTTTTAAATGAAGATGTTTATTATTAAGGGTGAAAAAAAATCCAAACCTACATGACTCTGTGTGAAAAAGTGATTGCCCCCCCATTAAAACATAAATTAACTGTGGTTTATCACATCTTTGTAAAGCTGAGTTCAGTTTCTCCAGCCACACCCAGGCCTGATTACTGCCACACCTGTTCTCAATCAAGAACTCCCTTAAATGGGACCTGCCTGACAAAGTGAAGTAGACCAAAAGATCCTCAAAAGCTAGACATCATGCTGCGATCCAGAGAAATTCAGGAATAAATGAGAAACAAAGTAATTGAGATCTATCAGTCTGGAAAAGGTTATAAAGCCATTTCTAAAGCTTTGGGACTCCAGCAAACCACAGTGAGAGCCATTATCCACAAATGGTGAAAACATGGAACAGTGGTGAACTTTCCCAGGAGTGTCCGGCCAACCAAAATTACCCCAAGAGTGCAGCGACGACTCATCCAAGAGGTCACAAAAGACCCCACAACAACATCTAAAGAGCTGCAGGCCTCACTTGCCTCAGTCAAGGTCAGTGTTCATGACTCCACCATAAGAAAGAGACTGGGCAAAAATGGCCTGCATGGCAGAGTTCCAAGACAAAAACCACTGCTGAACAAAAAGAACATAAAGGCTCATCTCAGTTTTTCCAGAAAACATCTTGATGATCCCCAAAACTTTTGGAGAACTACTCTGTGGACTGATAAGACAAAAGTTGAACTTTTTGGAAGGTGTGTAACCCGTTGCATCCGGCATAAAAGTAACACAGCATTTCAGAAAAGGAACATCATACTAACAGTAAAATATGGTGGTGGTAGTGTGATGGTTTGGGGCTGTTTTGCTGCTTCAGGACGTGGAAGACTTGCTGTGGTAAATGGAACCATGAATTCTGCTCTCTGCCAAAAAATCTTGAAGGAGAATGTCCGGCCATCTGTTTGTGTCCTCAAACTGAAGCACACTTGGGTTCTGCAGCAGGACAATGATCCAAAACACAACAGCAAGTCCACCTCTGAATGGCTTAAGAAAAACAAAATTAATAGAGTGGCCTAGTCAAAGTCCTGACCTGAATCCGATTAAGATGCTGTGGCATGACCTTAAAAAGGTGGTTCATCCTCGAAAACCCTCCAATGTGGCTGAATTACAACAATTCTGCAAAGATGAGTGGGCCAAAATTCCTCCAGAGCGCTGTAAAAGACTTATTGCCAGTTATCACAAATGCTTGATTGCAGTTGTTGCTGCTAAGGGTGGCCCAACCAGTTATTAGGTTTAGGGGGCAATCACTTTTTCACACAGGGCCATGTAGGTTTGGATTTTTTTTCCCCTCGATAATAAACACCTTCATTTAAAAACTGCATTTTGTGTTTACTTGTGTTATCTTTGTCTAATGTTTAAATTTGTTTGATGATCTGAAACATTTTGAGTGTGACAAACATACAAAAAAATGAGAAATCAGGAAGGGGGCAAACACTTTTTCACACCACTTTTACTCAATAAAGTACATCTGTCTATCTAAACGTGATTTTTTTGAACATTAACAGAGTTTCATGAAATTTGCTGTTTAGCTGAAGAATACTGCTCTGAACTAGCTAACTAACCTACACTTATATAGCGCTTTTCTACAACTTGATTGGTCTAGAAAATCAAAACAGATTGACATTTTTGGATAATTTTAACAACTTTTCATTACACAGGGTTACAAAAATAATTTTTTTAAGATTTTTTGTTACAAAATAATTTTTATGTAAGTTGTGTGTTTTTTCAACTGATTTAAGACAATTTTGCACTGCTGAATCCAAAAATGACATCCGTTTCTCTAGATCAGATGCTAAGTAAAAACCTGTACTTACTTAGTACTGTGCATGTACTTGCCTTTATATAAAGGTAAGTACATGTAAATTGAATGTTACATCATCATTGTTCAAAATTCAGAGAATTTGAAGACATAAAAAAGAATGTTTTATCATATAAAGCTAAAATACCCGTACATGTAAACAAAAACGTATAAAACAACATGTGGCCATAATCCAAAAAGTTGACCTGATTGAGCAAAACCAATGTGATTTTTGGATTCAGCACATCAAAATAGACCTAAATCAGCTAAAAAAAACTTTGACAATAAATTTGGTGTTGACCAGTGTTATCAATGTCTGCAGATGATCACTGCTTAATTTCAAGCACTTTGGATGAATGGCCTAGGAGAAGTTCATTTTGAGTTCACTTGCATATTTTTGAAAATATGGTGCAGAAAACCTAATTTTCAGAGTTTGCCATCATTGACAAAAATATGTGGAAGGTTTCAGTGAGTGGAATGATGAAAGAATTTTTAGTCTAGGCCCAGCTGTTCTCAAGATATTTGCAAAAATGTAAACGTGTTTATTATAGTGCCACCTGTGTATGCAGTGGCTTGATTTTTGGTCTCCGAGTAGTGGGGAGTTTTTGATCAGACTGTCAAATTTCAAGTTTCCATATATTACCGTTTTTGCTCCCCATGCACTTTTAGTGGAGAAAGAGAAGAAGAACAAAAACAATGGGTTTCCCGCAGCACAGCTGCTTGGAACCCTAAAAACGTAACATCTCTTTGCTCCAGTGTCACAAAGTTTCTAAGATATATTTGTGAACATTTATTCTGGAAAAATTCACGCCACAACACCAGAAGAGAAACTGGAAAAGCAGAGCTCTTAATCATTCTGCAAAACCATGTGGCAGTTGCTTAACAAAATTTGATTTGATTTTGTATACTTTATTGATCCCCAGAGGGGAAATTGAGGGCATCCACCTGGATGGATGAAGCAGCCACAGTACGGCGCTATCCCTTAACCATTCACACTTAGGGCCACTTTAGAGTCTCCAGTTAACCTAACGTGATTCAAAAGTGATGCTTTTATTATAGGCACCTGTTATTTTGCTTCTGAAGTGTGTTCTATGGTGTGCTTTTTTCAGGTTTCTAATCTAATTGCTACAAATGAGGTGCTCCTGGAGCAGAATGCCCAGTTCCGAAGTCAGGCCAAGGTTATGACGCTGTCTTCAACTCCTGCTCCCACTGAGCAGAGTCTGGCTCCCCCTGTGGGTGCAGTCAGCTCTTACAATCACAGCATCGCCCAGACTCACACCACCCTGAGCAGCGCTGGACTACAGCCTCGGCCTGTCTCCCAGCAAGACTTGGTAGCTCCCACGGGTGCCCCTGCAGCACCGCCGACGAATGCGGCCCCACCTACAGCTCCTCCGCCACACCTAAACCCAGAGATAACCCCCCTCTCTGCTGCCCTTGCACAGACCATCGCCCAAGGAATGGCGCCTCCTGTTTCTATGGCACCAGTGGCTGTTTCCGTGGCACCTGTGGCCGTCTCAATGACACAGCCTTTGCCTGGCATTACCATGAGTCATGCCACCACTCCAATGGTGTCTTACCCCATTGCAAGTCAGAGCATGAGAATTACGACTTTGCCTCATTGAACAAAAGTGGGACTGTACCAGTGAGGTAAACTGTAGATTCCCTTAATGGAGATTTTTTTTTTTATCAAGCATATGGTGTCTGTTTCTGTGTGTGAAACAGAACTGATTACTGAAGAATGACAGTCATGAGATAAAGATGCTGGTATTTCTCCACCAGGGGGCATCATTGATTGTTATCAGTTTCCCACTTTTCCTGCAGATGGACTGACCTGTTAACTCTGGACAAAGCTGTGTTTTAAAGGGACCATTTCTGTGCACAGACACCCAAAATGGCAAAAAAAAAAAAAAAAAAAAAAAGCTCCAAATATTTGATATCAGCTAGAGTGTGTGAACCATTTCTGCAAGACTGGTGCTGTCCTTTTGAGGACATTAACACAATGGAAGCAGCTTATGTTTGTATTTTTGTGAATTGTTATGGTGTAAATTGACTTTGGTATTTTACAGAAAAAAATGACGGGTTAAGATTGAATCAATTGTGTGCTAAATGTCTCCTTTTTGTGACTACAGGTACTGTTTCAGTTTTTACCATTTAACATACTGGTGATGCATAGTGACATGATATACCCCCTTTACACAGGGGTGGAAATCATTGAGAGATCTGGGGCCTCATGTACAGAGGGTACTTGCACACAAAAACATGGCATACATCCTTTTCCACGGAAAATTTCAGCTGTATTAAGAATGAAATGACCATGGAAATATGCGCAGCCCCATGCCGACTTCATGGCTGGCATACGTACGTTTCTATTGTTATTGGTCAGTTGGTGATGTTGGGAGACTGATAATGACGTGAAAATTATTGTGCACACCAGAGACACATGATGAACAAACATCCAGATGTGTGCATTTAGATGAGTGGATATAAAAGCAAGCGCAAAGAAGGTGCAGAAAATGCCTCTAACAACAATGGCGTTAGCATTATTAGAGGATGTTACAGATCGCGCAGTGAGAAGAGAAAGGGTATTTAGAGACGGAAGATTTTCTGGCTCAGGATGATGACTGGCTTGTCAGCCAGTTTAGGTTTCCACGGGCAGTCCTTGTGGAACTGTGCTCAGAGTTACGGCCGCTCTTGGAGTATGACATGGCGAGAAGCCGTGCACTACCCATCCCAGTGCAGGTGCTAACAATCTGGGGTTTCTGGCAACAGGGGCATGCCAGACGGAGCTGGCAGACCAATCGGGAATTTCCCAGTCAACCCCAAGCCGAGCTATGCCAGCTGTGTGGGATGGTATTATCCAGCTGTCACCCAGGTCCGTCATATTCCCATACAGTGCTGTTGAATAGGCCAACATCAAAGTGCAATTTGCAGCGAGAGCCAGTTTTCCTAATGATTCTAATGAACAGCATTGTTGGGAACAAACTACAAGCTGGCAGTGTGGGATGGGTGGCTTCTTGGTGAGTAAATTCATGTAATTGTCTTAATAATAACCCACTTCATGCACAACGCGCCTGTGCGCCCCCAAATATCACTCTGTTTTCAAGGCATCATTACAAGTCAGTGGGTCGAGTAAGTCACTTCCTTTTTTTGCTGATTAAACTACAGTTTCACAGCATTCTACCAAGCCCTCAGTTGCCTCTGTGTGTACAGTAGTTATGTCAATAAACACATGCGTAAAGTTTGATATGCAACAGTGTCACCCTTTCCCCGGTGCACTTCATTAATTTACGTTACTAGTGTGTGTAATGCATGTAAGTTGTATGTAACTACAAAGGATGAGATTTGCATTTTGAACATAAAATATGTACTTGTCGAGTCTATTATGAGCTGCTGACAGGTGACCGTGGCTATCCACTAAATAGGTTCATATTGTCTTCTTTTTCATGACATGTTTTCCTTTAATTCAACCAGCTGGTCACAAATCACAGTGATCAGCTAAAGCTTCTGAGGATGACTGCAGACATCAGTTGAAACATGTCAGGGTTAAGCAAACATCTCCTTATCCCTGTTGGAAAACAGGAAAACGGTAAACTAATCTTATTAGGGTTGTGAGCAGGCTATTGAATTACCTGTATCCGGGGCTAATGCCGGAGGACAGCGTGCCAAACAAAACCTTTTTATGTGCCTCTACCTCAATCAGGAGCGCCTCTGACTCACAGTCCATGAAATTCCATTAAACCATTATTTTTGATCGTGGATACAGGAGAATCAAATGTGCAGCGCTTGTATATATCTATTTGCATCTAATTGCATATTCAAATGGAGGTGTGTCAAGGAAGGAGTCTGGTATTTCCTCATGTGCGTTCAATTTCAAGTAGATTAGGATGTACAAAGAAAATGTGCTTGGATTCCTGCGTTCGCACTGTTTCATACATCAGGATTTTTTTTTTTTTTTGCTTACAGCGTTTTCTTGGTTTAAACGTATGTCATGTTTCAGTAGTAAATCCACACAAGTCTTTGTACATGAGGCCCCTGGCTTTTTGTTCTATCAATGATTTTCAGTCATCTCCACAGTTACCATGGTCTCCTCAAAGTTTTGACTCCGTCCAAAACACACAAGGCTCTCCCAAAAGATCCCAAAGATCAAAAATTGCCCCAATCTCTCAGTGATCTCCATACTGTGTGAAGGGGCCCTTAGTGTCCATGTGAATTTTACAGTCAAAAACTCATATTCTCAAATTTTCATAAAAGAAACTCTTGCTATTTCTCCACCATCTTGGTGTTAAAAGCCGAGTTGGCACAGTGGTCCTCTGTCTGGCATGTAGAGGAATGAACAAAGCTGGTCCTCAGGAGCAGTTATTTAACCACATAAAACTGAGTGCTGTGGCACTCGGTTGTAGCTCCTCTCTGTTCAGAGGCTTGATTGTAAGTGGCACTCTATAGACTGCACAGACTCGGTGAGGGCAGAAAGCCCGGGAGCATAAGTACATGATGACATCACATTCTGACACACTATTGCCATGACAACAATATAAACACAATGAGCAAGGCTGTAAATGAACAAATCTCAACAGTAAACCTCAGCAGTTATTTTTGACACATCTAAATAAACAATTTTAGGTCCTTTTGGTCTGCATTAACAAAAAGTTTATGTACTGCACTAGCAGACAAAATCTGTTGAAAACTATAGAGTTTGGTAGAGAAGTCAAAAATTGTACTTGGCAAAAATTTTAATTTGTGATTATTGCACAAGTATAAACAGTCACCAAAAATATTTGTATAGGAAACTATAAAAAGATCGCTTACGTAGTGAATAGCTTTGATCAAGTTTAGTTGTATCAGCATTTAGAATAAAGATCAAAACGAACGGACGAATGGACGCCTCCCACTTGAGGTGTTTCAGGCACGTCCCACTGGGAGGAGACCCCGGGGCAGACCCAGGACTCGGTGGAGAGACTATGTCTCCCAGCTAGTCTGGGAACGCCTTGGTATCCCCTCTGAAGAACTGGAGCAGGTGGCTGGGGAGAGGGAAGTCTGGGCTTCTCTGCTTGAACTGCTGCCTCCGCGACCCGGACCTCGGGAAAAGCAGTAGAAGATGGATGGATGGATGGATGGATCAAAACGAAATGCAAACTAGACAGTGGTCAGCGAGCGTATACCTCTGCTAAGGCCAGATCTCTCAGGATGTTTGTTTGTTAGCAGGGTTATGCAAAAACTACTGGACAGATTCTTCTCTGCTCCACCAAGACCCTATCTCGCAATGTTGAGAAAAAATGATCCAGAATCCACATCTTGACCTGGATCACCTCCAAAATCTTACAGGTTCATCCATAGCCCAAGGACCACCTCCTTGGCAGAGGTAACAAATCATATGTAGCCAAACCATATATTAAGAAATAGCAGATGGTAATGAATTAAATATTTCCCAAGAAAGAAGAACAATGATTTCACCAGTGATTTGACTTAAAATTATAAATTCACAAAAATGACTACAGATACATCCTGGTACACGTTTATGGCAGCACAAACATGAATCCAATTTTCTCATTGCAGCATTCTCTGTATAATCATGCTAAAGATTTAATACAATAGAAAAAAATCTTCAAAATCTGGTTGTGCACTTAGTTCATAGGAGTGAAATCAAAAGTAAGGGACTAAAAGGTACATCATTTTCAAACAACATAGATGAGTAAGCCCCTGTTTTGATGTAGGGGCCTATGAGGATCAGTGGTGATGTTACACTTTTGGTTTTATACTGCAGTATTACACCTGGCAAGAGCAGTAGGACTAGCAAAGGATACTGTAAATTTATCAATTTTCACCATGAACAGCTCCAATTGTATTCCACTCCAAAAAAAAAAAAAAGCATTTCAGTCTTCAAGGTTATAGACAGGCAACAATTTTTTTTCCTTGTTAGGAATTACTCCATAGATTTCAGTTCAGTACCCCCTGAATATCGGTCTCCTTTAAAGTCTCTGTTATCATGTCACTCGAGTTGTTTGGGAGGAGTTATTCTGTGTAAACTTGGAACCTAATCTCTGTTTCTTTAGTTGCCTCATATCCGTGTGGTTATTTAAACAACTGAAACAAACTTTAAGCCAGATGTCTGCAACCTGTGGCTCCAGAACCACATGCGGGTCTTTGGCTGATGTCCGTAGCTCCCTGAGGTTTTGACAAAGAAATAATAACAAAGCAAATGTAAGCAAGCACCTCTCTTCATAATTTTTGCTGAACCCTGACAACAGTGGCTTACAATGATGTATATTTACTCAGAACTGTGCAATCTTGTGTCCCCCTAGATTTTAAAGTTTACAGTTTAAAAGAAATTCTAGAAATCACATGATGTTAAACCTGCAAATTTATAAGAAACGTTTGCAAATTTATATTTCAAGTAAATTTGCTAGAAATAACTTGAGAATTTACTTGATTAAATTCAAATTTAGAAGGAAAATGCAAAAGATTAAGCTAGTAAAGCTACATTTGCAACTCTCATTAATTTAGCACACTTTTCAACCCAAAACTGGTGCAAATGAGGTAAAATTTAGATACAGTTATGCTCATAAATTTACACCTCCACTATATGTAAACTTACAGTATGAGCACAACTGCATGAATAGCCCTGATTAATAGTGGAAATTCATCTGTGCCCATAAGTTACATAACCTGTAGGAAACTTCTAAGCACAACTGTATGTACGGAAGCCAAGAACAGCCATAGTTCCCACTAGTCCTGCATTGCTTTTCTTGCCAGAGTCAGAGTTGAGGCCTCTCTTGTTTTTCTGTCCATAAAGTCAGTTTTTTAGCTTCCATAATCAGGCAGTCTTGCATGAATGACTTGTGAATCCAAGATGGCCATGTTCATTCACTCCTCAATAACAGTAGAGTAAATTTTGTACTACTTAGTAGTTACTTTTGGTTAACATGTCTCTTTTAATCAGTCATACACACATAATGCCCAGCTTGTGAAACTATAATAACTATTGGCAGCATGGTGAAATAGTGGTTAGCACTGTTGTCTCACAACTAGAAGGTTCCAGGTTCAGATCCCAAGGCTGGCAGGGGTGGGAACCTTTCCGTGTGGAATTTGCATGTTCTCCCTGTGCTGTGTGGGTTTACTCCAAGGACTCCAATTTCCTCCCACAATCCAAAGACATGCATGTTAGGTTAATTGGTGACTCTAAATTGTCCCTAAGCAGCTATCTGTTACTGAAAGGCTGAAGGTTAGTGCAGCTAATGCTTTCAGAAAATGATTGGATATGTTGTGGTATAGATACAGTACAGTCAGACTTCACCGCATGATTATTATGGTTATGTCAGGTCATATGATGAAAGACCTGTTATGTCCATAATCTGTTAACCCAGTGACGAGGCTGGAGGTGCAATAGAACTGAAGTTTATTGTGTTAGCTCACAAGATACAAGGCACTCCTGTACAGGCAGAGGCGAAGGTCAAAAGAGACTGATGCTCTTCCGCCTTGGTCTTTTATACCCTCATCACACAGTAATATAAAATATAACATTTTTATATACCCTCCCCCCCCCCGCCGTAGAAAAGTCCGGGCAATTCTACATTTAACCCAAACCATCGCCCCTTGCTATCATACAGTCTCAATGGAGAGCCACCTCCTGGGGGACTCGTCTGGCAGATCCCGCCCAAAGCTCCTTCTTTTCTTTGTCCTTGGAGAAGAGCCCCGTCGGAACCCCAACACCTCCTTCTCCTCAGTCACGCACTGCAGCTCATTGGGGTGTCTCCATGAGTCATCTGACAGCCGAAGGTAACTGTCTTCCCGAACAGCAACCACCTTCAGCTGCCCCTGGTCATCACGTCGTTTTCTCTTTCCGTGGACACCTCTCAGTCGAGCCTCCTCCCTGGGTTGAACCACATCATCGACTCGTAGAGAAACGCTCCTTGATTTCACATGTCCACGCTGTCTTCCACGGGCTCCCTCACCGGGCAGTGCCACTCCAGCGACCCTCCACAAAGCCAGACGGCCTACAGTGTTCCTGTGTGGCACGCCCACTACCCATGCCAGCCGGTCCTGCCCCGCTTGCTTTCATTTTAAACGTTGGCATAGCCGTCCCAGCCCCGTGCTTCTCGGTGTCTCCAGGCCGAATGCCGGAAGTAGAGGGGGTAGTCTTCACGGCCTCACCGTGAAGGCCACTCATTACGGGCGTTCTACCATATCGCTCAGTTCCCACACCAAGGGTAACGTGAGCCCTGGCACCGGAACCCTGCCCCGATGTCCCCGGGTGGAAATTGTCCTGTCCATTTCCCAGAATACTAGGCCAAGTGTCGTCCCAAACCACATTGTCGACCACTCGTGGAGCCGGCTGTTCCCACAAACCACGGCCTGACCATTCCCCACTGCTGCTGCTGGTAATTGAGAAACCCAGTCCATAAAACAGATTGCAGCCCATCACATTTGACCCACACTCAGTCACCACGAACTGTATGTTGGACACCACCGCTGTCTTATACCTCACAGTCAGCTCCAGCGAACCCACGATGGCCAGTGTATTACCGCCATATCCACAAAATGGCGTCTTCAGGTCTCTCACACGATGGAAGGGGAAATAACTCTTCACAGTAGACCAGTTCAACACGACCTCACTGCGCCCGTGTCCACCAACAATGGTACGTCCTCGCCATCCAACTTCACCGTCACATATGTACGGCCCTCTATGCTTGGTGATACGGTGTGAATAACTGTAGGAGTTGGGGCGGGGGAATCCATTTCACATCGTCGCTCCTCTCGTTCAAACCTCTTACAGGCCCTGGCGAAATGATGTAGGAGTCCATATTTGCCTTTTGCTGGGCACTCTCTCGCCTTGTACCGGTGCTTGGTAGACCCGCAGCCAAAACATCTTGGCAACCCCGGAGCGGACCTAAATTTTATAGCAGTAGCATATTCTTCTTTGTCTTCCACGCTATCGTCGCTATCTGGGTATACAGCCTGCGCCGCTGATTGTGAGTCGGGTTGCCCCAACGCTGTTCTCTCACCAATGTCCCTGGACAGTTTATCCGCTGCTTCAAACTGCTGGGCTATCTCCACTGCTTTGGCCAACATCAGCTCACCGGAATGTGTAAGAAGTCTTGACCACGCAGCCGCACACAACGTGTGCTCCGCCAACTGATCACAGATCATTTCTTCTTCCAAGGTCCCAAACTGGCAACCCCCAGCGAGTTGGTGCAGGTCAGCAACATACCGCTGCACCAACTCTCCAGTCCGCTGGCGGCACTGGTGGAACTGGATCCTCCGGACTATGACATTTTCTGGGGCGCGAAAGTAGCGCACCATTAGCCTAACCACATCCTTGAAACTGTCGCTCACTCCTAGTGTACTCAGAATGTGCTGGCCTTCCATGCCAAGATTATGGACTAAAATTGCTCTTGCATGCAATTTCTCTAACTTATTGAGTTTCAGTACCACCAGATAATTCTCGAATGCAGCAAACCACTTCTCCCACGGCACCAGTGGCTCGCCAGGAAGCTCCAGAAATGGCTGAATGCCCAAAATGCCTTTATCCATACCTGTATCCTTGTTGCCAAATGTTATGTCCATAATCTGTTAACCCAGTGACGAGGTTGGAGGTGCAGTAGAACTGAACTTTATTGTGTTAACTCACAAGACACAAGGCGCTCCTGTACAGGCAAAGGCGAAGGTCAAAAGAGACTGATGCTCTTCTGCCTTGGTCTTTTTATACCCAGGGAGGTGGCGGAACTGGAAAGGTGGTGCCACCACCCTCATCACACAATAATGTAAAATATAACATTTTAATATATCATAAGATGCAATCTGTTAACAGGCTTTTAGCCTATTGTTTATAACAGAAATAGATAAGTATGTAATCTACTTGTTAAGTGCCTTAAATGGTCTTATTTTGAAGTAATAATTTAAAAGTCAGAGTTAAAATTTCTTTTTACACTGTTAAATCAGCCAAATGCTAATGTATGCCGATTGAATTTGCCTGAAAGCACAGGTAAAAGGTGTTGATTTTCCATGTTGGGAGTGTGGTTTACTCATGATATTATTTTGACTCCTAGTTTCTCTCTCAGACAGAAACCTAATTCACCGGTATCTTTTCCCCTCTGTTTTCGCAATATTATGACCCATTATATTGTGATAATTTACAGTATCTGGTGATCTTGAGAAAACAAGATGAAAAAAAATAGAGCAGCGGCCATGGCAGCTCTTGGCTTCCACACCACTGCAAGCTCCTTGCTTTTACAGTACGTTGAAGCAGCAGAAATTAAATGCTTGCAAAGTGGGGTAACAATGGTCTGACTGTGCTTCAGTTGGGGGGGGGGGGAATGCTTGGTATACTTGGATAAATTAGCTTGGCTCGTTACTTCTGGAAGCAGTTTGACGCAGCAGCGCGGAAAAGTCTGATGCTGGTTTTTTCTCTCTCCAGTGGGCGTGTCCTCATCCAGCTAACGGGACTCGGGGAGCCGCAGCAGCAGCCCTCGGTCACTTCACGTCCGCTGGTGCCTTTTTTTCTTAATGTCCATGAAGTAAAATAAGTTTTGGAGACGAACGAAAATCGAACCGAAGACAGCAGAAGTACAGTTTTAGGTGTGGTTTATGCTCTCGCCGTAGCCGAGTTGCCGTTAGAAGAACCGTTGGGGTAAGTTCGTCCACTGGCTTAACTCTTACGCGATATGGACGACAAAACAATGCCGAGCGATAAATTAGCCGAGAGTGAGCCCAAAGGTGCCGAGCGTCCGAGCAGTGGCGACGGGGGCAAGAAGGCTGTAAGCGTGGTGGAGGCGGACGCGAATAAACCAAAGGGGATAAGCGCTGTGGCCGTGCTGTGGACCTTCGGGAAATGTCTGGGCGCCCTGCTGCCCGTCTACCTAGCCGGGTACTATCGGGTCAGCACCAGTCTGCTGGTGTTCGGCATGATGGTCTACACGGGATGGAAACATGCCCGAGAGGCCAAGGAGGCGCGCCTGAAATCGGCCATACAGCTGCTGAATGACGAGGAGGAGTATACCTTAAGGAAAGTGTCCAAAATCAAGAGAGAGCTTCCTGCATGGGTAAGGCATGTGACCGCAATAAAGAGCTTATTAATGTTTATAACAGCTCTACTAACGTTCTTCCTCAGCTCACTTTGACCTGGAGGAACCTCACTCACACAGAGCATGGGGACCCTACAATCATAGCCAGGGCTGCACATGAGTGCTACACACCCCATAGTAGCAAGGTCCTAATAACCACAGACTTCCTCGCTGTCCCCCTCAGTGTCTCACAGTCATCCATTTCCACTTCATGCATTGTAGGTGACTAGTGCATTGCCCGTAGAAAGCAAGTATTCTTGTCTAAAAACAGGTATCCCTGTTAGGCTTTACGGGCCCAAATGCAGGCTGTGTTTGAAGGTGGAATACAAAGAGGTGTAGTCTATATGTAGGCACTCACACATTAGACTTTGACAAATATAAAAGGGACTGAACGGCACTAAGGTTTATTTGATTATGTGAATATTAATTACAGAATTATTGAAAATAAATAGGACGTCCAATATTAACGACTGTTTAAGAACCCTTGTTTATTTTTTTTGTCAGCTCACTTATTTGTGTGAACTTTTATGACGTATTCATAGGTGTTGTATCTTGCTCTTTGGGGAATGGGAGTTGTTCAGTCATCATCATAATTGTTTTAGTTTATATGTGTAGTTTATAGTCTAATCGTCAATAAACTCATGCAGTGCTATAACAGGACATGTTTACAAATATTTGAGTCCCATTCTAGTGCCCTCCATCCATCTTCTTCCGCTTAATCCCTTTCGGGTCGCGGGGGGCTGGAGCCTATCCCAGCATCTTTGGGCGAGAGGCAGGGTACACCCTGGACAGATCGCCAGTCCATCACAGGGCCAACACTGAGAGACAGACAACCATTCACTCTCACAGTCATACCTAAGGACAATTTAGAATCCTTTTATGTTTTAGGACTATTATAAGTACAAAACAGTGAACATTATTATACACAACAGAATGATGACCTGTTTGGCTGCAACTTTTGCATCAGTGTTACCCATTTGTCAGTAAATATTGAAATAAAAATTATTTTGTAATTTGGGCGTTTTTGTGCCCAGTTTGGTGACGGTCGACGTTTAGTCAAACCGTGCATGTGGCTGCATGTGATATGCAATTGATCTAGACATTCTGCTCCACAATCATGGTGATATTATTATTAACTTTTAATTTTTAGATAGCCGTGCAAGCACACCGAGAGGAGCGCCATCAGCAATGGCGACTCACGGTCCTGCAAAGGGACTCCCGTCTACCGCTGACCAGGCAGGCTGGACTTGCTTCCCTGCGAAGGACCGCATCCCTCCCACTGCTTCTCCAACACCGGTGTTCTTTAGGCAGACCTCGGGTCCCCGCTGGCATTCCCCTAATTATCCTTTAGACATGCACAATCACAGCACCATTATAGTATAATTTTTTTAAGCATTACATCTTCACTATTCTCTCTTTCTTGTCATATTTCTTGCTTTTCATTTCCTTTTTTTGTTTGCGAAGTGCTGTGGTGACTGACTGGTTGTGATGCCGCATATTATCCAATCAGCACAGAGTCAATCCGAAACCCCGCCCACACTTCCTGAAGCCAGGGCATGAAGAGACTGAGCGGTGGCTAAACTTTTATTGATAAAAATTACATATTTTGACTGAGCGACTCCACACTCAGGGATGCACACCCTCGTAACCTCAGCAAAACACGTATAAAATCTTAGGTCAGTCTGACAAACGGTTCATCTGACAAACGGTTCAAGAGGTATGCGTGGAATAGACACACAGATAGACACACACATACACACAGAGATTCCGTGCATTTATAGATAGATGATGAACCTCACTGGTTGAGCCTCCGCTAAGCCGTGCACCACTTGAGTACCACTTATGTGCACCCCTGATTATGTCCCTGCACATAGTTGCAGGATGTTATAAAGGATTTTTTTGTAAAGCATATTCGTAATTTATAAACACACCTCCTTTTATTCCTGTTCAGTTTTGGAATGTTTTGGATTTGCTTCAGAATGTCATGTAAACCACTTTCCTCTCCAGTAACTTAAACATTAGGTGAAGGCTATTTTCTGACTCTCTTGGGAGAACATTGGTTTGGATCAGGAATTCTCCTGCACCAGAGAAAATCTTACGCATTACTATTATAAATACTTATGTCAAATAGACACAAAAGCAAAGCCCTCAAGCATAAATGTGATAAAACAAAGTAGTTAAGCTGGGGTACAGAAGTTGTGAATATGCACATCACGTCTGTGCACTGTCTGATTTTGCTGTGTATGTGGACTGAAGGTAAAGATAAAATAACCTGGGGTGATTTGTAATGATTTGCAGAAAGTATGGAAGCAATTAAAATGTCTAATTTCAACTCAGTTTTAAAGTGGAGAATGTGCCAGAGTAAAAAAGCCTGTACAGACTTCCGGTTATGGCTGCCACGTAAGACGGACGTGTTTCACTCTGCTCTGCTCCTGGAGAAAAAAATCGGCAAATAACTCTCTCATTTGGGACAGAACGTATCCCAGCGTTTGGGCGAGGATATGTCGGCGAAGCCTAAGGCTGGAAAACCAGGTAAAGGAAAAAGCGAGCCGCCGAAACAGTCCAAATTAACGGACTTTCAGGTCTGTGACGCAGCAAATAAAACTCCATATATGGCGGAGGAAGCTGGCAACGGAGCGATATCTGCGGGGAGTGGCGCAGATGCGCTGATGGCTGCCATGAGTTCAATGAGAGCGGACTTTTCCTCTAGATTTGATGGGATTATGACAGCGTTGGAAGGAATAAGAAAGGAATTGGGTGACTGTGTAGAACGAACGGCGCAGATGGAGCTCCGTCTCGCTAGTGCTGAAGATGACGTCACCCGTCTTCAATTAAAGGTGCGCACTTTGGAAAAAAAAAATAAATGTCTAGAAGATAATATTTTGGATTTGGAATCTCGGTCGAGACAGAATAACTTGAGGCTGGTGGGTCTTCCAGAGGAATCAGAAGGTCGGGACGTATATTCCTTCCTGGAAAAGTGGATTCCGGAGGTGCTGGGCAGCGAGGAGTTGCAATCAGCAGTGGTTCTGGAAAAAGCACATCGTATTGGCCCACGGAGAGATAAGGGACCGCCGAGGACCTTAATTATGAAGTTTCTTAGCAACAGAGACAGGATGAAGATCTTCAACGCTGCACGAGCTAAAGGAGAGATTAAACACCAGGATCAGCAGGTGCGGTTCTACCCAGATTTGGCCACAGGAATCCAACAATTGAGGAAGCAGTTTGATCCCATACGTAAGGAGCTGCGCAACCTTGGGATTCGTCATGGTGTAATCTATCCTGCGAGACTGTTGACCACGTATGAGGGCAGAACCCACATCTTCAAGACCCCAGAGGAGGCGCAGGAGTTCATCAAGAAGATCAAAGAAGAAGAAGAAGAGACTGGTGGGAGCTAAGCATGAACAAAATATAAGGTAGAATAATTAAGCATTTGCACAGGCATCTGACTGACTTGAAGTAAACAGCAAGTTTACAAAATATAGATTGTATTATATATTAAAAAACAAACAAAAACAAAACAAACAAAAAAAAACTATGATGTACAAAGTTGTTAAAAATTTTGGAGTTAAGTTGGAAAACTACAGAGGAGAGTTAATGTTACGTCATTAAAAGCAGTAGAGTTAGGGTGATTGGGAGGATGAAGAAGGAGTGGCTTAGGCTGTTCCCCGTGGATGTGGAACGGTCGATGGCTATATCGGGAGACGGAATTTTTCTTTTGATTTTGGGGGGTTCGCCACAAGTGTGGGAAGGGGGAATTTGTTTGTGTGTAGTTTGTAGGATGAATGTTCAACCACTCATGTTTTTGCTTCTCTGTATGAGCATGTTTACACTGCAAGGTAATCCCAAACTCTCTATTGATCATAAACCAAAGTGTTAATCTTAATTTAACTTCATGGAATTGCAGAGGTCTACAAAATTTAAAAAAGCTTAAACAAGTTATGAATAAAATAAAAGACATGGGTTCAAAAATTGTGTTTTTACAAGAAACTCATCTAATAGAGGAGGATATAAAAAGAATTAGGAGTAGATGGCAAGGAAGTGTATTCACCTCATCATTTTCATCCCGGGCCAGGGGAGTTATGACTCTCATACATAAATCAGTCCCTTTTCAAGTGAAAAATGTAATTGGAGACAAACTTGGAAGATATGTAATCATTCAAGGTTCTTTGCTATTAGAAAATATAAATCTTGTGAACTTATATGGTCCCAATATAGATGATCAAAAGTTCTTTGCTAATTTATTTCTTATTTTATCATCACTTACAGGGCAACATATAATAGCAGGGGATTTTAATTGTACATTGAATCCAGGTATAGATAGATCAACAGGACTGGATTGTACGCACAATGGATGTAGGATGACTATTAATCATTTTATGAAAGAATTGAGAT
This sequence comes from Pholidichthys leucotaenia, assembly GCA_020510985.1. NCBI lineage: Eukaryota > Metazoa > Chordata > Actinopteri > Cichliformes > Pholidichthyidae > Pholidichthys > Pholidichthys leucotaenia. The sequence goes on from CM035837.1 coordinate 137,920,723, forward strand.
TGTTAGATATATGGAGAGAAATGAAACCACAAGTTAAAGCCTATTCTTGTTATTCCAGTACCTACAAGACATTCTCACGTATTGATTATTTTTTGATTTCCACAGAATTAAGATCCAAGATTCAAAACTGCTTTTATGATAACATCGTGATCTCTGATCATGCACCCTGTTGTCTAATATATGTAGATAAAAAATTGACAAAGGAAGCAGGTAGATGGCAATTTCAGCATAAATGGCTTCAGGATGAGGAATTTGTCAAGTATATAGAAAAACAGATAGACGAGTACTTTGACATCAATACTACACAAACATCAGCATGTGTAAAGTGGGAAGCTTTCAAAGCTTTTATTAGGGGACATATTATTAGTTATACAGGATCAAAATCTAAGAAGACTCGAGAGGAGAGAGCTAAATTGGAACATAAAATGAAAAGTCTTCAGGAAAAAGTGTATGCAGGAAGTGATCCAAGGTTGGAGAATGAATTACTGATTTTGAGAGCTGAATACGACAAAAAATCAGCGAATAGAGCTGCCTCGAGTCTTCTAAGATTGAAACAATCTTTTTATGAACAAGGTGAAAAATCAGGAAAATTATTGGCATGGCAGATTAAACAATTAGAAATTAAAACACCAATTACTAGTATTATAAGTAACGGACAGGTAGTTATAGATCCTTTAGAAATTAACAGAGCCTTTAGAGATTACTATGAAAAATTATATGATACTAAAAAGGAATTTGATTTAACAAAACTAAATGGGTTTTTGAACGAACTATCTATACCGTGTATTCCAAATGAAAACAGGGAGATATTGGAGTCTTAAATTAGTCAAGAAGAAGTTGGGCTAGCCATTGATAATATGAAATCAGGAAAAAGTGCAGGACCAGATGGTCTTCCAGTTGACCTTTATAAGAAATTTAAGAATAAATTAATAAAACCTTTTTTGGAAATGGTTTTAGAAGCATTTCAAAATAATAATTTACCATCATACATAAATAATGCCTTAATTATACTGCTGCCAAAACCAGGTAAGCCCTCTAATAAATGTGAAAATATGAGACCAATAAGCCTATTAAACGCCGACCTTAAGATAATCTGTAAAATTTTAGCAAGACGAATACAAGAAATTTTACCAAATATTATTAATCGAGATCAGAATGGCTTTATAAAGGGAAGACAAGGCTTCCATAATGTAAGAAGACTATTTAATATTATTTATTTTAATAAAGAATCACCGGATACAGCTCTCCTATCACTGGACGCCGAAAAGGCCTTTGATAGAGTTGAATGGCCCTTTCTTTTTGAAGTCCTACAAAGGTTTGGACTTGGAAATAATTTCATAAAATGGGTTCAAATAATATACAATAATGCTACAGCAGAAATCCTAACAAATAACAATATTTCAAAACCAATAAAAATCAATAGAGGATGTTGACAAGGCTGTCCACTTTCACCTTTACTGTTTACTATGGCAATTGAACCTTTAGCGATAGCGATACGTTTACATTCACAAATATATGGAATTAAAGTTGGACCAACAGAACATAAAATCTCCCTGTACGCCGATGACATAATTTTGTTTATGTCGAATCTAAAAAAATCAATTCCAACCTTGTTGAATTTAATAAAGAATTTTGGGGAAATATCAGGATATAAAATAAATAAAACTAAATCTTTAATATTAATGCTAAATGAGACCCAGAGAAATTACCCAGCCCCTGAGGTAAATCAATTCAATGTTGTAAATCAGTTTAAATATTTAGGAATCCAAATTGTGCCTAAGCTAGAATCAGTCGCCAGTGTCAACTATGAAGCCTTAATGTCAGATATCAATGAGTTAACTCAGAGATGGATGTCACTACCAATGTCGATGATCGGGAGAATCAATATACTTAAAAGTAATATTTTACCTAAAATACTTTATTTATTTCAATACATTCCCTTATCACCACCTTTAGATTTATTCTCAAGAATAAAAAAAAAGTTAGTGGAATTTATATGGAACAACAGGAGGGCTAGATTACGTCTGTCTTTATTATATTTACCATTTGATCGTGGAGGTCTGAAATGTCCAAATTTTATGTTGTATTATTGGTCGGCACAACTGAGGTCTATGACATATTATTTTTCATCAAATGATCTCCCTCACTGGACTGAAATGGAATCATACAATTTACCTTTACCTCTTCCCATATTCATATACTCAGATTCGGCAAAAAAAATTACAAAAACAAGTTAAAAATCCATTTGTAAAGCATATGATCAAAATATGGTGCGAAGCTAAAAACTATTTAAAAGAACCACAGTTACTGTCACAATTTAGTCCAATATGGGGTAATCAATATTTTAAACCAGGGAGAGCGGACGCTGTATTTAAAGTATGGAATTTAAAAGGGATACAAAAGATTCAGGATTTATATTTGCCATGTGCAGATAACATAATGTCTTTTGAAGAGCTGAGGATCAAATTTAATCTCAATAGAACACATTTTTTTAAATATCTTCAACTTAGAAACTTTATTCGATCAAATCAAAATAAAGCTCTCACTCGACCTATTTATTCATCCTTGGAAAAAATGATGATGAAAGATAGTAAAAGAAAGGGTATTATTTCAGAGTTTTATAACTCATTGACACTATCTTCAAGTGAAAATTCACTGAAAAGATTAAACTACTGGAAAGAAGATCTGCAAACTGAAATTTCAGAGGAACAATGGGAATTGGCTTGTACAGAAGCTCAAACCAAATCAATAAATGTACGCCTTAAATTGATACATTTCAAATGGTTAATGCGGATGTATGTTACACCGGAGGAGTTAAATAAATATAACAAAAATATACCAGATACATGCACAAAATGCATGGAAAGTAAAGGAACTCTATTTCATTATGTATGGGAATGTAGATTAATAAGAATGTTTTGGGAAGAGGTGAGGGTAACAATTGAAAAAATAATCTCAAAACAAATCATATTGAATCCTAAATTGTTTTTGTTGGGTCTGTACCCAGAAAAGCATAATTTTAATAAAAGTGAAAGAACATTCATAGACCTCAGTTTGCTTAATGCCAAAAAATGTATTGCACTATTATGGAAAAAGACTCATAGACCAGATGTGACTCAGTGGTTAAGACAGATGTTAACAAACCTTCCATTAGAAAGAATAACATATATACTGAAATCAAAGGAAATTGTGTTTGAGAATATATGGAGACCTTTTATTGATTATGTAAAAAATTTAAACATAACTTTTGAAGAAGAAGGTGAATGATGTGTGTGGACCTTGTAAATTCCAAACTGGTGAACATAATATGTATACTTATGTATTGGATTGTCTAGACTAAACAGAGGAGCATTGTTGAAGATTTGATTTTGCTGGTGGTTGTTGGTGTTTTTAGTGCATCCTTTTTTTTTTTTTTTTTTTTTTTGTAGTACTTTAGTGTTAGTGTTTGATTGTTTGTATCATGTTTGTTAAAAAAAAAAAAGGTTCAATAAAGATATTGTGGAAAAAAAAAAAGCCTGTACAGCCCATCTATATGCAGACAAAATGAAAATGCAGAAATCCACACGTGCTCTGTTTTGAATGAGAGCATCTGGCCACACCCAGTTGAGGTTCTGTGGGTTCCCCTTCCTATGAGAGATTTCTATGATTTCATGCATAACCAGGCAGCATGCATTTATTTCCTTACAGTACACAGTACAAAAGAATCTAGTCATTGTTCAAAAGTGCAGCATAGCAATGTGACAGAAGTTGGAAAATAGCAGTTGATTACAAAATAATAATTACTAAAACTGTATAATCTCTTTAACAATTTTGGAATTACTGTAGGATTGGCTTTGTTCATGTTCTCCCTCCTTTTATAAATATTTCAAAAACACTGGGTTGTTATTAGCCGTGTTTCTTGTGGCATTTTCAGGCCAGTCTCATGTGTGACTCATTTCCCTTTGCTGTTATGTGTTTACTGAGCCTTGTACACGTTTTAACTCTGCACCCTGCACTGTGTTTCTTTCTCTCAGGTAAACTTTCCAGATGTGGAGAAGGTGGAATGGCTAAATAAGGTAAAATGTTTCCCTGTGTCTGATAACCCGTGTATTCTCTCTTAAGCTCAGCAAACACACATGAGCCTATTCAGAAGTGCAGCTGTTGTGCTGATTAGCACTTGTAGACACGCAGTGTACGCCAGGTTGATGGCTGTTGCTAGTCTATAGACAGAACTGCTGTTGCTGCTGCCGTGTTTCATAGAAGGCCACTCCCCCGTCAGTGTATCCACCGTCTGTACTGCAGAGAGAAGGCCCAGCGCCAGACAGCCCACTCAACATTTCCATTTCATTGCAGGCTACCAGGCTGACAGGAAGTGGGAGGAGTTGCTTTGTCCCCCAAACTAAAAAAAACCTGCAGCTAAAGTCCCTCCCCCTCTGCGCCTCTATCCTAGACAGACTAAAATGTCTCAGGCAAAACTAAAAAAAAAAAATCAAAGTTTTCTTGCCAATATTACCACGAGATCCGAGTAGCAAAGAGAAGACAAAGCAGACATTTGAGACTTGTTACTGGAGGGGGAGGTCAGCAGATTCCCTCATTGCTCAGGCTCTGTCCTCCTCTGCAGCAGGCAGCTGATGACTCATTCCTCATTTATGCCACACTCTAACCAACATTTTTTTATGGGCACAGTTGCATCCAACCAAATGTTGCCAGTGCTTTAAGCTTCTTTTCACGTAACAATAGACTAAAGACTTATATGAGAGCAGTGATATTTAAAAAAATAAATAAAATAACACTCCTGCATGCAAAGCGCAGAATTCACTGTGCCACGCAGCATGCAAGGCCTTCAATAATGGGACTAACAGCTGACGAGGCTCAGTGTGCTCCAGCTGTCTATGCTATTCTTATGTCATTGCTTATATAGTATGTTGAAAAAGTCTTTTTCAACATACTATATAAGAAAAGTCTCCACACCTCAAAGTCTCCACACCTCATTTCTTTATGATCTACTAGGAAAATAGATAATAGGTGCACTGATTTATTGAGATATGTGCAAACACTAATGGAAATACAGTATGTAAGCAATAAGATAGTTTGGACAATTCTGATGAGCCTAAAGTCATTATGACTTATGCAGTATGACTGCCTTTATTCCTCAATATGGCCTGAACTTTTCACTTTGCTGTTGTTTCTTTAAGTAGTCTTCAGCAATAGTCCTTCATCCTTCTCAAAGGAAATCTCAAAACTCTTCTTTAGATGATGGCTATTTTTTGCTCCATTCTCTGCCAAGGTGATCCCACTCTTCATATTTGGATTCATCATGCCATAAGACCTGCTGATTTTCAGTCCAGTTCTTGTGTAATGAGGCTTTGGTAGATCGTAGCTGCATCAACTCAAAGACCAGACAGATTTCTCAGGTCCTGTGTGAGGCCTTTGTTGGAATATTTTTCTGTTTCTTAAGGACATGATTTCAGATACAGTCATCTGCTGCAGATATGATTTTAGGCCTGCCACTTCTTCTTTTCGTCCAGTTTCCTGAAAGTCAAATTTTTTGAGGAAACTGGATATTAGTCAGGTTCAAAGACTGGACTGAAAATGAAGGAAGAAACAGCCAGTGCCCAAAAAAGAGTTTTGAAAAACCTTCAGAAAGTCCAGAGAAATATTACTTAAGACTCCTTTAAAAATTACAAGTGGCTCCTTGAAAGAAAAATATGAAGAAATGAGGGTTGGCGCAATACATTTGGACAGTACTGTAGATTTTAACACATCTGATAGAGAGTTTTGGTGTGATATAACTGAAATGCAGATGTGTGGCTGAAGCAGTACTTCATAGCATCTGATGCCATGTGCTCCATGGTCTGAGCAGGTTCTGCAGCAGGTGTGGCCATTCGTCGGACAGTACCTGGAGAAGCTGCTGGTTGAAACCATTGCTCCCTCTATTCGAGCGTCAAGCACCCACCTCCAAACACTCAGCTTCACCAAGGTCGACATGGGAGACAAGGTGATGCTGTTAATGTCTCTGCATTAATGAGCGTCATGAATGATTCATGGAATTTATTTAGGGCTTACAAATGTACCTTCTTTTTGCTTCAGGCCATGAAGGTTGTTGGGATCAAGGCACACACAGAGAATGACAAGGGACAAGTCCTGCTGGATCTGTATATTAGGTGATTATGATGTTTCTGTTGTTTTTATATTTTGTCAAGTAACTTCGGTATTAGAGCTCCTTAAATCTTTTTTATCTTTTATCCTCAGCTATGTTGGCAATGTCGAGATCAACGTTGAAGTAAAAAGATACTTCTGCAAAGCTGGAGTCAAGGGAATACAGGTGTGCTGGCTTATCCAGCTTTAAAATGTATTATGTACTGAAGATGCTAAACATTAATATTGCATACAAAGTTGTGTATGTAAAACCAGAGAGTAATACATCCTGCTTCCTCTTTGTCCTTTTATTAGTTGTGTGGGATGATGCGGGTGATTCTTGAGCCTCTGATTGGAGATGTGCCCATTGTGGGCGCAGTCACCATGTTTTTCATCCGTCGTCCTGTAGGTTCATCCACAGTCACCTCTATTTGTCCTTTTACTCTTGTGCCCTAACCCCCTTTCCTGTCCCTACCATGTGTCCCATGGTATTGTATGCTCCTTTTGCTATTGATTTCTTATGAGTTCCGTTTGATAACTGTCCATTATTCTGTTTTCTTTTTCAGAAACTAGACATCAATTGGACTGGATTGACTAATTTGTTGGACATTCCTGGATTGAAGTGAGTTGCACTGAAATCATCTGACTTTCTTTAATAACAACATAAAGATCCCATATTGTGCAAAACTGTGTTTTGGTGGGTTTTAAACTTATAAAATGGTCTATTTGTATATGATTAGAATATTAAAAGTGCTTAATTCACACTGCCATTTATAATTAAGTTTTTTAAGAAATGAAGGGATTGCTCTTCCTGGGTTTTATGGCATCACAACTAACAAGTCCCACCTTCAGTTCTCTAATTTAGCAGAACAAGCACACCCTGACTATCTCCTTGCTTGTCATTGGCCCAATAAAAAAACTTTAGCCAATCAAAATAGGGGTTCAGTGTATATAACTGTGAAAGACATTGGCTGAAGGAATGTGAAATACACCAGAGAGATCTTTCGGATCACTTCACTATCCACTTAAAACTACATCTAGGTAGCAGGCATAAGATGACTATGTGGAGACTGAATATTAGTATGCTAAATATCCTTGGATTTAGAGAAAAAATAAAGAATGAGCTAATAACATACTTAAAGGACAATGATAATGGGAATACAAACCCAGTGATCGTGTGGGATGCAGCCAAGGCTGTCATGAGAGGAAAAATTATATCAGAATCTTCTTTTTTTTTAAATAAAAACCCAAAAACTACAAGAACTACAAAAACAACTTTTAGCCCTTGAACGACAACATATAATAAGTAAAGATCCACATATGCTTAAGCAAATGCGACCACTTAAACAAGAAATCAATAAGATTTATTGTGATGAGGTGGAGAAAAATCTCAGGTTTACAACACAGACATACTACGAGGGAGGTTCTAAAGCCTCCAAAGTATTAGCTTGGAGACTGAAGCAACAACAATTAAAAAATACGGTATATAAAATTAAAGAGCCTGCCTCTAAAGAGATTACATATGAATTAAATAGAATACAACAAGCATTCGAAAAATTTTGTCAAGCTTCGTTACACAACCTGCACCATTTGACGCCTGTAAAGCTGAAGAGTTCTTAAGCCAGTTGAACCTACCCTGTCTTGGGAAACAACATAATGACAAATTAATAAAAGAGATTTCAGTTGATGAAATTAATAGGGCTATTTCCTCCTTCAAATCCTTTAAATCCCGAGGGACAGATGGATTTCCAGGAGAATGGTATAAAGCATTTAAGGATTTGTTGTCACCAGTACTGCAAAAAAGCTTTTACTATACACTGCAGAATGGGGTTTTCCCCCCATCTTGGAGGGAGGCATTCATCTCAGTAATTCCAAAAGAGGGCAAAGACATTAGAGAATATGGGGCATACAGACCAATTAGTGTATTAAACCAGGATTATAAAATATTTGCCACTATTTTAGCAAAAAGAATGGAAGAACTTTTGCCTGTTTTGATTGATGAGGACCAGTCGGGGTTCATTCAAGGTAGACAGACTCAAGACAATATAAGGAGGACCCTCCACATCATCGAGCATATAAGTAAGGAAAAAATGCAGGCCATTTTATTGAGTTTGGATGCAGAAAAAGCATTTGACTCGATAGGTTGGGGGTTTCTTTATAAAGTCATGGAGAAATTTGGTTTCCACCAAAAGTTTACTCAGAACATTAGAACATTATATGCATCCCCAACAGCTAGAATTAAGGTGAATGGGAGTTTGTCCGGGACCGTACATTTGTAACGCGGTTGTCGCCAGGGCTGCCCACTCAGCCTAGGGCTATTTAATTTATTTATTGAACCACTTGCTCAACTAATAAGACAGTGTCAAAGTTTGGATGGAATTATAATAAGGGGTACTGAGCACAAAATAGGCCTTTATGCAGACGGATGTTTTGATTAGCCTTAAAGACCCAGAATCTGGTGTCCCTAGATTAATGAACCTGCTGCAGATGTATGGATCCCTGTCAGGCTATACCCTTAACACTGAAAAAACACAAGCTTTGGTGTTTAATTTCACCCCATCTTTAGATCTTAGAAATAAGTATACATTTAACTGGGACTTGGCTTCCATTAGATATTTGGGTGTGACTCTGACAAAGGATATCTCTCATTTGTACTCACAAAACTATACTGTATGCAGATTAATATACAGATAAAAGAGGACCTTAACAGATGGACTCTTCTCCCACTAGATCTTGGTAATAGAATTATAGTGATAAAAACTAATATCTTGCCCAGATTGTGCTACTTGTTTCAGTCTCTGCCTGTCTATCTCCCGGATGGCCAATTTAGAGAATGGGACAAGGTTATATCCAGGTTCATTTGGAATGGCAAAGCTCCTAGAGTGAAGTATAAAACCTTACAACTACCAAAACAAAAAGGGGGGATGGGTTTACCAAGCCTCAAGGATTATTATTTAGCTCACAGAGAAAACCACTGATACTCTGGTGCAATCAGAAATACGTGGCAAAATGGAAAGCCATGGAGTTGTCTTCATCAGACAGACCTCTACAGAGCCTATTGGGAAGCCCTTGGGTAGCTAAACGATGTAAAATTCAGAGTCAGTGGGTTAGGTTTTCCATAGATATATGGTCTAGCCTGGTGAAACAAGTCAATCTTCAAAAAGAAATATGTATTTTAAATTGGCCAATCCTTGACCCAAATTTTAAGCTGGCTGAAAGTGATAAAAGGTTCATACAATGGGGGAGACAAGGAGTTACTGCTGTGTGCCTGCTGGTTGATAACTATCAGCTAATGGACTTTAAAACTATGTCAGAAAAATATGGCCTTACCCACCAAGATTTTTACAGGTATCTCCAACTAAGACATTATTTTGACAATAATGTGAAGGCATTAATAACAGATATATCAAATATCACACAAATGTTCATTTGAGCGTATAATTCAAAAATGTATAGTAAAATAATTGGAGAATTATACAGATGCATAATTGAAATCAGAGGCCATATAACAAATTATGTAAAGGTAAAATGGGAAAAAGAACTGGGAATTGTAATTACCCCAGAGGATTGGGAAAATATAATTCATGCACAAACCACAACTACAGCTTCAAATATATGGAGAGACTATTCATGGAAAAACTGTATTGTATTCTTTATAACTCCAAAACAAAAATCTAAACAGACCAGCGCACAGCCTAGATCAGGGGTGGCCAACTAGTCAGAGACTAAGAGCCACTTTTTTTTCTGTGTTACTGCAAAGAGCCACATCATACACATGGGTACACATGAACATCATCTTTTAATCATGTATGCACGCATACACAGACCTCTGCTCAGCCAGATCTAATGAAAATAACCACACCAACATGATAATATCAGTAATTTTCAACAGTTAACATTGTGTGCACTGTCTCACACACACACACAAACTCTCAGTTCAAGCAAGTCCACAAACAATAATAGAATAATTTTCAATAACATCTTTCTCTTACTATGCTGCTTAGTGAGACTTCTGGCATTCCTTATCTTGAACAATCCTCTTCAAATCTGGCTTGTATTCTGTTGTTGCCACTCTAAGCAATTCTTTCAAATGAGTGTCAGTCAGAACAGATCGATGCTTTGATTTCACATGTTTCAGGGTAGAAAACACAGACTCGCAGACGTACGTTGACCCAAACATGGACAGTATCTTAAGCGCAGCTCGTTTGATGTTGGGGTATTTTTCAATTGGCACACTTTTCCAGAACTCAACGGTCCCTTCCCTTAAAACAGCTTTCAGTTGATCCTCCTCACAAAGGTCGATCATCTCCAACTCAGCCGCAGCCTCATCTGTGACGAGCGGGGCTTTCAAACAGTCTGTCTCCGCATTAAATGGGTCGACGAGGAACGTAATCTGTGGTCTTTTCAGTTGTAGATCACAGAACCGGGTCACAAAGCTTTCGTGCAGGTTTGCAACCAGTGTTGCATATCTGTCTCTTTTCTTTTTCAGGGCGGCGCTGGTGACTTGCTCACTGGCTTTTAGCAGAGTATGAAAATGTGTTAAATCTCCCTTTTGAATATGCACCTCGAACAGCTTTAGTTTGTTGACAAACGCAAACACACTTTGCACCAGGTCAGGCAGCATTTTTAACTTACCCTGCAGGGTCAGGTTCAGTCTGTCCAAGTGACACAGCATGTCGACTGAAAATGCCAGATCCATAATCCACTCGAGGTCTGAGAGCTCGGGATAGTCCTTGTCCTTCTCTTCCATGAACAGTTTCACAGCATCCAAAAGCTCAAAGAAGCGAGAGAGTACCTTGCTTTTTGACAGCCACCTCACAGTGCAGTGCAGCGGCAGGTCACCTGGAAGCCCTTGGTCCAGCTCAGCGATGAGATTCCTGAATTGCCTGTGGTTAAGCGCATGTGTGCGGATGTAGTTGACGATTTCCATCACAGGCTTCATGACGTTGTCTAAATTCAATGATTTAGACACGAGTTGCTCCCTGTGGATGATGCAGTGGAAATTCCAAAAGTCGGGAAATGTTTGATCAGCTTTGCACAGCCCCACAAGCCCGTTCACGGATCCGATCATGGCTGGCGCTCCATCCGTGGCTATTGCAGTTAGTTTCGGTATGGGCAGATTTGCTTTTGCAAACGCAGCCATCATTGCTTCTTTCACATCTATGCCACGGGTTCTGTCTTTTAATGGCACAATATCAAGGAGTTCTTCTTTGATCATACATTCATTTGACACAGACCGTGCAAATATTGCCAACTGAGGCTTGTCTTGTATGTCACAACTCTCATCCAATGCCACACTAAAATACTCACATGCTTGAAGGTCAGAGTGCAACTGTGATTCAACAGCTGTATTAATATCCGATATTCTGCGTTTAACACTGTGGCGGGACAGTTGAACGTCTGATACGCTCCGTTTTAGTTTGTCGTCTCCAGGAGCCAAGATTTCAAAGGCGTCAATGAGGCATTTTTTAATGAAGTCCCCTTCGTTGTATGGCTTTTTAGCCCGTGCTATGTTCCAAGCCAGCTGATATGATGCAAGCGTTACGGTCTCCGAGTGTTTCGTAAATTTTTGGAAAAACTGCACCTGCTTTTCTGCCTGGCTTTTCAAAGCGACCAACTTGTTCTTGCGAAGTTCAGTCCCTTTTGGAAATTCCTGTTCGATGTTAGGGTGGAGTGAGCTGAAGTGACGCTGAAGATTTGAAGCTTTGAAATGCGCTAATGCTGCGTGACATATAAGGCAGATCGGCTTGCCATTACGTTTAACAAAAAAATATAAACTCTCCCACTCTGGCAAAAACGTCCTGTGTTCTTCTTCATATTTTCGTTTGGCTGTGCTTTTTTTCCCTGCCATTTCAAGAGGTAACTTGACGGAAATTGTTTACAACACAAATGATGTCACACCAAAGATTCTCTCGTCGCTCGTTTGACGTCACTCAAACAGGCTTACATGGTCAGTGTGCCATCTAGCTGTAGGGGGAGTGAATGACAGCGCCAGCCAAGCATTTTTGACGCATGTCATGTGACAGCTCCTGAAGAGCCGCATGAAACTAGTTAAAGAGCCGCATGAGGCTCGTGAGCCGCGGGTTGGCCAGGCCAGGCCTAGATGTTGGAGGGGGTGTGACCACGGTGTGGCAGACCACTCTCACATATTCTGGAGTTGCCCTGTTCTTAAACCCTTCTGGGAGGGAATACACAGCATCGTTAGGGAGGTCCTTGGTTATAACATTGAATTTACATGTTTATCCTTTTATCTGGGGACGATAGATGCAAACCTTTCAAAAAGTGATAGTTCTCTTAAAAATATTCATGGTAGCAAGCAAAAAGGCCATAACAAGGAGATGGCTTTGCCAGGAACCCCCCCCCCCCCCTCTATTGAGCAAAGGCTAGCCACAATTAAAGACATCCAGTGTGTGGAGCAATTGACCTTCAGGCTGAGACTGAAAATAGAAAAATGTGGGACACTCTGGGAAAAATGGAATATATACTCAATGTTAAGGGGATGACCTCACCATTAGGGTATCATTGTTTCCTGCCTTTTGTATTTCCTTACCCCTCTATGCATATGTTACTTCAAACTTGACAAGTTGTATCCCCGTTGTTAATGTTCTTGCTGCTCCTGTATGTAATACAATCTTGTCATCCTGATTTGCAGCAATGTTATGTTGTATTTACTGAAAAAATGGAAAAATAAAGTTTAAAGCAAAATAGGGGTTCAGTGATAATAATTAGTTGACTGAAAACCTACTGTTTACTATAAAACAACACAGAACTGTTTTTTTTTTTTTTTTTGGTCTTTAAAACTGCATATGAATCCATCCATCCATCCATCTTCTACCGCTTTTCCAGAGGTCCGGGTCGCGGAGGCAGCAGTTCAAGCAGAGAAGCCCAGACTTCCCTCTTCCCACCCACCTGCTCCAGCTCTTCAGAGGGGATACCAAGGCGTTCCCAGACCAGCTGGGAGACATAGTCTCTCCACCGAGTCCTGGGTCTGCCCCGGGGTCTCCTCCCAGTGGGACGTGCCTGAAACACCTCAAGTGGGAGGCGTCCAGGAGGCATCCTAATCAGATGCCCATACCACCTCAACTGACTCCTTTCAATGTGGAGGAGCAGCGGTTCTACTCTGAGCCTCTCCCGGATGACTGAGCTCCTCACCCTATCTCTGAGGGTGAGTCCAGCAATCCTACGGAGAAAGCTCATTTCAGCCGCTTGTATCCGCGATCTTGTTCTTTCGGTCATTACCCAAAGCTCGTGACCATAGGTGAGAGTAGGAACGTAGATTGACTGATAAATCAACAGCTTTGCCTTAGAACTAAGCTCCCTCTTCACCACAACAGGCCGGTACAACGTCCGCATCACTGCAGATGCTGCTCCAGTCCGTCTGTCGATCTCTCGCTCCATTCTCCCCTCACTCGTGAACAAGACCCCAAGATACTTAAACTCCTCCACTTGGGGCAGGAGCCTGTCCCCAACCCGGAGAGGACAATCCACCTTTTTCCGGCTGAGGACCATGGACTCGGACTTGGAGGTGCTGATTCTCATCCCAGCCGCTTCACACTCAGCGGCAAACCGTCCCAGCAAGAGCTGTAGGTCATTGCTGGATGAAGCCAACAGGACAACATCATCTGCAAACAACAGAGATGAGATCCTGTGGTCACCAAGCATGACACCCTCCATTCCCTGGCTGCGCCTAGAAATCCTGTCCATAAAAATTATGAACAGGATCGGTGACAAAGGGCAGCCCTGGCGGAGTCCAACTCTCACTGGGAATGACTCCGACCAAGTGTTGGCAATACGAACCAAACTCTCACAACGGTCGTACAGAGACCGAATAGCTCGTAACAACAAGCCCGATACCCCATACTCCCGAAGCACCCTCCACAAAAATCCACGAGGGACGCGGTCAAATGCCTTCTCCAAGTCCACAAAACACATGTAAACTGGTTGGGCAAACTCCCACAAACCCTCGAGAATTCTCGAGAGGGTAAAGAGCTGGTCCGATGTGCCACGGCCAGGACGAAAACCACATTGCTCCTCCTGAATCCGAGGTTTGACCAACGGCCGGACTCTCCTCTCCAGTACCTTGGCATAGACCTTCCCAGGGAGGCTGAGGAGTGTGATCCCTCTAAAGTTGGAGCACACCCTCCGGTCCCCTTTTTTAAAGAGAGGAACCACCACCCCGGTTTGCCATGCCAAAGGCACTGCCCCCGACCTCCACGCAATGTTGCAGAGGCGTGTCAACCATGACAACCCAACAACATCCAGGGCCTTGAGGTACTCAGGGCATATCTCGTCCACCCCTGGGGCCCGGCCACCAAGGAGATTTTTAACCACCTTGGCGACCTCAGCCCCTGTGATAGGCGAGTCATCCCCCTCGTCCCCAAACCCTGCTTCCTCTGTGGAAGGCGTATCAGTGGGATTGAGGAGATCCTCGAAGTATTCCTTCCACCGCCTGACGATGTCCCCAGTCGAAGTCAACAGTGTCCCATCCGCACCATACACAGTGTGGACGGGGAGCTGCTTTCCCCTCCTGAGCCGCCGGACAGTTTGCCAGAATCTCTTTGAGGCCGACCGAAAGTCTTGTTCCATGGCCTCACCGAACTCCTCCCATACCCGGGTTTTTGCTTCAGCAACCACCCGAACTGCACTCCGCTTGGTCCTGGGTGAAGGGCCAGACTAAGAACGATCCAACAGACTCTCATGAATTGTATATCAAGGATTCAGTGTACCCCGCCCGGTATGGAGTTACCGGGGCCCCACCCTGGAGCCAGGCCTGGGGGAGGGGCTCGAAGACTAGCGTCTGGTGGCCGGGTTTCCACCCATGGGACCCGGCCGGGCTCAGCCCGAAGGAGTTACATGGGTCCGCCCTCCAGTGGGCTCACCACCTGCAGGAGGGATCATGGGGGTCCGGTGCTATGTGGATCAGGTGGCGGTGAAAGGCGGAGACCTTGGCGGACTGATCCCAAGCTTTCTAAACTGGCTTTTGCATATGAATGTCTTTGAAAATGTAAAAACTTAGAATTAATCACCAAAAATGCACGACATGAGACCTTTAATTGAAAAAAAGCAACTCCAAAGTTTTATTAGTGTTTGAATTTTATCTTTTTTGTGAATATTAATAATTTTTGTCATCCTTACTCCAGTGTCATGTCAGACAGCATGATAATGGATGCCATTGCCTCCTTTTTGGTGCTGCCAAACCGCCTTGTTGTCCCATTGGTTCCAGGCTTACATGTGGCTCAGCTACGCTCTCCTCTGCCCAGGGTGAAGCCTGAATATGCCACTGTAGATTCCAAATATGATTTTTTTTTAGCTCACATCACAAAATTAGTAGAATACTCATTCACTTTTTCTTTGTCAGGGTGTGGTACGCATTCACCTACTGGAGGCACAGAATTTAGCAGCCAAGGATAGCTACGTAAAAGGGGTCATGGCTGGTTTGTCGGACCCCTACGCCATATTAAGGGTGGGCCCTCAAACGTTTACCTCCACACACATCGACAACACAGACTCTCCAAAATGGGGAGAGATGTATGAGGTGAGGAGAAAGTTTTTAATTTTTAAATGTGTGCCATCAGTTCATCACATGCACAGACTGGAATATTTGTGTATTTTCATTAATGTGTACAGTATCATAATTTCACTCTGCCCTCTGTTGAGGGAGTATGTTGTTCGTGTGTTGAGTCGATAATGTTCATTTTCATTCATGAAGCCAGAGACAGCTTCCATGTCCAGTCTACATGTCCTTATGTAGTATGTCCTGTACATTAGGTTATAGTCCATGAAGTGCCTGGTCAAGAGTTGGAAGTTGAGGTATATGACAAAGACCCAGACCAGGATGATTTCCTGGGCAGGTACATATACATAACTCATGATTCTTTTGTGCTATTTGTTGTTGAATGTCGTATGTACACATTTCAACTTTCATTTATCAACATCACCTTTCACTGACCCATAAAATCTACAGTATGTTACACATTCTGCTTTTTCCCCAACTGATGCGCTTTCAACTTTTTTTAAAATTCTTTCCTCATCTCTTCCTTATAGAACTAAACTGGATTTGGGCATTGTGAAGAAATCCATAGTTGTTGATGATGTAAGTTAATATTTACCTCCGTCAAGGGAGGAGGTAATGTTTTTAGTGGTGTTGGTTTGTCATTTAGCAATATACCTCAAAAAGTTATGAACAGATTTTGATGAAATTTTTAGAAAAGGTGTGTAAGGGCATGGGAGACAGATGATTTGATTTTGGTGATGATCTGAGAGCGCATATCTCCACCAAGGGCTTTGTTTGTATTTGTGCAGCAGGATTACACAAAAACTGCTGGATGTATTTGGATAAAATTCTCACCAGATGTGGTTCTTGACCTAAAGACGAACCCTTAACAGTTTGGTGATGATCCGAGAACGCATCCCTCCACCAAGGCTCTTATCTTCTTGCAGTGTGTTAGCAAGAATACCCCAAAACTACTGGACAAATTTGGATGAAATTTTCAC
The DNA here is from genome assembly GCA_020510985.1 of Pholidichthys leucotaenia. NCBI lineage: Eukaryota > Metazoa > Chordata > Actinopteri > Cichliformes > Pholidichthyidae > Pholidichthys > Pholidichthys leucotaenia. The sequence continues at coordinate 137,937,334 of CM035837.1, forward strand.
CAAAGGTGGCTCTTGGCCTAAGGATTAACCCATTAGATTTTGGTGATGATCTGAGAATGCATACCTCCACCAAGGCTCAATCTTCTAGCAGTGGTTTAGCAGGATTCCTCAAAAACTACTGGATGGATTTGGATGAAATTTTCACAAGAGGTGGCTCTTGGCATACACACAAACCCATTACATTTTGGAGGTGATCTACGAGTGCATACCTCCACCAATGCTCAATCTTCTAGTGGTGGTTTAGCAGGATTACGCAAAAACTAATGGATGGATTTTGATCAAATTTTCACCAGAGGAGGTCCTTGGGTTACAGACAAACCTATTAGAGTTTGGAGCTGATCTATGAGTGTATACCTCTACCAAGGCCCTATCTTGCAGTATATGGTGGGATGGAGGCAAGGAAGTACAGACAGATGGATGGACAAAGGGAGGGAAGGAATGAGCCTTGGTGGAGGTATGCACTCTCTGAGTGCTTTTCTAGTTATTAATGATTTACCCTGAGTATGTATGCATTTTTCAATCATTGAACTGTTAGTGAAAATCTGTGTCTGTTTTCCCAGTGGTTCAGTCTGAAGGATACTCCATCTGGACGGGTTCATTTCAGATTGGAGTGGTTAACCTTGTTGCATAGCAGTGATAGGCTGGAGCAGGTTTGAACCTTTTTTTCATCCAATATATTTCTCTAGTAAAATGGAATTATAGTGTGTGTCATATTTCTGCTGCAATAAAAAATGTTGGCAATTCTCTCCTAGACCCTGAAGAGGAATGAGAGTGTTACTAGGAAGAATGCCGATGCACCTTCTTCAGCCATCTTGGTTGTATATCTGGATAAGGCTGAGGCGCTTCCTGTGAGTCATATTTCTACCTTCTGTGCCCACATTCATGTGCCACTTGGTGTTGCTTCCTGTGTGTGGTTAAACTGAGGCAAAAGCTGCAACTGCCGTCATTGTCATATTCCACAATGCAGTTGACCCTGACAAACCCAATTCACTCATTTCTATACTATGTAAGAAAGCAGCTAACTTTTACTTGTAAAACTGTAAAGCTGTGTTTAATAGATAATCTAGTTTGATTATATACTGAGGGAATAGCAGATTGAAACGTCAGACTGAAACCCAGTCTTTCTTTCTGTGTAGTTTATACTTCCTGATTAAGCCATGTGTCATGGTGATTTCTTTGGGTTGTTTGTGCCGTTTCTATGGTAGTTACACATACACGATTATTCACATCAACCTTGTGTTTTCACAATGGTAGATAAGCCTGTCTGTGGCTCTGAATTTTTAGTTACATGATGCCATTATCACATGCCTCACAGTGTTTTCATATTTCTTAACAACTGTGTATTTTTTAGATGAAGAAGGGAAACAAAGAGCCAAATCCCATGGTGCAGTTGTCTGTGCAGGACATCACCAAAGAGAGCAAGGTACACCTACAGTATGGGGCTTTCAGACAGAAGTCAGTCTGCGCTACATTCTGTACTGGTGCCTAGTTTTGAACCAGTTTTTGCTTAAAGATAGACAGTAAGTTTCCAGAGAGGCTGAAATGTATGTTCTTGATGGGCCCCACAAAATAGCTTTTTTTTTTCTTGTGAACCGTAACCTTATTAATGGACATAAAATAAAGCTGAAATGAGGTCCATCCAGCATTTACATCAGCAGCTATTGGTGTGAAATGAAAACAGTTTTTGCAATTGAATACAATATTTCCTGCCTAAAATGTTTTCAGAAACACCTTCCGCTGGGTTGTTTCCAAGGTATTGGAAAAAGTTTACTGCAGAGTTGCTGTATTTCTGAGTTTGGAAGTCTGGTGTTATGCTGAAATTTGTAATGAATCAGAATCTGTGACTGCAGCAGGTAGTGAGCAAGGATTTTTTGTGTGTGTGTGTGTGTGTGTGTGTTTAAACTAATCATTTTGCTGTGGAGAGAGGAATAATCAGGCCAAGCATTCAAAGCAGACAAACTTTATTCACTCTCTCACTTCTCTCTGAATCAGAAAAATATTGACCTCATGTTGCAGGGCCTCTCCTTTATATTGCAACCTCAGACCCCCTGCTGCCTGAGGTCTTGCATCACAATTCATTCTCGCATCACAATTCCTATTGTCCCCCAGCCGCTTAATCCCTATGCTCTTCCGGCAGAGGAATTTACTGCCTCTCCCTTCCTTCCAGTCTGAGATGAATACCACAGCATGGGTCCCCCATAATGCAGATATTGTTAGGTGTCCTTTTGGCAACCAGCTATCTGAAATGGTGGCTTCCAGTGGTGTGAAACAGTGTTTGCCCCCTTCCTGATTTCTCCTTTTTTTGTATGTTTGTCACACTTAAATGTGATATGCGCCTCTCTGAGGCGCAGAAAGGACAAACCCCAGGCGCTGAATGATACTGTGGCATTTTATTAACAAAAAGTAACCTAAGTCCAAAAATAGTGCACAACACACAAAATGCAAAAACAAGAACAACTTACAGGGAAATACTCAGACGAGGATGACAGGATAAAGTCCAGAGGGGAATCAGATTGAACATTTAATGTAACCGCAACAATACAGGGGAATGGCAGTGCTTAAGTACACACAGGTAAATGTGCTGCAGGTGTGAATCAATGAGCGAGCAGGAGCCTAATTAAACCAACTGCCCACAGCTGAGCCGAGAGAGCAGGCTGTGAACAGTGGAAGGGAGTGTCTGGGAAAGGGGAGGCATAAGTGTAAACAAACCCCAAAATATATACAAGAAACGAACAGAATCAAACTAATCAGACAAACACTACTTGGAATAAAGTGAGGGTCTGAGCTCAGAGGAAACCTGAGCTCAGACATATGACAGAGCCCCTCCTTTAAGGGGTGGACACCAGACACCCCCAGGTAACACCCAAAAGACCCCCCCCCCCCCCAAGCGAAAGAGGTACATCAAAAAACCACCCTGGGAGGGAGGTGGAGGGAACAGGCCAGAAGGAAAAACAACCCGCTCAAGACACACACCTGTGCTGCGCCCAGCCCCTGGCCCCCACCAAAGAAACACAGAATATCGGCCCCTGGCCCATGGAGCTCTAAAGTTCAGGGGGCCGCCCAAAGTCCCAGGCCCAGCGGATGGCCAAGTGAACCAGGTCAGGTGGCCTGCCGAAGTCTCACGCCAGCCGGACAGGCAGGTGGTACGAATCTGGTGGCCTGCTGGAGAACATGGACCACCTGACCTGCCGGCTCAGTCTCTCTGGTGGCCGGCCCGAGTGCTTCAGCCACTGAACCTGAAGAGGCAGCCCAGGAGGCAGCGCCCCCACTGGGAGACCCAAAACTGGGGAGGAGAGCTGATGAGAGGGAACCCCGACGTCATCAGGTTGAGCAGGAAGGGGGGCTCCAATGGCGTCAGGCAGAGGGAGAAAGGGGACCACAACGACGTCTGGCTGAAAAGGAGGGAGGATCACAACACCCTCAGTTGTCTCTGACTTGGGAAAAGTTGCACTCGCGGTGGTTCCGGGCTGGAGCTCGGCAGCACCCGTGGTGGCTCCAGGCTGGAGCACTGCAGCACCCTTGGTGGCTCTGGGCTGGAGCTTGGCAGCACCCGCGGTGGCGCCAGGCTGGAGCACTGCAGTACCTGCAGTGGCTCTAGGCTGGAGCACTGAAGCACCCTCGGTGGACCCCAGTTAGGCCAGTGCTGCACCCTTGGTGGGCTCCTGCTGGGCCAACGCTGCACCCCCGGTGGGCTCTGGCCTGGGGCATAGTGCCCATGGTGGACCCAAGCTGGACCACAGCACCCATGTAGGACTAATACTGAGACGTAGCCCCCACGAGGATCCCTGGCCTGGGGCATAGTGCCCATGGTGGACCCAAGCTGGACCACAGCACCCATGTAGGACTAATACTGAGACGTAGCCCCCACGAGGATCCCTGGCCTGGATGCAGCACCCATGGAGCCTTGAACCGAGGAGATAGAGCCCAGATGACGGCCTTGGGCAGAGGGGAAGCTGCACCCACGGAGGTCCCGGGCTGGGACGGGACACCCACGTCGACCTCAGCAGGAGAAGCTGGACCCTGGACGTCCTCTGGTGGAGAACCTGGATCTACGGAGACGTCTGGTAGTGATAGATCTTCCCCGGCGACCCTGGGAGAAGGCTTAGAGAAGAAACACAAAGAGGAGGAATCAGAGTCACCGACAGTGGTGGAGCCCGGCAAGGGGAGCTCAGGTGCATTAGGTGGCTGCACCTGGCTTTCCTCACCTAGAGCCAGGCAAGCTTGTTCTAAAACAGACAAAAGGAAGACAAAAGAGAGCACTTGCCTGAGCTCGAGCTCCACCACCGTCCAGGACTCCGACGATCCAGGTGACGATGATAACTCGGGCTCGGTCCTCAGGAGACCCAGCTCGGTCTCCCACTCTGCTGCGGTGGCCTCCGCAGCAGGCATAATGATCATAGCAGTCATGGTGCCCCCAGGTGAAATAACCCATGCTGGTAGCTCCTCTGGTGTGGCGACTGGGGGTTGGCTCCGTGCTGGCACTGGTTTTGAGTCTTCCAGGGCCTCGGGCTCCTCCATCATCCGGCGACTTTGTTCTGGAGCCGACGGACACTCAGGGATAACCAGAGGAGACATGGAGAGAACAGATGAGAATTGATGGATGGCAGCAGGTGGAGGGAGCTCTAGGGACTGTACACCCAGAGTCTCCCTACCAAGGATCAGGCAAGACATATCATTAGAAATTGAAAGTGAATGAAATGTTACTTGCCTGTTCTCCTGGTAAGCGATGTTGACTGCTGGGGCTGGAGTTGCGTCATGCCTCTCCGTGTCTATGGCGAGAGTGGACCCCTCTGAGGACTGTGGAGAAGCTGCCCCGATTTTCACGGAGGGAGACGTGGCCGGAGGGATTGTGGAAGACCTCTTGTCAGCAGGAGGACATGCCGAGGTGATGGGGGTTGCAGTGGCAACGAGAGAAGGTAGAGCAGGCGGGACTGCCAATGAGAACGGGAGAAAAAGAGGCTCCGCTGCTGGAGCTGTCAAGCTCGGTGGTAGGGAAAGAGGCTGGCACAGAGGCGGGGGAATTCCTCCAGCGCACCGTGGCAGGATGACGCTTTCGCCGTAGAGCTGGCGACATGTTTGCTGGAGCTGAGGGAGATTCGGGCGAAGTGGGAAGGGAGAAGGTGGCGAGGAGGATGTCTGTAGCCTCCGGGCAATTCCACAGGCTAGGGAACGCCTTCATCACCCGGGCAGCACCATCCCGACTCTCTTGGACCATCTCGAGAGAACAGGAGGCCTGCGTCCGCAACCATACTGTATGTCCCCCAAGAGACGCACCGCCCGCCGCTCTATGTCATTTAGACCTGACGTGGTGTGCTCCAACACGGGTGAGTGAACAAAACACAAAAAGGTGAAAAAATGCACGCTTATACCACAGCTGGGCTTAAACTGGCCATTTCATTCTGTCATGTGCGCCTCTACGAGGCACAGAGAGGACAAACCCCAGGCGCTGAATGATATTGTGGCATTTTATTAACAAAAAGTAACCTAAGTCCAAAAATAGTGCACAACACACAAAGTGCAAAAACAAGAACAACTTACAGGGAAATACTCAGACGAGGATGACAGGATAAAGTCCAGAGGGGAATCAGACTGAACATTTAATGTAACCGCAACAATACAGGGGAATGGCAGTGCTTAAGTACACACAGGTAAATGTGCTGCAGGTGTGAATCAATGAGTGAGCAGGAGCCTAACTGTCCACAGCTGAGCCGAGAGGGCAGGCTGTGAAGAGTGGAAGGGAGCATCTGGGAAAGGGGAAGCATAAGTGTAAACAACCCCAAAAATACTTACAAGAAATGAACAGAATTAAATTAATCAGACAAACAATACTTGGAATAAAGTGAGGGTAACCTGAACTCAGACATATGACACTTAAATGTTTCAGATCATCAAACAAATGTAAATATTAGACAAAGATAACGCAAGTAAACACAAAATGCAGTTTTTAAATGAAGGTGTTTATTATTAAGGGGAAAAAAATCCAAACCTACATGGCCCTGTGTGAAACAGTGATTGCCCCCCCCCCATTAAAACATAAATTAACTGTGGTTTATCACATCTTTGGAAAGCTGAGTTCAATTTCTCTAGCCACACCCAGGCCTGATTACTGCCACACCTGTTCTCAATCAAGAAATCACTTAAATAGGACCTGCCTGACAAAGTGAAGTACACCAAAAGATCCTCAAAAGCTAGATACCATGCTGCGATCCAAAGAAATTCAGGAACAAATGAGAAACAAATAATTGAGATCTATCAGTCTGGAAAAGGTTATAATGTGGTGGAACACCGGGAGGTCCTACTTTCACCCAGTGACTTGGGGATAGGGGGAAAGTGCGAGAAATGTAAATGCATCAGCCTCAGGCAGGAGAGGCAAATGTAGGTACTGTGGCACCCAGGGGAGAGAGATGAAATGAGGAGATGCAAATGTAGGCGCCTGAGCACCGGGGGGAGAAATGGTGTTAAGATATGTGCCTTGACACCTGGGGTACCAGGTGTGAATGTATTGTGAATGTATGTGCTCTTGGCGCCAAGGAAGAGGAGTGTAGACGGTGTAAAGGTATTCACCTTGGCGCCCGGAGGGTTCTTGTTTTGTTGCTGGAGGAATAAAGTCTGAATCGGCAGCGCTTGTGTCTCGTCTCATCATTCCTCCACACTGGTGACCTATGACGTGTGAATGGAAGACGAAGCGAGCTCCTCTTCGGGAACACCCACACTAGGGTTTCCCCTGGGACCCCAGCTGAATTTGCCGTGGTGATCAAGCTCCCGGATTTCTGGCTTCATGACCTGGCTGCCTGGTTCATCCACGTGGAAGCTCAGTTTGCTCTCCGTGGAATTTCTGCTGACAACACAAAGTACCATTAGATGGTGGCTTTGCTAGACCCACGCTCCACTCAGCGCGCCATGAGCCTGCTCCGAGCCCCCCGCCCCCCCCCCCCCCCCCGCAGCCCAGGGGAAGTACAGTGCTCTCAAACAACTGCTGTTACGGTGTTACACCCTCTCTGCTGGAGAGAGAGCAGAGAAGTTCCTCTAACACTCAGAGTTAGGGGACGGATCGGCTGTAGAACTAATACAGAGTATGCTGGCTTTGCTGGGTGCGGATTACAGATCCCAGATGAATTTTTGCCGGAAAGCCCCATGCCCAGTACCGGCTCGCACCTTTTTCCCAGGGCAGAGGCTAGCAGTGTTCTGGGGCCAGTGTGCCATTGTTTTCCCCGCACTTGTGTTCCGAAGTGTTTGGAGAACAGCGAGTTTGTTTTTGTTAGACACAACGCCCACAGAACCCCACTGCATCCGCCTTACGATGGCCCCTTCAGAGTTTTGGAAACGGGGGCGAAACATTTTGTGTTGGATTTTGAGGGATGTAGGAAAACCATCTGTATAGACAGACTTATGTGTTGGCAGATGAGCAGGTGGTGCTGGCCCAGGATCCCCGGCGTGGACGCCCCCCGGTTTTGGGTTCACAGGTTGGTTTTCCCCCTTTAGAGGACTGTGCTCAGGAGACCAACGCTTTCCCTTCCCCACCTTTTCCCCCTTCAGAGGACTGCTTACCAGAGACCGAGTCTTTTTCCTCCCCACCTCGACAGAAAGATCCTTCAGTCAGTTCGGCGGCTCCACATTACAGCTGTTACGGGCGATGGCTCAAGCCCAAGGTACCGGTTGGTTAAGGGCCCTTCTGGGTGTTTGGAGAGGGGCATGTGGTGGAACACCGGGAGGTCCTACTCTCACCCAGTGACTTGGGGATAGGGGGAAGTGGCAAGAAATGTAAATGTGTGCGCCTCAGGCAGGAGAGGCGAATGTAGGTGCTGTGGCACCCAGAGGGGGGAGATGAAATGAGGAGATGCAAATGTAGTGTAAAGGTACTCACCTTGGCGCCCAGAGGGTTCTTGTTTTGTTGTTGGAGGAATAAAGTCTGAATTGGCAGCACTCATGTCTCGTCTCATCATTCCTCCACAATAAAGCCATTTCTAAAGCTTTGGCACTCCAGCAAACCACAGTGAGAGCCATTATCTACAAATGGCGAAAACATGGAATAGTGGTGAACCTTCCCAGGAGTGGCCAGCCGACCAAAATTACCCCAAAAGCGCAGCAACAACTCATCCAAGGGTTCACAAAAGACCCCACACCAACATCCAAAGAACTGCAGGCCTCACTTGCCTCAGTGAAGGTCAGTGTTCATGACTCCTCCATAAGAAAGAGACTGGGCAAAAATGGCCTGCATGGCAGAGTTCCAAGACAAAAAACTGCTGAGCAAAAAGAACATAAAGACTTGTCTCAGTTTTGCCAGAAAACATCGTGATGATCCCCAAGACTTTTGGGAAAATACTCTGAAGACTGACGAGACAAAAGTTGAACTTTTTGGAAGGTGTGTGTCCCATTACATCTGGCGTAAAAGTAACAGCATTTCAAAAAGGAACATCATACCAACAGTAAAATATGGTGGTGGTAGTGTGATGGTCTGGTGCTGTTTTGCTGCTTCAGGACCTGTAAGACTTGCTATGGTAAATGGAACCATGAATTCTGCTGTCTACCAAAAAATCCTGAAGGAAAATGTCCAGCCATCTGTTGGTGACCTCAAGCTGAAGCACACTTGGGTTCTGCAGCAGCACAATGATCCAAAACACACCAGCAAGTCCACCTCAGATTTTGGAGTGGCCTAGTCAAAGTCCTGTCCTGAATCTGATTGAGATGCTGTGGCATGACCTTAAAAAGGTGGTTCATGCTTGAAAACCCTCCAATGTGGCTGAATTACAACAATTCTGCAAAGATGTGTGGGCCAAAATTCCTCCACAGCACTGTGAAAGACTCATTGCCAGTTATTGCAAATGCTTGATTGCAGTTGTAGCTGCTCAGGGTGGCCCAACTAGCTATTAAGTTTAGGGGCCAATCACTTTTTCACACAGGACCATGTAGGTATGGATTTTTTCCCCTTAATAATAAACACCTTCATTTAAAAACTGCATTTTGTGTTTACTTGTGTTATCTTTGTCTAATATTTAAATCTGATGATCTGAAACATTTAAGTGTGATAAACATGCAAAAAAATAAGAAATCAGGAAGGGGGCAAACACTTTTTCACACCACTGTATGTGTTTGTGGCTCTCTGATGACAGATTAATGTTAGAGAGGAATTAAAGGTAAATAATAAACTCTCCTGTTCTGATGGGCTACAGATTCAGCTGTAGCACCAGGAAGACCCATAACTTAAAACGTTTAAACAAAAAATTATCACAAATTCGTTATTATGTAGTTATTAATACTGTAGTTCTTGTCTCAGTCATTTTCAGAACCACTTTTCACTTGTTGGTTCTCAAGATATCAGATATCTTCCTGTTGATTCACCATTCTTCTCATTTTTGAAATCCAGGAACAGCTCACCCATGGTTACAGATGCTGTCCAATCCAGAGCTGCTCTGTGTTTGTGTGAGGGCTGTAGATGAGCTAGAAGAGCTGTCAGTCATTAATTGTTACTTTTTTATTCCCCACTGGTCAAAGACCAAAGAGGAATTATGTTATGGTAATGTCTGACTGTACCAGTTTTGTGAAATCAACTTCTACAGTTTTGTTCCAAATGTTCTGAAATTTGGTACCAGGGTTTGATATACACTGATGATATGCCTGGCAAAGTTGATAACTGCTCTCCTTCAGTAAGATATTGGGATCTTCAAAGAAAACAGAGGCGGGGAATATTGCACTCACCTCAGAATGCTCATCTTTTTTTGTCATGATCCATGAGCTGATGCATTGCACGTTGAACGTCATCCTACATCATCAACAGAAAGCGACAAAACTTAGGATCTACATAAACTGGTTTTAATGCGGCTGGTTCCCTGGAGTTTCATGATTCCAGAGCTGGGGTGAAATCCAGAAAGAGATAAAGCACAGAGCCTTCTGCCTAAAAGTCCTACTGCAGTAAAACCCAGTTCATTATTGTAGATTGTGATTAATTAAATTCCACATTCTTTATGCATAATGTGTAATCTTCTCTTTAGACTTGTTACACAACCATTAATCCAGAGTGGGAAGAAGCGTTTACTTTCTTCATCCATGATCCTAGGAAGCAGGACATAGACATCCAGGTAACAGTTCATTCGAGGATATACTGTGTGCAAAATGATAAGCTTGGGCATCATTGTGGCTCTAATTATACTGGTTATCCTTTATTAGGTTAAGGATGCTGACCGTGTGCAGACGTTGGGCAGTCTGACCATCCCTCTGTCCCGTCTACTGTCAAATTCCAGTCTCTCCTTGGACCAGTGGTTCCAGTTGGACAACTCGGGACCAGCCAGTCGTATCTATATCAACAGTGTCCTCAGAGTAAATAGCCCCAAGACCAGTCTGCTAAAGCTTTCACTAATCACTGTCTAGTAAATACAGAAACGCAAGGACAGCATTAAAACACATTAGTTGTAATCAATACAGTATATAATGTATAATGGTAAAACTACATTTGGAGTTTGTTACTATTTATCTTCTCTGTGTCTCTTCTACAACCTAGGTCCTGTGGTTAGATGAAGAACGTATTCCAGCTGATGTGTCCTCCAGTCTGGCAGCTGAATCAACCAAACATCTTCCCCAGCAGAGTTCTCCTCATCCTAGCTTTGGCACAGAGGTAACGTTGTCTGTTGAACTATGTGCTTAAGCCTTATGCCCATACATATTTGAAATACATTTGCAAAAGTAAAGTTTTTGCTGCATTTTTAGGGGCTGCTCAGAATCCATCTATTGGAGGGCCAGAATCTTGTTCCGAAAGATAACTTGATGGGAGGCATGGTGAAAGGCAAGAGTGACCCTTATGTCAAGATCAACATCGGAGGCGAAACGTTCACAAGTCAGGTTATCAAAGGCAATCTTAACCCCACCTGGAATGAGATGTATGAGGTAAATAAAGGTGGATTTCCATGAAGTCCAAATGATGATTTTAGCACACTTGTGTTCATAAATGTTGTGTTTTGAGTCCTTAAAAAATTGTTGATTTTGTTTGCATCTCAGGTGATTTTAACCCAGCTTCCAGGCCAAGAGCTGCACTTGGAGATGTTTGATAAAGATATGGATGTGAAGGATGACTTCATGGGAAGGTGACTAATGTTTAATTTAATCATCACATCCTGATTAGATGCACCAGGATGCATCCTAATATTATTTTTATTTATGTACAGGCTGAAGATCAGTTTGAAGGACATCATTGATTCTCAGTACACTGATCAGGTGGGCTGATATATATGTTTGTTTTTTGGAAGCATTTAGGTAAGAACCATTAAGCATGAGAATCATCCTGCTTAAGCTTTTTTATTTCTCAGTGGTACACACTGAATGATGTGAAATCTGGACGAATTCATCTGGTTCTAGAATGGGTTCCAACCACATCAGAGTCAGACAGTTTGGACCAGGTCAGTATTCTCAAATTAAACCATGAGATGAGTCAATTGTGTTGGTCAAATTTGTATTCTGAAGTTCTTCTTCTTCTTCTTCTTCTTCTGCTTCTGCTTCTTCTTCTGCTTCAGGTTCTTCACTTTTACTCCAGACAGTCTTACCAGAACAAGGCAGTTCCCTCAGCAGCTCTACTCTTTGTGTTGGTTGAACAGGCAGATGGTTTACCAGTGAGTGTTTTATTACTGCTGCAAAGGATAATGCATACTACTTGCTATAAACTTTTGAACTCAGAATAGATTTCATTGCCTATTCTTTGTCTGTAGGTAAAGAAGAGTGGAAAAGACCCAAAAGCAGGAGCAGAAATAACTCTTGGCGAAATGTCTTATAAAACTACAGTAAGAGTCCAGTATTGATTCTGATCATTTTGTTGACACAGTACCATGGCTTTCATTAATGCTGGTGGACATGTATATTCCTCAGGTGTGTGACCGCACAACTTCACCTCAGTGGAATGAGGCTTTCTGTTTCCTGGTCCGTGATCCCAGAGAAGAAATTCTTGTGATTAAGGTAAACTAACTGGAATAGAAACAGATAAATATACAGTATTATACACACAAGCCTGTGTTACCCCTCATGGATCGTCACCTTATCGTGGTGGGGGTTTATGTGCCCTAGTGATCCCAGGAGCTATGTTGTCCGAGGCAATTTGCCTCTGATAGGGTCACCCAAGACAAACTGGTCCTGGGTGAAGGGCCAGACTAAGAATGATCCAACAGACTCTCATGATGAATGCTAGAACAAGAATTCAGTGTACCCTGCCCGGTATGGGGTTACCGGGGCCCCACCCTGGAGCCAGGCCTGGGGGAGGGGCTCGATGGCTAGCATCTGGTGGCCGGGTTTCCGCCCATGGGACCCGGCCGGGCTCAGCCCAAAGGAGTTACATGGGTTCGGCCTCCAGTGGATTCACCACCTGCAGGAGGGACCATGGGGGTCCAGTGCTATGTGGATGAGGTGGCGGTCAAAGGCGGAGACCTTGGTGGTCTGATCCCAAGCTTCCTAAACTGGCTTTTGGGACATGGAATGTCATGTCTCTGGTGGGGAAGGAGCCTGAGCTGGTGCATGAGGTTGAGAGATACCAGCTAGATATAGTCGGCCTGACCTCAACACACAGCTCCGGTTCCGGAACCAGTCTCCTGGAGAGGGGCTGGAGCTGGGCATACTATGGAGTTGCCCCGGGCGAGAGGCGATGAGCAGGGGTGGGTATTTTTGTATCCCCCCACCTTGCTGCCTCTATATTGGAGTTTTACCCAGTGGACAAAAGAGTTGTTTCCCTGTGCTTTCGGGTTGGGAAATGGGTCCTTACCATCATTTGTGCGTATGCACCAAATGATGGTTCAGAGTACCCACCCTTTTTAGAGTCTCTGACTGGGGTGCTAGAGGGTGCTCCTCTTGGAGACTCCATTGTCCTACTGGAGGACTTCAATGCGCACGTGGGCAACAGTAGTGAAACCTGGAGGGGGGTGATTGGGAGGAACGGCCTGCCCGATCTGAACCCGAGCGGTGTTCAGTTATTGGCCTTCTGTGCTAACCACAGTTTGTCCATAACGAACACCATGTTCAAGCATAAGGGTGTCCATATGTGCACCTGGCACCAAGACACCCTAGGTCGCAGGTCAATGATCAATTTTGTTATCGTGTCATCAGACCTGCGGCCATATGTCTTGGACACTCGGGTAAAGAGAGGTGCAGAGCTGTCAACTGATCACCACCTGGTGGTGAGTTGGATCTGATGGTAGGGGAAGATGCCATTCAGACCTGGTAGACCCAAACGTATAGTGAGGGTGTGCTGGGAATGTTTGGCTGAGGCCCCTGTCTGGGAGGTCTTCAGCTCCCACCTCTGGAAGAACTTCAACCACATTCCGAGGGAGTCTGGAGACATGGAATCTGAATGGGCCATGTTCTCCACCTCCATTGTTGAAGCGGCTGCCCAGAGCTGCGGCTGCAAGGTCGTCGGGGCATCTCGTGGTGGCAACCCCCGAAGCAAGTGGTGGACACCAGTGGTGAGGGGGGACATTAAGCTGAAGGAGTCCTATCAAGCTTGCTTGGCTTGTGGAACTCCCGAAGCAACTGAGGTGTACCGGCAGGCCAAGCGGAGTGCAGCCCGGGTGGTTACTGAAGCAAAAACTCGGGTATGGGAGGAGTTTGGTGAGGCGATGGAACAAGACTTACAGTCGGCCTCGAAGAGATTCTGGCAAACTGTCAAGCGGCTCAGGAAGGGGAAGCAGCTCCCTGTCCACACTGTGTATGGTACGGATGGGGCACTGCTGACTTTGACTGGGGATATCGTCGGGCGGTGAAGGAATACTTCAAGGATCTCCTCAATCCCACTGACACGCCTTCCACAGAGGAAGCAGGGCTTGTGGACGAGGGGGACGACTCTCCTATCACAGGGGCTGAGGTCACCAAGGTGGTTAAAAATCTCTTTGGTGGCCGGGCCCCAGGTGGACGAGGTTCGCCCTGAGTACCTCAAGCCCCTGGATGTTGTAGGGCTGTCATGGTTGACACGCTTCTGCCACATTGCGTGGAGGTCGGGGGCAGTGCCTTTGGCATGGCAAACTGGGGTGGTGGTTCCTCTCTTCAAAAAGGGGGACCGGAGGGTGTGCTCCAACTTTAGAGGGATCACACTCCTAAGCCTCCCTGGGAAGGTCTATGCCAAGGTACTGGAGAGGAGAGTCTGGCCGTTGGTCGAACCTCGGATTCAGGAGGAGCAATGTGGTTTTCATCCTGGCCATGGCACATTGGACCAGCTCTTTAACCTCTCGAGAATCCTTGAGGGTTCGTGGGAGTTTGCCCAACCAGTTTACATGTGTTTTGTGGACTTTGAGAAGGCATTTGACCGCGTCCCTTGTGGTTTTTTTGTGGGGGGTGCTTCAGGAGTATGGGATATCGGGCTTGTTGTTACGAGCCATTTGGTCTCTGTACGACCATTGTGAGAGTTTGGTTCGTATTGCCAACACTTGGTCGGACTCATTCCCAGTGAGAGTTGGACTCCCCAGGGCTGCCCTTTGTCACCGATCCTGTTCATAATTTTTATGGACAGGATTTCTAGGCACAGCCAGGGAACGGAGGGTGTCATGCTTGGTGACCACAGGCTCTCATCTCTGTTGTTTGCAGATGATGTTGTCCTGCTGGCTTCATCCAGCAATGACCTACAGGTTTACTGGGACGGTTTGCTGCTGAATGTGAAGCAGCTGGGATGAGAATCAGTATGTCCAAGTCCATGGTCCTCAACCGGAAAAAGGTGGATTGTCCACTCCGGGTTGGGGACAAGCTCTTGCCCCAAGTGGAGGAGTTTAAGTAAATGTAATAGAGTTTTAGTAATATGTACATATGTATACTAGCTGTTCTTGTTTTTTTCTTGCCTTCTGATTGTTGCTCTGAGTGTTGCTATCCCTGTGCTGTTGCAATCCTGGAATTTCCCCATTGTGGGACTAATAAAGGCTTATCTTATCTTATCCTATCTTAAGTATCTTGGGTTCTTATTCACGAGTGAGGGGAGAATGGATCGAGAAATTGACAGACGGATCGGAGCAGCCTCTGCAGTGATGCGGACGTTGTACCGGTCTGTTGTGGTGAAGAGAGAGCTGAGCTCTAAAGCAAAGCTGTCGATTTACCAGTCAGTCAATCTACATTCCTACCCTCACCTATTGTCATAAGCTTTGGGTAATGACCGAAAGAACGAGATCGCAGATACAAGCAGCTGAAATGAGCTTTCTTCGTAGGATCGCTGGCCTCACTCTCAGAGATAGGGTGAGGAGCTCAGTCTTCCGGGAGAGGCTCAGAGTAGAACCACTGCTCCTCCACATTGAAAGGAGCCAGTTGAGGTGGTATGGACATCTGATCAGGATGCCTCCTGGCCGCCTTCCACTTGAGGTGTTTCGGGCACGTCCCTCTGGGAGGAGATTCCGGGGCAGACCCAGGACTCGGTGGAGAGACTATGTCTCCCAGCTGGTCTGGGAACGCCTTGGTATCCTCTCTGAAGAGCTGGAGCAGGTGGCTGGGGAGAGGGAAGTCTGGGCTTCTCTGCTTGAACTGCTGTCTCTGCTATCCGGACCTCCGGAAAAACGGTAGAAGATGGATGGATGGAAGCCTGTGTTAACCCTCTGCCTTTTTTTCCACAGCTCTCACACAGCTGGTCTGTCTCACTTGGCTCACTGGTTATTCCTATTAGAGAGTTTCTTTCTGAGCCAGAGCTAGTCCTGGACCAGTGGTTTCATTTAGATGGAGCCTCACCTGAGAGTCAGATTCTGTTAAGGGCTGAACTCAAGGTATGATAAACCTCTTTCTGTTCATTGTCTTATTCAGAATGTGTAATATATGCATTACATGTAGGTGAATGAACTTGAATTTGAAAATCTACTTGAATTAGTCTTTTTATCTCAGGACATGTTGAATTGCTTTATTTTGTGCTTTCTAATACTTTTTATTTGAATGGTGGAGGATAAAAAGATCCTGTTCTGGATAAAAAGTATTTGCAGGGGCAGGCTGGAGCCTATCCCAGTGTCTTTGGGTGAGAGGCAGGGTACACCCTAGACAGATTGCCAGTCCATTGCAGGGCCAACAGAGAGAGAGAGACAACTATTCACTCTCACATTCATACCTAAGGACAATTTAGAATCCTCAGTTGATTCCAATTATCCTAACGTGCATGTTTTTGGTCTATGTGTCATGAATGTCCCTCCGGGACAAAAACAAACCCAAGCACTTGACTGCAGTGAGACATTTATTAACATAAAAAACATAAACAGTCCAAAAATAACTCTGCAGACAACACCAAGAAATGCAAGCACGAAAAACTTGCACAGATGACTCTCCAGAGCTGAGGATTCTCTGGAGAGTGAAGGAGGGGGAGACTGACCGTGGAGATTAGTCTAGTCTAAACACAATCGTGACTGCCGCAAGGACAGAGAAGAAGGGCAGTGTTTAAATACACAAAATACAGTGAGCAGCAGGTGCTAGAGCCAAGCTGGCAGGACTAATTGCATAACTGCTCCAAGCTAATGAGAGGGCAGACTGAGAGCAGTGAGAGGGAAAATAGCAGGTGTCCTGAAGCACAATCACTCACAGCTGATGGACTGAAACAGACTGTGAGTGAAGGTGGGTGTGTCTGGGAACAGAGGAAAGACGCTCATGCCACACAAACATCATAACAACCTAACAAGAAAATAATGACAGAAAATCACTCAAAACTACAAGGGGAGTCTGAGCACTCGCTCAGACTCATGACACTATGGGAGGAAACCGGAGTACCCAGAGAAAACCTATGCAGACATGGGGAGAACATGCTAACTCCACACAGAAGGGTCACCAATGGCCAGGGGGTGGGATCAAACCCACGACCTGCTTGCTGTGCTGCCACAGTACTAACCATTGCACCACCAGGCCCTGATTTACAAATGCACCTCCATGCATGTGTAAATCTGCTCGCCTTCATGCCACGCCACATTGATGCAGTAATTCATGCAAAAGGAGCCCCAACCAAGTATTGAGTGAACATAGTTCTCAGTCAGCCATCATTTCTATTAAAAATCTTTTTTAGCGAAAACTCACATTGGAGACGCGGGCAGTGAAGATGGCTGCTTAGGTGAGGAGCATCGCAGTGCAGACAGCCTTTTTTTTCTTCTACAAGGGCGTTTTTCTCTTGTTTCCTCAGCTGAAACTGCTACTACTACTACACTTTGCATTGAGACTGCATTTGTGGAGAACAGGATTAAAATGCCAACGCAGCAACAGAAACTTAATATTCGCTCCAAAGCCGGTGCTAGCAAGGAAAATCTGGCTAAAGCTGGCGATACCACAACGAGCCCTCCTCCCTCTCCGTCACCTTCAACAGGTGCAGGTGTTGCCAAAGACCAAATGGCGGAGGACATCTCTAAGATCTATGCACTGTTGAAAGAAATATCGGAGAGGCAAGACGCTAAGCTTAAATCTATTGAGGCGTCAATGAGGGCGGTGGACACCAAGTTAACGGAGTTAGCCACCCGGCTGGGAGACGTGGAATCTCGCATTGCCTTTCTTGAAGATGCCAATGTAGCTCTGGATGCTAATCCCCCCGCAACCCAGACGCAGGTGGAAGATTTACTTTTGAAGCTGGATGACTTGGAAAATAGATCATGCCGAAACAATCTACGCTTTGTCGGCTTTCCAGAAAACTGTGAAAAGTCAGATGCTCTTACCTTCATGCGCAAAGCTATCCCAGATTTGCTGAAAATTGAGTTCCCTGGAGGGCTGGAAATTGACCGTGCGCATCGGAGCCTCGCTAGACGCAAACCAGACGGCCAGCCACCCAGGGCTATCCTGATTCGACTTCTGCGCTTCCAGGATAGGGAGCGTATTGTGGAGGCAGCGCGTGGGATGGGAAAGCTGGATTGGAATGGTCATCACATCATGATTTTCCCGGATTATTCCAGACGAGTATCCGAGATGAGGGCGGCATTCAAGCAATGTAAACACCTGCTGCACCAGAAGAAAATTGCATTCTCTCTCAGGTATCCTGCAGTTCTCGTTGTGAAGTTGGCAAGTGGTAAACAGGAGTTCACTGAAATAGTAAGTTTACAAAATATAGATTGTATTATATATTAAAAAAAAAAAACAAAACAAAAACAAAACAAACAAAAAAAAAAAACTATGATGTACAAAGTTGTTAAAAATTTTGGAGTTAAGTTGGAAAACTACAGAGGAGAGTTAATGTTACGTCATTAAAAGCAGTAGAGTTAGGGTGATTGGGAGGATGAAGAAGGAGTGGCTTAGGCTGTTCCCCGTGGGTGTGGAACGGTCGATGGCTATATCGGGAGACAGAATTTTTCTTTTGATTTTGGGGGGTTTGCCACAAGTGTGGGAAGGGGAAATTTGTTTGTGTGTAGTTTGTAGGATGAATGTTCAACCACTCATGTTTTTGCTTCTCTGTATGAGCATGTTTACACTGCAAGGTAATCCCAAACTCTCTATTGATCATGGACCAAAGTGTTAATCTTAATTTAACTTCATGGAATTGCAGAGGTCTACAAAATTTAAAAAAACTTAAACAAGTTATGAATAAAATAAAGGACATGGGTTCAAGAATTGTGTTTTTACAAGAAACTCATCTGATAGAGGAGGATGTTAAAAGAATTAGGAGTAGATGGCAGGGAAGTGTATTCACCTCTTCATTTTCATCCCGAGCCAGGGGAGTTATGACTCTCATACATAAATCAGTTCCTTTTCAAGTGAAAAATGTAATTGGAGACAAATTTGGAAGATATGTAATCATTCAAGGTTCTTTGCTATTAGAAAATATAAATCTTGTGAACTTATATGGTCCCAATATAGATGATCAGAAGTTCTTTGCTAATTTATTTCTCATCTTATCATCACTTACAGGGCAACATATAATAGCAGGGGATTTTAATTGTACATTGAATCCAGGTGTGGATAGATCAACAGGACTGGATTGTACGCACATTGGATGTAGGATGACTATTAATCATTTTATGAAAGAATTGAGATTGTTAGATATATGGAGAGAAATGAAACCACAAGTTAAAGCCTATTCTTGTTATTCCAGTACCTACAAGACATTCTCACGTATTGATTATTTTTTGATTTCCACAGAATTAAGGTCCAAGATTCAAAACTGCTTTTATGATAACATCGTGATCTCTGATCATGCACCCTGTTGTCTAATATATGTAGATAAAAAATTGACAAAGGAATCAGGTAGATGGCAATTTCAGCATAAATGGCTTCAGGATGAGGAATTTGTCAAGTATATAGAAAAACAGATAGACGAGTTCTTTGACATCAATACTACACAAACATCAGCATGTGTAAAGTGGGAGGCTTTCAAAGCTTTTATTAGGGGGCATATTATTAGTTATACAGGATCAAAATCTAAGAAGACTCGAGAGGAGAGAGCTAAATTGGAACATAAAATAAAAAATCTTCAGGAAAAAGTGTATGCAGGAAGTGACCCAAGGTTGGAGAATGAATTACTGATTTTGAGAGCTGAATACGACAAAAAATCAGCGAATAGAGCTGCCTCGAGTCTTCTAAGATTGAAACAATCTTTTTATGAACAAGGTGAAAAATCAGGAAAATTATTAGCATGGCAGATTAAACAATTGGAAATTAAAACACCAATTACCAGTATTATAAGTAACGGACAGGTAGTTATAGATCCTTTAGAAATTAATAGAGCCTTTAGAGATTACTATGAAAAATTATATGATACCAAAAATGAACCTGATTTAACAAAACTAAATGGGTTTTTGAACGAACTATCTATACCGTGTATTCCAAATGAAAACAGGGAGATATTGGAGTCTAAAATTAGTCAAGAAGAAGTTGGGCTAGCCATTGATAATATGAAATCAGGAAAAAGTGCAGGACCAGATGGTCTTCCAGTTGACCTTTATAAAAAATTTAAGAATAAATTAATAAAACCTTTTTTGGAAATGGTTTTAGAAGCATTTCAAAATAATAATTTACCATCATACATAAATAATGCCTTAATTATACTGCTGCCAAAACCAGGTAAGCCCTCTAATAAATGTGAAAATATGAGACCAATAAGCCTATTAAACGCCGACCTTAAGATAATCTGTAAAATTTTAGCAAGACGAATACAAGAAATTTTACCAAATATTATTAATCGAGATCAGAATGGCTTTATAAAGGGTAGACAAGGCTTCCATAATGTAAGAAGACTATTTAATATTATCTATTTTAATAAAGAAGCACCGGATACAGCTCTCCTATCATTGGACGCCGAAAAGGCCTTTGATAGAGTTGAATGGCCCTTTCTTTTTGAAGTCCTACAAAGGTTTGGACTTGGAAATAATTTCATAAAATGGGTTCAAATAATATACAATAATGCTACAGCAGAAATCCTAACAAATAACAATATTTCAAAACCAATAAAAATCAATAGAGGATGTCGACAAGGCTGTCCACTCTCACCTTTACTGTTTACTATGGCAATTGAACCTTTAGCGATAGCGATACGTTTACATTCACAAATATATGGAATTAAAGTTGGACCAACAGAACATAAAATCTCCCTGTACGCCGATGATATAATTTTGTTTATGTCGAATCTAAAAAAATCAATTCCAACCTTGTTGAATTTAATAAAGAATTTTGGGGAAATATCAGGATATAAAATAAATAAAACTAAATCTTCAATATTAATGCTAAATGAGACCCAGAGAAATTACCCAGCCCCTGAGGTAAATCAATTCAATGTTGTAAATCAGTTTAAATATTTAGGAATCCAAATTATGCCTAAGCTAGAATCAGTCGCCAGTGTCAACTATGAAGCCTTAATGTCAGATATCAGTGAGTTAACTCAGAGATGGATGTCACTACCAATGTCGATGATCGGGAGAATCAATATACTTAAAAGTAATATTTTACCTAAAATACTTTATTTATTTCAATACATTCCCTTATCACCACCTTTAGATCTATTCTCAAGAATAAAAAAAAAGTTAGTGGAATTTATATGGAACAACAGGAGGGCTAGATTACGTCTGTCTTTATTATATTTACCATTTGATCGTGGAGGTCTGAAATGTCCAAATTTTATGTTGTATTATTGGTCGGCACAACTGAGGTCTATGACATATTATTTTTCATCAAATGATCTCCCTCACTGGACTGAAATGGAATCATACAATTTACCTTTACCTCTTCCCATATTCATATACTCAGATTCGGCAAAAAAATTACAAAAACAAGTTAAAAATCCATTTGTAAAGCATATGATCAAAATATGGTGTGAAGCTAAAAACTATTTAAAAGAACCACAGTTATTGTCACAATTTAGTCCAATATGGGGTAATCAATATTTTAAACCAGGGAGAGCGGACGCTGTATTTAAAGTATGGAATTTAAAAGGGATACAAAAGATTCAGGATTTATATTTGCCATGTGCAGACAACATAATGTCTTTTGAAGAGCTGAGGATCAAATTTAATCTCAATAGAACACATTTTTTTAAATATCTTCAACTTAGAAACTTTATTCGATCAAATCAAAATAAAGCTCTCACTCGACCTATTTATTCATCCTTGGAAAAAATGATGATGAAAGATAGTAAAAGAAAGGGTATTATTTCAGAGTTTTATAACTCATTGACACTATCTTCAAGTGAAAATTCACTGAAAAGATTAAACTACTGGAAAGAAGATCTGCAAATTGAAATTTCAGAGGAACAATGGGAATTGGCTTGTACAGAAGCTCAAACCAAATCAATAAATGCACGCCTTAAATTGATACATTTCAAATGGTTAATGCGGATGTATGTTACACCGGAGGAGTTAAATAGATATAACAAAAATATACCAGATACATGCACAAAATGCATGGAAAGTAAAGGAACCCTATTTCATTGTTTATGGGAATGTAGATTAATAAGAATGTTTTGGGAAGAGGTGAGGGTAACAATTGAAAAAATAATCTCAAAACAAATCATATTGAATCCTAAACTGGTTTTGTTGGGTCTGTACCCAGAAAAGCATAATTTCAATAAAAGTGAAAGAACATTCATAGACCTCAGTTTGCTTAATGCCAAAAAATGTATTGCACTATTATGGAAAAAGACTCATAGACCAGATGTGACTCAGTGGTTAAGACAGATGTTAACAAACCTTCCATTAGAAAGAATAACATATATACTGAAATCAAAGGAAATTGTGTTTGAGAATATATGGAGACCTTTTATTGATTATGTAAAAAATTTAAACATAACTCTTGAAGAAGAAGGTGAATGATGTGTGTGGACCTTGTAAATTCCAAACTGGTGAACATAATATGTATACTTATGTATTGGATTGTCTAGACTAAACAGAGGAGCATTGTTGAAGACTTGATTTTGTTGGTGGTTGTTGGTGTTTTTAGTGCATTTTTTTTTTTTGTAGTACTTTAGTGTTAGTGTTTGATTGTTTGTATCATGTTTGTTAAAAAAAAAAAAAAAGGTTCAATAAAGATATTGTGGGAAAAAAAAACAGGAGTTCACTGACCCTAAGAAAGCATTGAACCTGATTCTTTCACTACCGTGAGACATTGATGAACAATGGTATGAATATATACTATATGTTTATTTGTTATATATTTTTGACGGAGGACTTGATGCAGTATTAATGTAAGGTTTCATTTTTTTTTACTGCCCACGCTTTATTATCTGTAGGCATGAGGCTGCTGCGATGTTGCGGCTCTCCCTAAGTTTGTTGCACTGTTCACAGTCACGGTCCTAGAGTTTTTTATTTTCTTTTTTTTGGTTGGTGCTGTTTTTGTGCACCGATGGGTGACATTGGTTTTAGGTCACCGTTCATGTTACTTTATGATTAAGTGGTTTCTTTTTTTTGTATTTTTAATTTTTATTGTGTTTGTCTTTTGCCCAGTGAGGGGGTTTTTGGTGGAGAATTGCTGGATATTTTGGATGGTAATATGTACCGTTTATGATGTCGGCTAATTGTCAGAGCTTTCTTAACCTCATTACTTGGAATGTTAAAGGCCTTAACCACCCAATTAAGAGGAAAAAAATTTTGGCGTTTATTAAATCAAAAAAAGTGGATGTAGCGTTGCTTCAGGAGACCCACCTCACTAAAATAGAATCTAAAAAACTCTGTCGGGACTGGGTGGGCCATGGGTTTGCGTCTTGCGGTAATAGCCAGAGCAGGGAAGTGGCAATCCTTTTTCATGAACATTTGCAGTTCAAGTGTCTAAAAGAGGTTAGTGATGATGATGGACGACTCCTTATAATTCTTATAGAAATTCAGGGCCATAGGATGATACTCGCTAATGTTTATGCACCAAATATAGTTGATTGTGCATTTTGTGCACAACTGGAACACGAATTAAGCAAACTGGGTAATTATCCCATTTTAGTAGGTGGGGATTTTAATCAGGTCATGGACAACATTTTAGATCGGAGCACCCCCTCACAGCGTTCATCAAAATCTGGCTCTATATTGAAAGACATGTGCAATGCAATTGGTTTGGTAGACGTGTGGCGGCTTTTTAATCTGTCCACAAGGGATTACACTTTTTATTCCACTGCTCATAATGTGTTTTCCAGGATTGATTACTTTTTAATGTCAAAATCCTCTGTTTTCTCTGTAAATTCAAGCTTCATTGGTAGCATAATACTATCAGATCATGCCCCTGTTTTTTTACATATGATCCCGCCTTGTTAGTTAAAAAAAAATTCTAGATGGAGGCTTAATTCAAGCTTTCTTCTTAATCCAGATTTTGTGTCCTCTTTGAAAGCAGAGATCTCCTTATATCTTGAGACAAATTGGGATTCTTTTTTTTTGTTTGGTTTTTTTTTTTTTTTTTTTGTTACTTATTTGTACCCGTAGGTAGACTTGGTTTGCAGTTTGGTGACAAGCCACCGGCTGCTGGTCGCTGCGTGCGCGAGCGCCCTAAACCCACATGTTTTTGGTGTGCGGGAGGAAACCGGAGAAATCCCGGAGTAAACCCGCGCAACACAGGGAGAACATGCAAACTCCACACAGCTCACTGTTGGTCGGGGGCTGGGATCGAACCCACGATCTCATGATCCCCGCGATCCCCCGGCCGAGGGTAAAACTGTGCTGTCACAGTGCTAAACCACTGCGCCACCGTGCAGCCCGGTGGCGTGCAGCCCAGTGGCGTGCAGCCCGTGCTCCCTCTGCCAGTGTTGCTTGGGAGGCTTTTAAGGCATTTATTAGGGGACATATTATTCAATATGCATCTTTTAAAAAGAAAACTAACATTGCTAAACAGATTGATGTGGAGAGGAGAATAGCCATATCAGAGACTTCATTCAAACAGGACACAAACTTAGTACATTTGTCACCCCTTCTGAAGCTTAAGTATGAGCTCAATTCAATCCTAACACAAAAAGTTGAATTTTCCCTATTTCGCCTTAGGCATAAACAATTCGAGGAGGGGGACAAAGCCTGCAAAATGCTGGCTAGATATATTAAAATGAAAGAAGCTCAGTGTACTATATATGCTATTAGGACACAGGATGGTACTCTGGTGTCAGACTTAAATGAAATTAATGGTGCTTTCAGAGAATTTTACACTTTGCTTTATTCTTCTGAAATAGAGGCTGGATCTCAAGAGATCTATGCATTTTTGTCATCCCTGTCTTTGCCTTCCCTAACGAAGGAACAAATAGACTTGCTTGACGCCCCAATTACTAAAGAGGAAATTGTGAAAGTTATTAAGAGCCTTCCGACTGGAAAAGCACCGGGCCCTGACGGATTCACTGTAGAATTTTACAGGGCCTGTGTTGATGAGCTTTCTCCTTTACTTTTAGAAATGTTTGCGGAATCTTTTGAACAAGGCCGTCTGCCCCCTTCTTTAACAGAGGCTTTCATTTCGCTTATTTTAAAAAGCAATAAAGATCCATTAGAGTGTAAGAATTATAGACCAATTATTCTTATAAACTGTGACTGTAAAATTCACTCAAATTTTGGCATTAAGATTAGATAAAGTAATGATATCTCTTATAAATCCTGATCAGGTGGGTTTTATTTGTTCCAGGGGTGCGGCAGACAATATTAGGCGATTTATTGATATCATATGGTCAGTTCAAAATGATCCCTCACTTGCACACCTCTCTCCAGTAGCAGCCCTCTCCCTGGATGCTGAAAAAGCATTTGACAGGGTTGAGTGGCAGTATCTCTTTGCTACTCTAGAGACTTTTGGTTTTGGTTCAAAGTTTCTTTCTTGGATTAAATTATTATATAATGAACCTAGAGCTTCAGTGATATCAAATCGAGTTACATCACAGCCTTTTAGACTTTATAGGGGTACGTGCCAGGGCTCCCCTTTAAGTCCCCTGCTTTTTGCTTTGGCATTAGAGCCATTAGCTGTTGCTATCCGCAAAGACGGCAGTTTTCCAGGTATTCAGGTCCATGGCAATACCCATAAGATAATGTTGTATGCTGATGATGCATTGGTACTGATTACACAACCTCAAAAATCAATTCCAGCTCTCCTTAAAATTATTAACCAATTTTCACGTCTGTCTGGTTATAGAGTTAACTGGATAAAATCAGAAATTCTCCCTCTAACATCTTATTGCCCTATAACACTGTTTACATTTGGTCAAAATATAGGCTTTTCTTGGCCAAAATTAGGAATTAAATATCTTGGCATCCTGTTTCCTCACACTTTATCGGATCTGATTCAGATTAATTTTGAGCCTTTGCTCGAAAAATTTAAAATAGACATAGAGAGGTGGTCGCCTCTTTTTTTGTCTCTTTGGGGCAAGGTCAATGTTATCAAGATGATTTGTGCACCCCGATTTAATTACCTTCTACAATCCCTTCCTCTTAGGATCCCAGTTGGTTATTTTCGACAATTTGATAGGTTGTGCAATAAGTTTTTATGGAATGGTAAGCGCCCTAGATTAAAGTTGAAAAGATTACAAAAGTCTACAGATTCAGGAGGTTTGGGGGTCCCAAATTTAGTTTTATATCATTACGCTTTTAGTCTTAGACATTTGATTCATTGGGCTCTCCCCCCCCGAGAGAGCTCCCCCTTGGTTTTATTTGGAGAGTTATCTGAGCAGCCCTCTTCCCCTAGTACATCTAATCACAATCAAACTTCCTTCTGAATTTCAGTCGCATCCTATTGTATCCTTTTTACAATACGTTTGGAAGAGGGTTGCTTCTATACTAGAGTTTAGCTCTCATCTTCATTCTATGGCTTCTATTTGGCTTAACCTAAGTCTCCATATTGGAAAATCCCCATTTATTTGGAAAATTTGGGTGAAAAAGGACATCTTGATGTTAAAAGATCTATATGAAGGGGGAGCTCTCAAATCATTTGATGTTCTACGGGCACAGTATGGACTACCACAGAATCAGTTTTGGAAATATTTACAACTTCGACATCTGCTGTGTCAAGTCTTTGGATCTACAACTACCCCTCCTCCTGATGCAGATTGGCTCATCCAGGCATTGAGTTCCTGTGGCAAAAGATGTAAGGCCTCAAATTTCTATTTAATGCTCCTTAAGAGCTCAAATAAAGATTCTTCATCCCTTAAACACGTATGGGAAAAAGATCTGAATTCACAATTTACTGATGTTGAATGGGCAAATATTTTAAAGAATGGGAAGAAAGTGTCTAGGGAATTGAAAATCAGACTTGTTCAATTTAAAATTTTGAATCGATTCTACTGGACACCTCGTAAAATGTTGAGAGCGAATCTCATTCATTCTTCAAGCTGCTGGAGATGTCTACAGGGGGAGGGGACATTAATCCATATGATCTGGAGTTGTCCGGTAATACAGGACTTTTGGTTGCAGATCCATAGACATATTATGACAATTGTTAAGCAAGAAGTGCCATTTACTCAGAGACTTTTTGTCCTTGGGGATCCATCAACTATTCAGGACCCAATCTCTGATGCCGAGTGGATTCAGACTGCTCTGATGGTGGGCCGAAAGTTGATCACTTCTTACTGGAAATCTTCCTCTGCCCTACCTGTAGCTCAATGGCTCAGGGAGCTGGGCAAGCTTGCTGCACTAGAATGCCTTTCATATAAACTTCTGGACAGGATGGACAGCTTTTACAATAAGTGGGGATCCTATCTTACCTTTATAGGTGTTGTAGATTAAGCCAATCATCTTAGGAGTATTAGGGTGGAACTGGAATGTTTTATCCTCTCACTGGGTATATTTGTTTTTGATGGGGTTTTTTTTGTTTGTTTGTTGTTGTTTTGTTTGCTTTATTTTCTAAATTGAAAACCCAATAAAATTCAAATTACAAAAAAAAAAAATCTTTTTTAGCTAATGTTATGTAAAATTCAATTTTTTTTGAGAAACAGAATTTGAGGTTTTCATGAGCTATAAGCCATAACAATCAAAATTAAAAGAAATAAACACTTGAACGATATCACTCTGTGTGTAATGAATCTACATGATGTAGAAGCTTAATTTTGTAAATTGAGTTACTGACATAGATACACTTTAATCAGTCAACATCCTTCAGAAAAACTAAACGTGCCAACATTTGGATTTCAAAATAAGGGAGGTTTTTCCTGCTGTCTGATTGGTGAGGAGAGTTCTAAAAAACTATAACTATATAAAAATATTATAACAGAAATAACTGCATCTTTGGTAATTTAAGTTAACTTATTTCATTAAATATAATTTTATTAATATTTTTTTTCTTTGAAATCAGAGTTAAATTATTGTTATGTTCTGGATCTGCAAAATTATAGTCAAAAGTGTAAATTGTATGAGGAACAAAAGTCAAAATTTTACCACACCACAATTTGTTTCAAATTTATTAAAAAAAAAAAAAACTAATTTTTTTTTTAAAAATGACAAAATTTAGCTATAAAATAATCCACAAGTTTATAATAAAGTCTCAAATGTACAAGAAAAGTCAATTTTACAAGAGGAAATTACAAATGATGAAAACGGTTTCAAATTTAGATAAATTTACAGAGAAAAGCAGAAAACTATAAGAAAATTGTTATAAATTTTGAAGAAAAACCTAAAACCTTCAAGACTGAAGTCATTACTCAAGTTTTTAAGTAGGAGCTCGTTGTACCCTTAACTCCACTAGAAATTTTTGGTTGTCTACTTTTAATTATTAATTTCATAGTACTACTTTTACATGAGTAGAATTTCTGGCTACTATACCCACCTCTGATCATATAATTTAAGTATGCATGAGTAAATTACTATTATGGATGTTTTTTTCCCTTCCCTACTCTTTCTCAATGGAAAAAAAGAAACTAGAATAAAAATACAAAAACATACACATATTTTTGTCATTTATGTAAACCATGACAAAAAAAACCCTGCAGGACAAAATGTGACACTTTGTATTTTCTAACCTGTTTGTATACCACCATAGACAGAAAGAACCTGAATTACCGTAAATTCTGGACTATAAGCCGCTACTTTTTTTAACACGCTTTGAACCCTGCGGCCTAAACAACGATGCGGCTAATCTATAGATTTTTACGGGCTAACGGCCTCCAGCATGAGGGCCCATATAACAGATTCTGTGAAAGCAGCCATCAAGAGGACAAACTCAATTCCAGCTGTGGAGGCACAACGAAGTATTTGCTGCCACTCAACATCAGTGTGAATCGTGCATTTAAAGTGGCACTCCGAGTTGAGTGGGAGGCTTGGATAACAAGCGACGAGAAATCATTCACTAAAACTGGCCGCATGCGAAGAGCAACTTTTGCTCAAGTCTGCCAGTGGATCCTGACAGCGTGGAACAGTGTGAAAAAATCTGCGATCACCAACGGGTTTCAAAAGGCTGGACTGCTGCGTGATGAAGAGGACAGCACAAGCACAAATTCGCCTCGAGACGAAAGTGACATTGAGAGCGACAACGAAAGAGAGACTGAGAAAGTGTGTGACAAAGCCATTCTGAGGCTTTTCAATTCCGACAATGAAGAAGATGACTTCAGTAGTTTTAATGCGCAGGAGGAAGATGAAGATAGCGATCAATGATTTTTCTGGTAGGCTGGTTTTTTTTTTTTAATCAGCCGTGTTACTGCCAGCAGTTGTTTTACTGCCGTGTTGCAGGCACTGTTGGGAAAAAAGTATTTATTTAATTAAAAATTAAAAATCTTTCTGTGTACCATCTTTCTGTGTAAATATCTCATGTAACAACATGGACACCTACGGCTTATAGACAAGTGCAGCCTATATATGTACAATTTTTTTTTCTTTTTAAATTTAGTTGGTGCGGCTTATATTCAGGTGCGCTCAATAGTCCGGAAGTTACGGTAGACAGAGCTCAGAGAGGGAAAGATGAAACAGACGAGATGAGCCAAGGAGAGGAAAGTGTTCAGGCAAAGGGTCCAGGAGAGGTGAGAGAGCAGGGAGGAGAGAAGGATAACCAGTAAAAAGTCCAAACACAGGACGTCTGGGTGGGACCCCAACTGGCCCAATATTCCAACATTCAAGCCTTGGTTGTACAATACTTCAAATGGTAAGTTCCATATGCAAAGTTACTGTGCAAAATTAAATAAATAAATAAATTATATAAAATTAATTAATATTCCAGTTACAATAGTGTTGTGTGTTTTCAGTCCCCCCCCCCCCGGAAAAATATGTTGCCATTGCGCCGTCTTTAAGCCAGAGGAAATACTGTAGTATATTTTATTTCAAAAGGGAAACAATTGTTAATGCTACCAACGGTGGACATTGAGTTTTTATACACTTTGAGATATGCCTGAGTAAGATGTGACCAAAATGGTTATTTACAGATTCTCCCCCATTCTGTTTATTTAATTGTTGTTCAAGAGGAAAAATATTTCTACTACTTCAAGTTCTGCTCAACCCCAGCACCGTTATAGATGCACTTTTGATGTGCCTTTGTCATGTGCCAAGCACACATTTAAAACCAAGAAAACATATTTTTCGTCACATTGATCTGTGTTAGTTTGAAATTTGTCATATTCAGTAGATCGCTGAACATGTGCAGCCCAGTTACATGTCTTGATTTCAAATTGTGGCCCAACTGATTTTGTAATTGAATAGCTCTGATGTACTGTAGGCTTTTCAAATTGATACCATAGTTGTATCTAAGACAAATCTTAGACGGCTTACACCCTGACCTGACTGTGGGTGTCATATACGCCCCTATGGGGCAGGAAGACAGACCCAGGCGCTGAATTGCGTTTGTGACATTTATTAACAAACATAACATATAAGTCCAAAATAGTGCAGAGAATACAAAAAAATGCAACAAATAACTTACAGGGATGGGCCTCCAGAGCTGAAATTGCTCTGGAGGAGAAGAGGAGATACTTTAGATGAAGGTTCAAGTGGAGAGATCATAGCAGGATCAATATTGCCGTAAAGAGATAATGGACAGGCAGTGCTTAAATACTTTGGGGACAAATGAGTCGCAGGTGTGAGTCACTGAGCGAGCAGGTGCCCTAATGATTAACTGCTCACAGCTGAAAGACGGGAGCAGACTGTGAACAGCTAGTGGGAATGTCTTGAGAAGAGGAGGCACAAGAGTAAGCAAACCAAAATACATATACAGAAACTGACAAAATCAAACTGACAGACATACAATACTAGAAATAAATTGAGGGTCTGAGCTCAGTGAAAACATGCACTCAGACTCATGACAGAGCCCCCCTTTAAGGGGTGAAATCCAGACACCCTCAGGTAACACCCAAAAGAACCCCCCCAAGAGAAAAATGTACAGCAAAAACCCATCCCGGGTGGAAGTTGGGGGAAACAGGCTTAGTGGTATGAGTCGGGTGGCTTGCCAAAGAGTATGGACCACCCAACCCAGCGACTCAGTCTTTCAGGTAGCTGGCCAGAGTTCTTCAGCCACTAGGATCGGAGGGGTGATCCAGGCGGTGGCTCCCCCATGGGAAGGCCCAATGGCGGGAAGCAGGAGGGGACCATGACGGTATCAGGTGGCGGAGGAGGAAGGGGGACCATGATGGCGTCAGGCTGGCCGGTTGCACCCTCGGTGGTCCCAGGTTGAGACATTGTTGCACCCGCAGTAGCTCCGGGCTGGAGCATAGCAGCATACGCGGTGGCTCCGGGCTGGGGCAACGCCGCACCCTCGGTGGCTCCGGGCTGGGGCAACGCCGCACCCTCGGTGGCTCCGGGCTGGGGCAACGCCGCACCCTCGGTGGCTCCGGGCTGGGGCAACGCCGCACCCTCGGTGGCTTCGGGCTGGGGCAACGCTGCACCCTCGGTGGCTCCGGGCAGGGGCGAGGCTGTACCCTCAGTGGGCTCGGGCTGGGCCAAGGCTGTGCCCACGGTGGACCCTGACTGGGCCAATGCTGCACCCTTGGTGGGCCTGGACTGGGCCAGTGCTGCACCCTCGGTGGCCTCCGGGCTGGAGCATAGCACCCATGGTGGCCCCATACTGGAACACAGCACCCATACTGGAACACAGCACCCAGGTTGGCTTCAGGCTGGGGTGGAGCACCCACGACAGTCCCCAACTGGGACACAGCACCCATGGCGACTCGGACTGTCAAGGGGGAACCCAGACGACAGCCTCGGGCAAAGGGGAAACTGCACCCACAGAGGTCCCGGGCTGGGACTGAGCACCTGCCACAACCTCCACAGCGGGAGAAGCTGGACCCTGGACAACCCCGGGCGGCGAACCTGGACCCACAGAGACCTCTGGCATCGCTGGAACAATCCTGGTGACCCTGGGAGAAAGCTCGGACAGAACACACAGAGAAGAGAAATCAGGGTCACTAGCAGCGGCGGAGCCCGGTGAGGCGAGCTCAGGTGCAGCAGACGACTGCACCCGGCTCGCCTCACCAAGAGCCGGGCAAGATTGCTCTAAGACAGCACAGAGAACAACGAAGGAGAGCATTTGCCTGAGCTCAAGCGCCACTGCCGTCCAGGACTCCGTCGATCCAGGCAATGATGTTTCTTCGTGCTCGGCCCTCTGGAGGTCCAGCTCGGCCTTGAACTCTGCTGTGGCGGCCTCCGCAGCAGGCATGATGGTAGTTGCAATCCTTTTGGCCCTAGTTGGAGCGACCCACGCAGGAGGCTCATCATTGGCGCTGGACTCTGCGTGGTGAGCTTGGGTTCAGCGCCTTCCCTCTGTCCACAGTGTGACTGCGGGGCTGGGATGGAGTCCTCCAGCACCGCAGGCTCCTCCATCGTCCGGCGGCTGAGTTTCGGGGCCAGCGGACACTCAGAGGCGAGAGGAGGAGACACGGAGAGGGCAGGTGAGGATTCATTAAGTACAGCAGGTGGAGAGAGCTCAGGGGACTGCACATCCTGAGTCTCTCTACTGGGAGTCAGGCAAGGCATATTATCATTTAGTGAAAAAGAATGAAATGGCACTTGCCTGGTTTCCCGGGACTCGATGTTTCCCGCTGTAGAGTTGCCCCTCTCCGTGGCTATGGTGGACTTGGGCCCCTCAGTGGATTGTGGAGGAGCCGCCCCTGTAGTCGCAGAGGCGGACGCAGCCGGGAATGACGCAGTGGAACTTCCAGCAGTGGGAGGAAGCGCAGAGGAGAAGGGAGAGGCAGCAGCTGCGGGAAAAGTAGATGCTGGCGAGGCAGCTGAAGGGGAAAATAGCTTAAGAGGCACTGCTGCAGAAATCTTCTCCCTCTGCGAAGGAAGGGCTGCTGACTGGGAGAAGGAGGTGTTCTTCCAGTGGTCCGGGGTTGGGCGACAGCACCGCTGTGGAGCTGAAGGTAAGGCTGACGAAAGGAGAGGGGAAAAGGACATCAGCTGTGGTGAGTGCCTCCACCTTGACTCTGCTGGAAATGCCCCCACCGTTAATCCAGGAAATGATCGCTGGAGCACACAGACCTTGGACAGTAGTTCCATGTATTGTGTATAATTCCACAGGCCGGGGTGTGCTTGAAGAATTCCCACCGCTCCATTCAAGTTTTCTCAGGTTTTCTTGGGTCCTCGGTCAGCGAGAGCCTCATCCACAAAGCTTTGGATGAAGTCCGCCACCCACTCCTCCTCCACGGTTGGAGACCCCGCTGCCAATCCTCCTTTGATGGTGCGAGGCTGGCGAGCTGGGGACATGACAAGCTCCAACAAACAGGTGAGTAGGAGAAAAAAGGAAAAAATGCATGAACGCAACAGCTGGATCTTAATCAGGCGGCAGTATTCTGTCATGTACACCCTTACGGGGCAGGAAGACAGACCCACGTGCTGAATTGCGTTTGTGACATTTATTAACGAAAATAACATGCAAGTCCAAAATAGTGCAGAGAATACAAAAAAATGCAACAAATAACTTACAGGGATGGGCCTCTAGAGCCAAACTTGCTCTAGAGGAGAAGAGGAGATACTTTAGTTGAAGTTTCAAGTGGAGAGAGCTTAACAGGATCAATATTGCTGCAAAGAGATAATGGACAGGCAGTGCTTAAATACACTGGGGATAAATGAGTCGCAGGTGTGAGTCGCTGAGC
The DNA here is from genome assembly GCA_020510985.1 of Pholidichthys leucotaenia. Classification (NCBI taxonomy): domain Eukaryota; kingdom Metazoa; phylum Chordata; class Actinopteri; order Cichliformes; family Pholidichthyidae; genus Pholidichthys; species Pholidichthys leucotaenia. Next base: position 137,970,644 of record CM035837.1, read on the forward strand.
GAGCAGGTGCCCTAATGATTAACTGCTCACAGCTGAAAGACAGGGGAGCAGACTGTGAACAGCTAGTGGGAGTGTCTGGGAAGAGGAGGCACAAGAGTTAACAAACCAAAATACATATACAGAAACTGACAAAATCAAACTGACAAGACATACAATACTAGAAATAAATTGAGCGTCAGAGCTCAGTGAAAACACGCTCAGAGTCATGACAATGGGTTTGGGATCAAAATTTCAAAGGTCAAGGTTGGCATTACCTATGCCCTATTCAGTGTTTCCTCTGGCTTAAAGACCTTGGCATGGTGGCAACATATTTTTCGGGGGGGCGGGGGGGGAGTAAACATATGACGCAATTGTTACCGGACTATGTTAATTTTATACTATTTATTTCTTTTTTTAAATTTTGCACAGTAACTTTGCATATGGAACTTACCATTGGAAGTATTGTACAACCGAGGTTTGAATGTTGGAATATTGGGCCAGTTGGTGTCCCACCCAGACGTCCTGTGTTTAGGCTTTTTAGTGGTGCCATCCTTCTCTCCTTCCTCTGCTCTCACCAATCCTGGACCCTTTACCTGAACACTTTACTCTCCTTGGCTCCTCTCTTCTGTGTCATCTTGCCCTCTCTGAGCGCTGTCTAATTCAGGTTCTCTCTCTGTCTATGGTGGTATACAAACAGGTTAGAAAATATCATGTTGTGGGAATCATGAAATGATGAGACTGGATGATTTCTCAGTATTGGTTTATTCCATCTCACGTCCCACAGCTCTTTCTCTCAGTCAGAAAATCAGAGAGTGAGCTGCAGTAAACCACATACATTTATACCCCCACATCAAACACAGAATCACATTTACATTTAATCCCCCCATTGTCCTCTTGGCTCCTCTGTCTGACCCAAGGAGGTCAGACAGTCCTTTCAGGTTCTCTCTCCAGTTCTTCTCACTTCCTCCCAAGTTCGCAGGTGGTCCGGACTCATTGTCCATCTGAGGCGTGATGTCAATACACACCGCGAGCTTAAAGTCCTTTTATGCTTGGGTCTCTGCAGCGGAATATGTGAGCTACATAATGTTACGCCACATCACTCCCCCCGAAACGCCAAAGAATGGACACACACCAACATTACCCTAACGGCCATATAACATATATCACCCCCCAGGATCTACAGCACAATCTACACGGGTTGATCAAAACACGCATCACTCTGCTCGTAGTCTAGGCTTTAACCTCCTCCCGAATCTGCTGTACGCAGGTTTTGCAGCCTGTGTTGTGCCGTCCTGCGGTGCACCTGTGGAATGAGGGGGAGAAGGGTTAATTGCCCCCTGCGGGGGATCCAGGGGCCGTTCCCTGGGAGGTCTGCCGCGTCGAGGCGCCCCCGCCGGTCGTACAGATTCGTCACGCAACACAAAAGCAGGCTTTAATCTGTCAACACTGATTGTTTCTTTCCTGCCCCCCAAATCTAGCACAAAATATTTCTCCCCAGTTTCCAACACTCGAAATGGACCGTCGTAAGGTGGGCGGAGGCTGTGATGCTGAGCATCGTGCCTGACAAAAACAAACGCTGCGTTTTGTAAAGCCTTGGGAACAAAAACACGCGGAAAAGTGTGATGCGCGGGGCCCGGGAGCATTTCTGCTCCCGTGCCACTTAGAGGTCCCCGCACCGGGGGGCGCTCTGGTGCCACATGGGCTGGCAGGAACTCTCTGGGCAGCCTGAGAGGTTGAGTAAAAACTAATTCAGCGGGTGAGGCATCTAAATCCTCTTTGGGTGCCGAACGCAACCCCAATAAAACCCATGGTAGTTTGTTTACCCAATCTGTATCCGTGAGCGACGCTCTGAGGGCTGCCTTCAACGACCTGTGAAAACGCTCGCATAAACCGTTGGCCTGGGGGTGATAAGCGGTAGTGCGGTGGGCTGCCGCTCCTAAGCCGCTGGCCATTGCTGACCACAGCTCCGACGCGAATTGCGGACCCCTATCGGACGTAATATCTGACGGGACTCCAAACCGCGCTACCCAGGCTGTTAAAAAAGCGCGAGCCACCTGTGCCGCTGTGGTCGATTGTAATGGGACCACTTCCGGCCAACTTATGGTCCGGTCCACCATTGTCAAGAGATGTGTGAACCCTTGCGACGGCGGTGGGGGTCCCACTAGGTCTACGTGCACATGATCGAATCTCTTAGCCGGAATGTGGAAAGGTTCCAAAGGGGCTTTCGTGTGCCTGTGCACTTTGGCCCGCTGGCAAGACATGCAGGCTTTTGCCCACTCTTTCACGTGCTTGCGCAGGCTCGGCCAAACAAACTTCTCCACTACCATTTTCACCGAAGCGCGTACTCCCGGGTGCGCTAGGGAGTGCACTGTGTCAAAAACACAACGGCGCCACGTGGCCGGTACCACCGGGCGCGGTCGCCCGGTGGATACGTCGCAGATTAGAGGGGGTGAACCGGTTTGTAAACTTATGCTCTCCAGTCTTAACCCTGTTGGTCCAGACAGGAGCGCGCGCACGTCCGTGTCTTCGCTCTGCTCCGCTGCCATGGCTGTGTAATCTATCCCCACGTGCACCGGAGCCGCGTGCGCGTCCGCGCTGTTACCTTGCTCCGCGTCTGCGGCATTACAGTCCGCATCCGCGCGGACAGGCGCTGTTACGGCTCGTGAGAGGCAGTCCGCTACTACATTAAGTTTACCAGCTACGTGCTGTATATCGGTGGTGAATTCTGAAATTGCGGCCAGCTGCCTCTGCTGTCGGCCTGACCAAGGTTCTGAAATTTTGGACATTGCAAAAGTGAGCGGTTTGTGGTTGACAAACGCGGTGAAACGCCGCCCTTCCAACCAGAACTGAAAATGGCGAATGGCCAGGTGGAGCGCTAGCAGCTCCCTGTCAAACGCGCTGTATTTCCGCTCAGCATCGCGTAGGGACCTGCTGAAAAAAGCGAGTGGCTGCCAAACTCCGGCGACCTGCTGCTCTACAACGGCCCCTATGGCCACATCTGACGCGTCTGTCTTTAGCGCTATTCGGGCTGATGGGTCTGGGTGAGCCAGCAGTGCTGCGTCTGCCAGTGCTTTTTTAACCTCTGTGAATGCGCGCTCCCGCTCTGGGGACCACTCGATCACATTGGAGGGCTTCTGTTTTTTTAAGCGCGGCGTACAACGGTTGCATGAGCTGCGCCGCGTGAGGTATGAAACGGTTATAAAAATTTACCATTCCTAAAAATTCTTGCAACGCTTTTACCGTTTGTGGCTGGGGAAACTCCGCCACTGTGCGTACTTTTGCTGGCAGAGGGACTGCTCCCTCTGGGGAGACGCGGTGCCCTAAAAAATCGATTTGCGCTGTGCCAAAATGGCACTTGGCCGGGTTGATTATCAACCCATGCACTCCCAACCTCTGAAAAACTGTCGTGAGGTGTCTTTCGTGTTCCTCCCCAGAGGCGCTGGCGACCAAAATATCGTCTAAGTAGACAAAAACAAAAGGGAGGTCGCGCAACACGGCATCCATCATCCGTTGGAAGGTTTGCGCTGCGCTTTTAAGGCCAAAAGGCATGAGTAAAAACTCAAAAAGCCCGAACGGGGTTATTACCGCTGTCTTGGGAATGTCCTCTGGTCGGACCGGGACCTGATGATAACCGCGGACCAGGTCTATTTTAGAAAAAATGCGCGCCTTCACCAAGTGCTCCAAAAAATACTGGATATGCGGAATTGGGTAGGTCTCCATGAGCCATCAGCCTTAGGCACCATATGCAGGGGGGAAGCCCAGGCGCTCTTCGAGCGGCGAATTATGCCCAACCTTTCCAGGTTGGCGAACTCCTCACGCGCAATGGAGAGTTTAGCTGCATCCAAGCGCCGAGCCTTCGCAAAAACTGGTGGGCCACTTGTGGTTATAAAGTGCTCCACCCCGTGCTTCGCCACCTTAGCTGAAAATGTGGGAACTGTGAGTGCTGGAAACTGGTTTAGAAGAGTGTGAAACTTACCGCCTGCTGTGGCGACGTTGGTCTGTATTGGCTGCGGGGACACTCGAGCTGCACAAGGGATGGAACAAAAAGAGAGTGCATTAACCAGGCGTCTATTAACCAGATCTACCAACAAGCCATGTGAGCACAAAAAGTCAGCGCCTAACATGTTGAAACTCACCGCCGCTACTATGAAGGTCCATTCATAGGTGCGGCCGTGCAAGGACAGGCGCAGAGTCCTTTCGCCAAAAGTCTTGATAGACGAGCCGTTTGCGGCCGTTGCCCCGTCTCCGCGGGGGCCAGCCACCCGATCCGCATAGGTCGCGGTGATGAAACTCCTCTGTGCTCCGGTGTCAACGAGGAATTGCCGTCCGGAGCTCGCGTCTGTCAGGTACAGCAGCTTGTTCTGTTCGCCGAGAGTCGAAGCTGCTAACGACCCCCGGCTCGTGCGTTTCCCTGTTTCTTGAAGCTGCATGGTGGGATGCATCTGTACGCCTTCTCAGCGAAGCGTTGATGGTAAAAACAGAGGTCGTCCCCTCCTCTGCTTCGGGACCGCGCCGCTGCTGTCGTCGCTGGGGTTGTTTCTGCTGCCACTGGCTCTCCACCGCCCTCGGCCGCCGCGCCGAGGTCTGCTGCTGCCACTGAAGTCTCCTGCTCGTCGCAGGCGTCGAGGAGCCGCTCCGCTTCCATGGCCAGTGTGCGGAAGTCCTGCTGGTTCACACACCTCATGCCGGACAGGAGACCCCTCATGTGTGCTGGGAGGGTCCTCAAGAAAATGTGTTTAAACAGAAACGCATCGTTGTCGGCCCCGATCATCTACAGCATGTCCTCCATGAGGACGGTCGGCCTGCGTCCTCCTCTGTCACGCAGGTCGAGAAGTCTCCTGGCCCTCACCTCGGCTGATGGCACAAAACTCCGAATGAGGGCGGCTTTCAGGGCGTCGTACTTGCCAGCAGCGGGCGGCTGCTGCACCAGGCTCCGCACACATCGGGCTGTGCGGCTGTCGAGTCTTGCGATGACATTATGGAACTTGATGTCATCTGCTGATACTCCATTGAGCACGAACTGCGATTCCACATGTTGGAACCATGAGTGCGGGTCATCTTGCCAGAACTCGGGGAGTTTAATTGAGCTTATGCCCGTGCGGGCGGTCCCCGGTGAATCCGGGTCGGAGAAACGGTCTCCAAGCCTTTCCATATATCTCACGTGTGGGTCACCAATGTGGGAATCATGAAATGATGAGACTGGATGATTTCTCAGTATTGGTTTATTCCATCTCACGTCCCACAGCTCTTTCTCTCAGTCAGGAAATCAGAGAGTGAGCTGCAGTAAACCACATGCATTTATACCCCCACATCAAACACAGAATCACATTTACATTTAATCCCCCCATTGTCCTCTTGGCTCCTCTGTCTGACCCAAGGAGGTCAGATAGTCCTTTCAGGTTCTCTCTCCAGTTCTTCTCACTTCCTCCCAAGTTCGCAGGTGGTCCGGACTCATTGTCCATCTGAGGCGTGATGTCAGTACACGCCGCGAGCTTAAAGTCCTTTTATGCTTGGGTCTCTGCAGCAGAATATGTGAGCTACATAATGTTATGCCACATCGTCATGTTTGTCCTGCAGGAATTTTTTTTCATGGTTTACATAAATGACAAAAATATGTGTATTTTTTATATTTTTATTCTCGTGTTTCTTTTTTTTTTTCCATTGAGAGAGTAGGGAAGGGAAGAAAAATATTCATAATCGTAATAAATTAAATCACCCTTATTGTGATTCAACTGTACAACCAATCATGTACAGTAGAACGAGATTGTGTTTTACCTATCTACTGTGTCAATCACACACACCCCAAGTGTAGAATCAGAGGGCCGCTGCCATGCAAGGCACCGCCACAAATTTCCCTCCTCCATTCCATTATTGCTGAGCACCAAGCTGGACGGCAGGAAGTTCCACTTTTATATGGTCTTCGGCATGACCCGGCCGGGGTTTGAACCCCTGCCTCCCGGGTGTGGGGGCGGATGCTCTACCAACTGAGCCACCACTCCGGTAACGTACTCATGCATACTTAAATTATATGATCAGGTGGGTATAGTAACCAGAAATTCTACTCATGTAAAAGCAGTGCTTTGAAATTAATAATTAAAAGCAGACTACCAAAAATTTCTTGTGGAGTTAAGAGTACAAAGAGCACCCACTTAAAAACTTGAGTAATGACTTCAGTCTTGAAGGTTTGAGGTTTTTCCCAAAAATTTATAACAATTTTATTATAATTTTCTACTTTTCTCTGTAAATTTTTCTAAATTTGAAACCATTTTCCTCAAATTTGTAATTTCCTCTTGTAAAATTGACTTTTCTTGTACATTTGAAACTTTATTATACATTTGTGGATTGTTTTATGGCTTATTTTTCTTTGTTTTTTAAACTAAAATTACTGGGTTTTTTAAAATAAATTTGAAACAGACTGTGGTATTTTTTTTTTACTTTTTCCTTATAACAATTTACATTTTTGACCATAACTTTGCAGTCAGAACAGAACAATTAACTCTGTTTACAAAGACAAAATATTAATAAAATTATATTTAATGAAATAAATTAACTTAAATGACCAAGGATGCCATTATTTCTGTTATAATATTTCTTTATACTTATAGTTTTTTTTTTGTTTTTTTTTAGAAGTCTCACCACTCAGACAGCAGTAAAGCCTCCCTTATTTTGAAATCCAAATGTTGGCACGTTTAGTTTGTCTAAAGGCTGCTGACGGATTAAAGTCATTGACTTTGTGAATTTCGGTCATCTTAACTTGCCAGGTACATAATAGAGAACATAACTTAATATTGTAGTGGCTGGTGAAATATATCCTCAGCAATTCATCAGTCCCCCTTGGCTTTCCCTTCATATGAAGCCGGCTGCATATGAATTCTAACCACATCTCTTAGCAAAGCGACTCTTCCATTATTGCTCCCGTTTCCAGCGGGGGCGTTTCTACACTCCATGCAGATGACGGTCACGCGCGTTGTTCATGTACGTGCTTGCAGAAAGTCATTGCTTCATATATTTCTTAAATTTATATATCTTCATAAGCACGGCGGAAATTTTTCTGGTGCGGCGGGCCGCCACCCAGAAATGTTACCGGAGGAAACTCTGCTATTGTCATTCAGTGAGTAAAGCTAGGGTCACCAAACTTTGTTCACAGGTTCACCCTGTGACTGTCGTGATTTGCTGCCTCTCCGAGGCAGAAGAGACAAAAAACCCACTTGCGGAGGATATTGTGTGTTTGTTAACATAAAAGTCCAAACAATAATTCCAAGGAACAAACAGGTGAACTGTACAGTCAAGAGTAGATGCAAGTTGTCCCCAAACTGACTGATAATGGACAACAGAGGAAAAATCCAAAGCGCTCCCAGCGTAATGGCGAGTGGGGGGAAGAAACACATGAGCCCAAAATGCTCCTGAGCAGAAGTACAGGCTGGTGTCGGGCAACCCAAAACACTACAACTCTGCACAAAGGAGGTGCCAGGAAAAAATAGAAAAAAACCAAAACACACTAACAACAGGCAGGTGCTGGTACTTACAGTGAAGAAAGCACCAGAGCAACAGTGCTCTGGTGAACGGTTGACAATGCAATGAGCCGACAAAAACTAAGTGAACAGACAGAGCTTAAATAATAAGTGACATAACGAGCTGAGTGATGACAGGTGGTGTGTGTGGGCTGACCTGAGCAGAGAGGAAAAGCAATGACAGATTGGAACCAGCTGTCAAGCACTGACAGGAGAGGGGGGAATGGCTGCCAGCAGACAGGAGGCACAACAGGACCCAAAGAAGCTGCCTGACCGCTGCCAGTCACAAAATAAATATAAACAAAACCAAAAGCAGACTAAAGAATAACTACAAATAACTCAAAAGATAATCAAATAATCCAGAAACATAAACAGACAAATAAAGGCACCAAAAATAAACAGAACATGGCAACACAAGTAAAATAATGACAAGGAAGAACTGAGAAACAATATGGAATGCCGAGATATCACAAAACACGGATAAATATGAAAACAGGAAAAAGCCATGAAGCCGAGCTTGGGAGGATCCCAGGCCTGGTTCATGACACTGACCCTGAAATTTGGCTATGGTTTTTTTTTTTTATCGCAAGGTTCAAGGTCAATATGGCATGTAAACTATATCTCAACAACAAAGAACGCTAGGGTCACCAAACTTGGTACACAGGTTCACCTTGGGATCCTGACCTACAACTATAGGTTGCATACAACAATTTTTGTTGCCTATTCATGGATAATAGGCTTATCACGATTTGGTTCTGCCCCAATAATTATATGGAAAAATTGAAAACTGCTCTCCTTCAGTGACAATATTGGGATCTTCGAAGAAAATGGAGGCGTGGGCTATTGCACTTGCCTCAGAGTGCTCTTGTTATCATTTGGAGGTGCTACAAATTAGACTTACAAACTGGTCAATTGCAGATGCTGATCCCTACTAAATGTCCTGGCGCCACTGCTAAAGCTGAGGTCTATTCAGTGTCGGATCCTTCCCATAAAAAACAGAAGCAGGAGGTCACAGTGCTCAGGTGAGTAAAAAAAAATCTGTTCTTATTTTCATTTTCCATTATCTTTTTTTTTTTTTTTTTTTTTTTTTTACTGGAGTGTGTTTGTTTTAGGTCAACCTCAGTGGACCCTCCTCCGGTAGAGACTGTTGTCTCAAATGTAACTTTGCTGGAAGATGGTAATGTAAAGGAAACAGCTGCTGATGTGATTGAGAAGGAGATGGAAGAGCCAGCTAGTGTCACTACAACACAGCCTCCTCATACTACTCCTAACCTGAGTTTTGCTAGTGAGGTAACTTCACAAAATACAGATCTTCAGCAGATAGACATAAAGGCACAGGTTGAATTTAATTAAACATTTAGTAATATATGGGTGTGTTTTTTTATTAGGGGTCCAGTGCACTATATCAGGGGTATCCGACTTTCAAGCGCTCTCTCTTTTTCTGTAATTTGCAGATGTCGGTTTCGTTTTTATAACATGCAAGGGAACATAAAAGAGTTTCAGACTTGCATTGCAATTTAAAAAAAAAATCATTGATTTTGCCGTTACCATCGAAACTATTGATCGTGTCCCCTCATTTTTCCCAGTTTTTGTGTGACATGACAATCGCATCAATTTCAAAATACTGTAAAGTGATCTCTGAGTAACTCTTTCTACTCATTTATGCAAGAGATAACAGAGTTGTAATGCAAATTCAAAATAAAACATTCCCCAATGTGATCGGATCTATGGTTTTTGTACGGCGACCCCTGCAAATTTACTCGTACAACGTAAATTTTCGTGTCCCAGAATTTACGCAGCAACATGCAAGTTATTTGGTAAAGTAACAAGAAAAAAGGAAGTGCTGATGCTTTTCACTTTGCACCTTTCAAATCCCAAACCATACACGTAAAAAGGAGATCAGTCTTTGTGAAGCTCAGATGTAGAATATTTCAATAAAATCTCAAACATTTATGACACATCGAATATGGTGTCCCTTAAAAAATTTACGTCTTCGGTCTTGGTCGGCCGCTCGCAGCCCCGTCTGGCGAGGTGACCGCCCTGGGAAAGCACTTTTATTTTCTCTACCCCGGATGTGCTCAACCCATGTGGAGAGGATTAACCGTGGCCACTTTATATTTAAGTTATCGAAGGTCCAAACTTCCGTGTCCCGCATTTACGCCTTTTGTGATTTTACGTCTTATCCAACAAACAGGGAGAATTTGAAGGTATGTATACACGTTATCACATCTTAATATATATGTCATGAAAATGTAGCTGTTGATGAATTTTGATGCGTTAAAAATACCGGAAGTGTTGAAGTTGTTTCGTGTAAAACGTGTGCCATTGCAAAGTGCATTCAACTCCATACCGGGAAACAAAAGCACGAGTGTCCCATTTACGCCTTAACTTACAAGTAGTTAAAGTGAGCTCTCATCCTCAAGAGTTTTGGACATTTGAATTATATACTTGTTTCTGGTGCTTCTTTATCCTCATAAAATACCTATTGGAGTTGTCGCTTATAAAGTATAATCTAAAAACGAGGGAAATGCCATAGACGTAAAGCAAATTAAAGTGAAACCAAAACAATAGCGTGTCCATTTACGTCGCCTGCACCAAGTCGTTTTCTGGAAATCAAGTCAATGTCATGGTTTATTTCGCATTATATTTGTTACCGTAGATCATTTTGCAAGTACCTGTATAAGTTTTAAGGTAAAAAATTAGAAATATATGTGGAAATGAGTGGCTGTACCTTGAGTGAGATCAAGACGTAAACAGGGACTCAAACAAGTCTATAAAGAGACTCAAAATTTCATTTTCATGAAAAGAGGCTTTAAATAGGTCATGCTATTTGGGAAAGTAGTCAGACTAGAGTACCTAACACATGCCAACTTTCAAAGAATGAAAGTGTTCTTGGCTTTTATGTACAAAACCATTTTTAGGTTTGGTGTCCCCTTTACACCAGAAAATGGACACGTGTGTGCACACTTGCATGCTATCTGTTCCTGAACGCGAATGCCGTTACGAAAATAGTTAATAGTTTCATAAACCTGACACAATTGGATAGTGATTAGTCAATTTCATGTGCAGATTTGATCAATTTTAAATTTTGCCACCAATGTCACACATTGTACCCCTAATAAAAAAAAACACCCATATAGTCAGTCAGTCAACTGGTATTCTTCCCTGCAGGGGCTGCTGAGAATCATCTTGTTGGAGGCCCAGAATCTGGTCCCCAAAGACAGCATCATGGGGTTAAAGGGAAAGAGTGACCCCTACGCTAAGATCAACATCGGACAGGTCATATTTAAGAGTAACATGATCAAGGAAAATCTCAATCCAGTTTGGAATGAGATGTATGAGGTGAGGATACAGTGGGGAAAATAAGTACTGAACATGTCAACATTTTTCTTATTAAACATATTTCTTTTTTTTTAAGTTTTTGTAAAGGGTATACATGTCATTACAGCATTGCATTGTTTACATTTTCATCATATATTCCCCCTTTTTTTGTTTTTTGACATTGGAAAAAAGTTATTACAACACCCTTTTTTTAAGTGAAAGAAAAAGAGAAATTAAAAGAAGTGTAGAAGAGCTTGGAATAACGAGGCGATGTGACTTATAAACCAAAGTTTATTATCAGCTTCGCTCCTCTAACAAGTCTCATCTCAGTGCAGAAGCAGAAGTAGAATAGAGGAAGAACACATTCAGCTCTACATACTTATACCTACACATAACAAAAGACATGCATATTAAAGCTGACATCCCGCATTATCTTAATCCCCCTCCTCTGTCTTCGTACCCCTCCACCTGGCCCTGGGAGGTCAGGGCGATCGATCTGGTCTCCACCGCAGCGCCTCAGATGCTCTTTGATCTCTGCCGACGGTTGAGACCTCTTTGTCCTGTTCTGAGGTGTGAAGTCGCTTTACATATGTAATCACCAAACATTCTCACATGCTTATACATATGTAGGTTATGGGATATATGATTAATATAGACCACAGCCCCCCCCCCCAAACGACTAAGAAAAGGACAATAGAAAAATTCACAGTTTAAGATAATTATTATGACATACTAACTGCTACACCTCTTGACAAGGAAGAAACTTTCCAGCAGCTATGCTCCTGTAGAGAATTCAGTGGTAATCTTAACAGCGTAGTAATATCACAAGTCAGTCCTAAACTGTTACAGCACAATTAGTGAACAACTTTTGAGTAGTTTGCATCAGTCTCTGTGCCGTCTGGGTTTAAATCTTCTCCCGAATCTGCTGTGGGTCCGCTTGGGCGTCCTGGTGGGACCTTCCTGTAAGGAATCTGCAGCTTGGGGAGGAGAGTGATTATTTGTTCCCTGCAGGGGGGCTGAGTCTTTTCTCTTGGGGGGTCTACCCCGCCGAGGTGCTCTCGCCAACCGTGCAGGTTCGTCTCTCAACAAGAAGGCAGGTTTAAGTCTGTCAGTGCTGACTGTTTCTTTTCTGTCCCCTAAATCAAGCACAAAATGCTTATCACCAGGGTCCAGCACTCTGAAAGGTCCATCGTATGGTGGACGGAGGGTTGGTTTTAAAGCTTCATGCCTAACAAAAACGAATTCAGCGTTTTTTAAAGCTTGGGGGACAAAAACCCGTGGAAAAGAGTGATGTGCCGGTCCGGGGAGAGTGTCAGGACCGTTGCTGCCTAAAAGCCTCGGGGCTGGAAGATGCCCCGGCTCTGGGTTCTCTGGTAAAAATTCACCTGGGAGTCTGAGAGGTTGTGCAAAAACTAATTCTGCTGGGGAGGCGTCTAGATCCTCTTTAGGCGTAGCACGCAACCCCAATAAAACCCAGGGAAGTTTATTTACCCAATTTGTATCCGTTAGTGAGGCTCTGAGGGCGGCCTTTAAAGATCTGTGAAAACGCTCGCATAACCCATTAGCCTGAGGGTGATAAGCGGTGGTGCAGTGAATTGTCGCTCCTAAGCTGCTGGCCATGGCTGACCAAAGCTCCGAGACGAATTGAGGCCCCCTATCAGACGTGATGTCCGATGGGACGCCAAAACGTGCCACCCAGTTTGTCAAAAAAACGCGAGCGACTTCCTCTGCTGTGGTTGACGCCAGAGGGACCGCCTCAGGCCAGCGCGTAGTACAGTCTATCATTGTTAACAGGTGTGTGAAACCTTGGGAGGAAGGTAGTGGTCCCACGAGGTCGACATGAACGTGGTCGAACCTTCTAGCTGGGATTCGAAAAGGCTCTAGAGGGGCTTTTGTGTGTTTGTGTATTTTGGCGCGCTGACAAGAAATGCAAGTTTTTTCCCATTCTTTTACGTTTTTGCGCAGGCCGGGCCACACAAACTTTTCGGCGACCATTTTAACCGAGGCGCGCACACCCGGGTGCGCGAGGGCGTGAATTGAGATTGGGGCCGCGTATGAGTCCGCGTTGGCGGAGAGTTCTGCGGCTGAGGTAGTATAATCTGTCTTCTCGCGCTCTGGCGGTGTCACAGCGCGAGAGAGGCAGTCTGCCACCACGTTAAGTTTGCCTGCCACATGTCGAATGTCTGTGGTGAACTCTGAAATTGCAGCTAGCTGTCTTTGTTGCCTGCCTGACCATGGTTCTGAAATTTTAGCCATCGCAAAGGTGAGCGGTTTGTGGTCTACAAAAGCCGTGAAACGCCGCCCCTCTAACCAGAACTGGAAGTGGTGGATGGATAAATGAAGCGCTAGCAGCTCCCTGTCAAAAGTGCTGTATTTACGCTCAGTCTGGTTTAACGATTTGCTGAAAAATGCTAAAGGTTGCCAGGTTCCGCCAACGTGTTGTTCTACAACCGCCCCTATGGCCAGGTCTGAAACGTCTGTGGTTAGCGCAATGCGGGCCGAGGGATCAGGATGAACCAACAATGTGGCGTTAGCTAGAGCACTTTTTACTTCCGCGAAGGCGCGTTCGCGCTCCGGGGTCCATTCGACCGCGTTGGAAGGCTTTTGTTTTCTGAGCGCGTCATATAGGGGCTGCATGAGTTGAGCTGCACGGGGGAGGAAACGGTTGTAAAAATTAACCATTCCCAAAAATTCTTGCAGCGATTTGACCGTTTGTGGCCGTGGAAAACTTTTTACTGCGCGAACTTTGTCTGGCAGTGGGACTGCCCCCTTCGGTGAAACTCTGTGTCCCAAAAAATCAATTTGTGGCACGCCGAATTTGCATTTGGCTGGATTGATTATTAACCCATGCTCTTCTAGTCTCTGAAAAACCATAGTGAGATGCTGTTCGTGTTCTTCCTCCGACGAGCTGGCTACCAGCATATCGTTGAGGTAGACGAACACAAAAGGGAGGTCGCGTAATACCGCGTCCATCATCCGCTGAAAGGTTTGAGCAGCGCCTTTGAGGCCAAAAGGCATCCGCAAAAATTCAAAAAGACCGAAGGGGGTTATTACAGCTGTTTTAGGAATGTCTTCCGCTCGAACGGGGACTTGGTGATAGCCACGGACCAGGTCTATTTTAGAAAAAATGCACGCACCCGCCAGATGTAGTGAAAAATCTTGGATGTGAGGAATTGGTTAGCGGTCATGCGCTGTCGCATTGTTTAATCTGCGGTAATCGCCGCACGGTCTCCAAGAACCATCGGATTTCGGGACCATGTGTAGTGGTGATGCCCAGGGGCTTTTTGAGCGTCTGATAATGCCTAGTTTTTCAAGGGTGGTAAACTCGTCCCGAGCTATGGCGAGCTTGGTCGCATCTAAGCGCCGAGCTTTGGCGAATACGGGTGGGCCCGTTGTGGGAATAAAGTGTTCAACCCCGTGCTTAGCCACTGTAGCTGAGAATTTGGGAATTGTGAGTGCTGGAAATTGGGTGAGGAGTTGATCAAACTTACCTCCTGCTGTAGTGACGCTGGCCTGCACGGGTGGTGGAGAAACTCGAGCTGAGCAGGGAATAGAAGCGTCTATTTGCTAGATCGACTAATAGCCCATGTGCACACAAAAAATCCGCGCCCAACAAGTTAAAACTCACCGCCCCTACAACAAATGTCCATCTGTAGTTGCGGCCATGAATGCAGAGGGGCAGGTTCCTTTCACCATAAGTGTCGATGGTGGAGCCGTTGGCTGCCATCGCTCCATTGCCCCGGGGGCCCATGGCCCGGTCTGCGTGGGAGGGCATGCTAAAACTCAGTTGAGCTCCAGTGTCAATTAGGAACTGTTTGCCGGTGTGTCCGTCAGTCACATAAAGAAGTTTATTTTTTTCGCCGAGAACCGGTTCTCGGTTTGGGCGTTTTCCCGAACTTTTGAACTTGCAGGGGGGGGACGCATTTGTACGCCCCCTCGGCGAAACGGTGGTGGTAATAGCAGATGTCGTTCCGCCTGCTGCGTCTTGGTCGTGTTGCCGCCATGGTGGGCGGGCTCTGCTCGGTTGTCTGTGGTTCTCCGTTGCTCTGGGCATCTGCGGATGCTGCTGTGGCCACCTGTTCCCCGCAGGCGTTGGTGAGTCGCTGCGCTTCTCGGGCCAGCGTGCGGAAGTCCTGCTGGGTGCTGCACCGCATGTTGATCAGCGTCCCTCTCATGTGTGGCGGCAGAGTGCTGAGGAAGATGTGTTGGAAGAGGAAGTTGTCGTTGTCCTCCTCCTTGAGCTGCAGCATGTCCTCCATGAGGGCCTTGGGTCTGCATCCTCTGTGGCTGTAGATCGCCAGGATCTTCTCTGCTCTCTCCTCGGCTGAGGGGACGAAGTTCTCGACGATGGTCGCCTTCAGCTCTCTGTATTTGTCATAGGCGGGCGGCTGTCGGATTATGCTCCGCGCACATCTTGACGTGGCCGCGTCGAGTTTGGCGACGATGTGATAAAACTTCGTCTCGTCCGCCGTTATGCCCGCCAGTGCAAACTGAGCCTCAGCTTGCTGGAACCACGAGCTCGGGTCTTCTTGCCAGAATTCTGGCAGCTTGACGGTGACGCCGCTTGTGTGGGCCGTCCTTGATGTGTCCGCCGGGTGAGAGCGCCTTTCTTCTGCTCTCACGGCGGGGCTGGTGCTCGGTTGAGCCCTCTCTTCTGCCGTGGGGGAACGTCTTCCATCCGTTCCCCTGTCTGCATGGGCGCCGGCGTCTGCCTGGGTCGCCTCAGATGAGTCAATCGCGGGAGAACGCCTCTGGTCCATCCTCGCGTCAGGGTCACCAGTGTAGAAGAGCTTGGAATAACGAGGCGATGTGACTTATAAACCAAAGTTTATTATCAGCTTCGCTCCTCTAACAAGTCTCATCTCAGTGCAGAAGCAGAAGTAGAATAGAGGAAGAACACATTCAGCTCTACATATTATACCTACACATAACAAAAGACATGCATATCCAAGCTGACATCCCGCATTATCTTAATCCCCCTCCTCTGTCTTCGTATCCCTCCACCTGGCCCTGGGAGGTCAGGGCGATCGATCTGGTCTCCACCGCAGCGCCTCGGATGCTCTTTGATCTCCGCTGACGGTTGAGACCTCTTTGTCCTGTTCTGAGGTGTGAAGTCGCTTTACATATGTAATCACCAAACATTCTCACATGCTTATACATATGTAGGTTATGGGATATATGATTAATATAGACCACAAGAAGAACCAAAAAAAAAAAAAAAACAAGACAAAACAAACAAAAAAAAAGAGCAGAAAAATAAAAGAGAATATGAGTAGCATTGGAGCAAAGAGAGGTGCCATTATTGAAATGGTATTTGTCAAAGATTAGATCTGATGGAAGACACATATGCGTTCCAGGGTTGCCAAAAGTTCAAGAACCCATCCATGTCCTGTCTCAGTGCAAATGTCAACTTTTCCATCGAATAACTGTCCTGAATCACATTAATCCAATCTTCAGGTGTAGGACAGTTTTTCAACATCCATTTTTTTGTTAGAGCTTTTTTACTTGCCAATATTAAAACAGTGAATAAGTATTTTTCTCCTCGTCTTTCCAGTGATTCCGGTAGTAAACCCAAATACAAAGTTACAAAAGAAAAGGGAACTGTTACTTTGAATATTTTCCCCAATACTGTCTGTACATTGGTCCAATATTGGTGGATAACTGGACATGACCAAAACACATGAAAATGATTTGCAGTCTTTTCACCACACAAGCGCCAACAATTCAACCCCTTACAAGTAAATTTGATTAAACATATTGTATTTCTGATAGTGCCATTGACCTGAGATTTTCACCAGATATCAGCAACAATCCAAGTAATTCATACATCCAAAGAAATCAAAGCAACTGTGTTCACAAAACAAGCTATATGTAATAAAGTGGAATGACACAGGGAATAAGTGTTGAAGATGAAGAAAAAGAGGTGCGAAAAGGCATAGAAAGCCAAGAAACCAGCTGAAATCCATCAGAATTTAGGAAGCCAGCCCATCCCTCATCAGTGCAAATTAATTTAAGCTGGTTAAGTCCTGACTGATGGCCTTTAAAAAGGTCTGTGAATATCAGATTGTCACACCACAAAGAACTCATGATGGGTAGAAGCAAAGAGCTCTCTCTAGACCTTTATAACCATATTGTTGCAAAATTTAATGATGGCATTGGTTACAGGCACATTTCTAAACTGCTGAGTATTCCAGTGAGCACTGTTGGAGCCATCATTCAGAAGTGGAAAGAACATCATTTTATCATAAACCGGCCACGACCAGGAGCTCCTCACCAGATTTTTGACAGAGGAGTCAAAAGAATTATCAGAAGAGTTATCCAAGAGACAAAGGCCACTTGTGGAGAGCTCCAGAAAGACCTGGAGTTAGCAGGTAGTACTTTTTCAAAGAAAACAATAAGTAATGCACTCAGCCGACATGGGCTCTATGCCCACTCATCTTACATGACTCAATTTCTAAAGAAAAAGCATGTTGAAGCTCATTTAAAATTTGCTGTACAACATTTTGGCAAGCCAGTAAACTACTGGGAGAATATAGTCTGGTCAGATGAGACCAAAATTGAACTTTTTGGATGCCACAACACACAGCATGTTTGGAGGAGAAATGGCACTGCACATCCCATCATGGTGTGTGTGTGTGGGGGGGGGGGGGATCAGCACATGGTACAGGCAGACTTCATATAATTGACAGAAAGATGAATGGACAAATGTACAAAGACATCCTTCATAAGAACCTGTTGCCATCTGCCAAGATGCTGAAGATGAAATGATGGTGGACATTTCAGCAAGACAGTGATCCCAAACACACAGCCAAGGAAACTCAACTGGCTTCAAAGAAGGAAAATAAAGCTGACCTGACCTGAATCCAATTGAAAATCTATGGAACGAACTGAAGATCAGAGTTCATAGAAGACACCCATGAAATCTTCAAAATTTGAAGACAGTTTGTGTGGAAGAATGGGCTAAAATCACTCCTGAGTAATGCCTGCACCTACTTTCTGTCATGACCTGAGCACGGGGGGATTCCCCTGGGCTCAGTCTCTTTGCCTTTTTTCATATTTGTATAATGTTGGAGTTTTGAGTTGTAATTTCTCTTATTTTATCTTTGGTTGGTTTTCACATATTCTGTATTTTTTCTTAGTATGATTTATTTTCCTGTTTACATTTATTGTAGTTTTTGTATTTACATATTTGGGTTTACTGGTCTTTATTTGTCATCTCATTATATTCATATTCTGTTATGTTTTCTCTCCTCCCAGGGCTGCAGCTGTCAGTGGCACTTCTGGGTTTTTTTGCTCTGTTGTGGGCGGTGCTCCTGTCAGCTGTCAGTCCCGTCTTCTCCCTCTCATTGCTATAAGCTGATCCCAGTTGTAATCATTGTTACCTCCTGCTCGCTCATGTGACTCACACCTGTTATCACTTGTATCATTTGTTTCTGGCCCTATTTAAGGGCTGTTATTTTCATTCTTCTTTGCCGGAGTGTTACACATTCTCATCTCCACCAAAACCCTTTCCCTGTTCTGGTGAGCTTTGTTCCAATTCATCCATGCGTAAGTTTGCTTTATTATCTGTTTGGATATTTGTGTTGGTGCACTGTTTGGGACTTTTGTGTTTTTTGTTAATAAATACTACAAACTACAGTTCAGCTCATGGGTCTCCATTCCTGCCTCAAGGGGCAATTCATGACAGAAGACTCCGGCCTGTTAGAGACCCAGCTGTTGTGGAGCTCCCGCCATGTCCTCAGCACGCTGACCTCCAGCAAGTAAGGGGAGATCTGGAGCAGGGTCTCCGAGCATAGAGGAGCAGTGGGCCGCCAAATTCGTGAAGAGAAGGCTTTGTGGATGACGCTTTCACCTCTTGCAGCCTGAAAAAAATCTAGGAGCGCGTGAATTCGGCGACCATTATTGTCGAGGCACACCCAGGGTTGTGAAGGTATTCCCAGTTCATGGAGTTGTTGGCCACAGTCTCTGTCCTGCAACAATCTTTCCCTGGGCTGATGTGGGGGTCGCCTCCAGTGAGCTCGAAGCCTACACAAAAGCGCGTTCCACGGAAGACACCCTGCTTCGACTCCAGTGCACCCATTCCTGCTCCCGCTTCGCCGGCTCCTAGACGCCGCCACCCAGCTTCGGACAGCCAGAGGAACACCCCCGCCTCTCAGGCAGCGTTTTTTCCCGTGCTGAGTCAGACAATCCCCGCAGCAGCTCCCTCTTCTACTTTGTCTTCGTCGGCTGTCCCATCAGCCTCCTGCTCCTCCCTAGCTGCTGTGATTCCCATCTCCTTGGCGTACCCTCCCGCTGCTGAAGGTCTGGCTGTTTCCTCTCCAGCTCCGCCCACTGCTGTGGCTGCAGGGGCGGCTTCTCAGCGTTTTCCTGGGAGGCCCTCTTCAACTGAAGTCACGGAGAGGGTAGACCCTACATCTGCTGCAGCAGAGAACGTCGTGCCCCAGGAACTCAGGAAAGTGTCTTTTCATTCTCCAACATGTTATGACGATATGCCTTGCCTGATTTCTGGTAGGG
Organism: Pholidichthys leucotaenia; assembly: GCA_020510985.1. Lineage (NCBI taxonomy): Eukaryota > Metazoa > Chordata > Actinopteri > Cichliformes > Pholidichthyidae > Pholidichthys > Pholidichthys leucotaenia. The sequence continues at coordinate 137,989,969 of CM035837.1, forward strand.
AGGCTCAGTGTTTGCAGTCCCCTGAGTCCTCACCACCTGCTGTAGCCCACACCATCTTACCTGCTTTCTCCGTGTCTCCTCCTAATTTCTCCGAGTGTTTGCCGGTCCCAGGATTGAGCTGCCAGGCGATGGAGGAGCCTGTGGTCCTGGAGGACCTGGTACCAGCCCCCCCAGCCATGGTCTGGATGGAGGAAGAGCGCTGCCAGTGATCCGGAGCCTGCACCGATGACTGCGCATCCCCAGGCTTCAGCTGAGCAGAATCTAGCGCCAGCAAGAATCCGACCTCCTGTATACATGCTGGATGATCCACCTGTGTGGGTTGCTTCACTGAGGGGTCCCGGGACTGCCCCAACCACCATGCCTGCTGTAGGGGCTGCCACAGCAGAGCCGAAGCTGGACCTCCAGAAGGCCAGGCCCGAGATGTCACCGCCCGGATTGACAGAGTCCTGGATGGCGGTGGAGCTTGAGCTCAGGCAAGTGCTCTCCTTTGTTTTCATTGCTTCCATTTTGGAGAGATCTTCTCTGGCTCTTGGTGGGGAGAGCTAAGTGCAGCCATCAGCTGCACCTGAGCTCACCTCGCCAGGCTCCACTGCCGCCAGTGACCCTGACCCTGTGTCGTTGTCCCTCCTTTCTGAGCCTTTCCCCAGGGTCACCATGGGTCGTCCTGCTTCGCCTGAGGTCTCCATGGGTCCAGCCTCGTCATCTGAGATCCCCGTGGGTGCAGTTTCCCCATCGGGTGAGGTCTTCGCTGGTGCTCCATCCCAGCCCGGGACCTCCGTGGGTGCTGCTCCTTCTCCGGATGAGGTTTTTGCGTGTGCTCAGTCACAACCCGGGGCTTCCGAGGGTGCTGCTTCCTCATCAGATGAGGTCGTCATGGGTGCTCCGTCCCAGCCCGGGACCTCAGTGGGTGCAGCTCCTCCTCAGTCCAGTTCTCTGTGGGTGCTGTGTCCTAATCAGGGACCGTCATGGATGCTGCGCCCCAGCCTGAAACCAACATGGGTGCTACGCTCCAGTGTGGGCGCGCCGTGGGCATTATGCTTCAGCCTGGGGGCCACTGAGGGTGCAGCTCTGGCCCAGTCCGGGTCCACCATGAGTGCAGCTCTGCTCCAGCCCAGAGCCACCATGGGTGCTGCGATGTCCAGTCCGGGACCACCAAGGGTGCTGCAGAGCAGTCCGAAAGCGTCGTGGTTCCCTCTCCTCTGCTTGAGTCCGTCGTGGTTCCCTCTCCTCCGCCCGAGGCCGTCGTGGTTTCCCCAACTCTACTGACCTCTTCCTCATTGCTCTTCCCCGTGGGGCAGCCGTCTCCTGGGCCACCCCTTCTGTTTAAGTGGCTAAAAAACTCTGGCCGACTGACTGATAGACTGTGCCACTGGGTTGGGTGGCCCACGTTCTCCGGCAGGCCACCCGACTCTTACCACCATGCCATCTGTCAGGTCTGGGACTTTATCTGGCCACCTGAACTGTCTAGTTCTTTGGTCCAGGGTGCCTAGGTGCCTGGTTCTGTGTGGGTCCTGAGCGGGGCCTTTGTATTTTTTTTTTTTTGTTTCCTCTTAGTCTAGGTTTTGCTGGGGTGTTAGTTCTGAGAGTTTTTCTTATTTTGTCTAGGTTGTTTCGGTCCCTCCGTGCCTGGGTCTCCCTCCTCCCACCCGGGGTGGGGTTGTTTTCTTGTTGGGGTGGGCTTTTTGTGTTGGGGGTCCTTTTCTTTCGATGTTGCTGGGGTGTCTGGTGTCCACCCCTTCAGGGGGGCGCTCTGTCACGGTCTGAGCACGGGGGAATTCTACCGGGCTCAGTCTCTTTGCCTTTTTTCATATTTGTATAGTGTTGTAGTTTTGAATTGTAATTCCTATTTTATCTTTGGTTGGTTTTCACATATTCTGTATTGTTTCTTAGTATGATTTATTTTCCTATTTACGTTCATTATAGTTTTTGTATTTACATATTTGGGTTTACTGGTCTTTATATGTCATCTCATTATATTCATATTCTGTTGTTTTTTCTCCTCCCGGGGCTGCAGCTGTCAGTGGTACTTATGGGTTTTTTGCTCTGTTGTGGGCGGTGCTCCTGTCAGTCCCGTCTTCTCCCTATCATTGCTCCCAGCTGATCCCAGTTGTAATCATTGTTACCTCCTGCCTGCTCACGTGACCCACACCTGTTATCACTTATATAATTTGTTTCTGGCCTTATTTAAGGGCTGTTATTTTCATTCTTCTTTGCTGGAGTCTTACATATTCTCATCTCCACCAGAACCCTTTCCCTGTTCTGGTGAGCTTTGTTCCAATTCATCCATGTGTAAGTTTGCTTTATTATTCATTTATTCATTTTCTTCCGCTTAATCCTATGCTGGGATAGGCTCCAGCACCCACCACCACCATCACCAGCGACCCGAAAAGGATTGCTTTATTATCTGTTTGGATATTTGTGTTGGTGCACTGTTTGGGACTTTTGTGTTTTTTGTTAATAAATACCACAAACTACAGTTCAGCGTGTTGGTCTCCATTCCTGCCTCAAGGGGCAATTCATGACAGTTTCTCCATACAGGAGGTGTCTGGAAGCTGTTATTACCAACAAAGGCTTTTCTACTAAATATTAAATGAATTTCACCAAGTGTGTTCAATACTTATTCCCTGTGTCTTTCCACTTTATTAAATATAGCTTCTTTTGTGAAAGGAGTTGCCTTGATTTCTTTGTATGTATGGATTGCTTGGGTTGTGACTGATATCTGGTGAAAATCTCAGGTCAGTGGCTCCATCATAAATATGTTTAATGAGAAAAGTGTTGACGTGTTCTATATTTATTTTCCCCGCTGTAAATGGTTATACAGTTTAAGAAAGTACTTACACAGCATTAATTGCTCTATCTTAGTCTCATCAGTATAACTGTGTGAACTATTCTGCATTTAATCAGGTGGTGCTCAGGCCTCAGTCGGGTCAGGAGATGCAAGTGGAGTTGTTTGATAAGGACATGGACAAAGACGACTTCCTTGGCAGGTTAGGGATGTTGCAGATCTCAGCATCAGTGAAGACATAATGTAACAATTGTATCATTATATCTTTAAAATACCATGTAATCAGTAATGTTATTTTTTTTGTGTGCATGAACAGATTCAGAATCAGTATTGCAGATATAATCGCATCTCAGTATACAGACCAGGTGGGTATTATATTCATACCACAGACACATAGGTGTTCCACTGGTGTAATTCTAGGTTGGATTTTAATAAGCAACCCCCTCTGTTTCAGTGGTACACTTTGAATGATGTGAAGTCTGGTCGTGTCCGTCTGATACTGGAGTGGGTTCCTGCAGTGTCCCATAATGACTCCCTGGATGACGTTAGTGCACTGCCTATCATTTATAAATGTTGTTTCTCCATCATTTTCCAGCCTTAAAGATTTGTCTTGCAAACATACACTACCGTTCAAAAGTTTGGGGTCACTTAGAAATTTCCTTATTTTTGAAAGAAAAGCACTGTTTTTTTCAATGAAGATAACTTTAAACTAATCAGAAATACACTCTAATATCTAATATACATTGCTAATGTGGTAAATGACTATTCTAGCTGCAAATGTCTGGTTTTTGGTGCAATATCTACATAGGTGTATAGAGGCCCATTTCCAGCAACTATCACTCCAGTGTTCTAACGGTACAATGTGTTTGCTCATTGCGTCAGAAGGCTAATAGATGATTAGAAAACCCTTGTGCAATCATGTTAGCACAGCTGAAAACAGTTAAGCTGGTTAGAGAAGCTATAAAACTGACCTTCCTTTGAGCAGGTTGAGTATCTGGAAAAAATTATTATTTCAAATACAAATCATTATTTCTAACCTTGTCAATGTCTTGACTATATTTTCTATTCATTTTACAACTCATGGTGGTAAATAAGTGTGACTTTTCATGGAAAACACAAAATAATTGTCTGTGTGACCCCAAACTTTTCAACGGTAGTGTACAGTGGTGTGAAAAAGTGTTTCCCCCCTTCCTGATTTCTCATTTTTTTTGTATGTTTGTCACACTTAAATGTTTCAGATCATCAAACAAATTTAAATATTAGACAAAGATAACACAAGTAAACAAACTGCAGTTTTTAAATGAAAGTGTTTATTATTAAGGGTAAAAAAAAAAAAAATCCAAACTTACATGGCCCTGTGGGAAAAAGTGACCCCCCCCCCCCCCGTTAAAACATAAATTAACTGTGGTTTTGTGGAGAATGTGGAATGACGAGGCTGAGTTTATCTCACAAGTCAGGTTTATTCCATTCTCCAACATCATCAAACAGAAAAAGAAAAAGAATCCCCCAACATCTGTCCCTTTTATACCCCAGGACATCAAAGCATACAGTCACATTGTCTTTTAATCCCAAGTCACAATGCGTCTTCTTCCAGGTCTTCTCACCTCCACCTAAAGTCACTGGTGGTCAGGAAATCCCTCAAGGTCATCTCTTTGCATACCAAAAGGCCACATTTCACATTCTCCTGTTACCCCTAGGGGGTTCAGTCCTTTTGTTCCTCTGAGATTTGAGGCATACAATAAGCATACAATAATATACAGGTGAAGCATATGAAACCTACATATGTGTCCCACAGTTTATCACATCTTTGGAAAGCTGAGCTCAATTTTTTTTTAGCCACACCCAGGCCTGATTACTGCCACACCCGTTCTCAATCAAGAAATCACTTAAATAGGACCTGCCTGACAAAGTGAAGTAGACCAAAAGATCCTCAGAAGCTAGACATCATGCTGCAATCCAAAAAAAATTCAGGAACAAATGAGAAACAAAGTAATTGGGATCTATCAGTCTGGAAAAGGTTATAAAGCCATTTCTAAAGCTTTGGGACTCCAGCTAACCATGATGAGAGCCAGTATCCACAAATGGTGAAAACATGGAACAGTGGTGAACCTTCCCAGGAGTAGCCGGCCAACCAAAATTACCCCAAGAGCACAGCAACGACTCATCCAAGAGGTCACACAAGACCCCACAACAACATCTAAAGAACTGCAGGCCTCACTTGCCTCGGTTAAGGTCAGTGTTCATGATTCCACCGTAAGAAAGAGACTGGGCAAAAATGGCCTGCATGGCAGAGTTCCAAGACAAAAAAAACACTGGTGAGCAAAAAGAACATAAAGGCTCGTCTCAGTTTTTCCAGAAAACATCTTGATGATCCCCAAAACTTTGGGGGAAATACTCTGTGGCCTGACATGACAAAAGTTGAACTTTTTGGAAGGTGTGTAACCCATTGCGTCCGGCATAAAAGTAACACAGCATTTCAGAAAAGGAACATCATACCAACAGTAAAATATGGTGGTGGTAGTGTGATGGTCTGGGGCTGTTTTGCTGCTTCAGGACGTGGAAGACTTGCTGTGGTAAATGGAACCATGAATTCTGCCGTCTACCAAAAAATCCTGAAGGAGGATATCCGGTTGTCTGTTTGTGATCTCAAGCTGAAGCGCACTTGGGTTCTGCAACAGGACAATGATCCAAAACACACCAGCAAGTCTGCCTTTGAATGGCTTAAGAAAAACAAAATGAAGACTTTGGAGTGGCCTACTCAAAGTTCTGATCTGAATCCGATTGAGATGCTGTGGCATGACCTTAAAAAGGCGGTTCATGCTCGAAAACCATCCAATGTGGCTGAATTACAACAATTCTGCAAAGATGAGTGGGCCAAAATTCATCCACAGCGCTGTAAAAGACTCATTGCCAGTTATCACAAACGCTTGATTGCAGTCGTTACTGCTAAGGGTGGCCCAACCAGTTATTAGGTTTAGGGGGCAACGACTTTTTCACACAGAGCCATGTAGGTTTGGATTTTTTCCCCTTAATAATAAACACCTTCATTTAAAAACTGCATTTTGTATTTACTTGCGTTATCTTTGTCCATCCATCTTCTTCCGCTTAATCCTTTTTGGGTCGCGGGGGGCTGGAGCCTATCCCAGCATCTTTGGGCGAGAGGCAGGGTACTTTGTCTAATATTTAAATTTGTTTAATGATCTGAAACATTTAACTGTGACAAACATACAAAAAAATGAGAACTCAGGAAGGGGGAAAACACTTTTTCACACCACTGTATAGCCTAGCTCACGTGGACCCTGCGAGGTGCAAGACACACTTAAGACTGTATCAAAGAACTCCTTTCAGCCTCTCCAAAACCCCCTTTTTCACACCACTGTATAACCTTTCTGTTTTGATTTAAATGTTCTGATCAGTACTGAGTCACTGTAATATATTTTTAATTCAATTCTCTGCTGCAGGTCATGCAGTTGCTGTCTCTCCAGTCCTACCAAAACAAGGCTGTTCCCACTGCAGCACTGCTGTTTGTTCATGTGGACAGAGCTCACTTATTGCCTGTTAGTCCCTTATCATTAATATACTGGAACTATAATACGTGTTCTGACTTGAATAGACAAACGTTTTCAAGACATGCTGATTACAAGATCCTCTTCTGGTATAAAACAAAAAACAATTGTTCAAATAGGATATGATAAGGTAAAAACACTGTATATTTCACTATGCATGTATGTGCATAATGGTGAGCATGTTTTACTGTGTCCAGTTTAAAAAAAGTGGAAAGGAGCCAAAGGCTGGGGCTGAGCTGGTATTAGGCAACACCACCTCCAAAACCAAGGTAAGGAAATGATTATTCATAAGTACTTATTAAGCCAGTAGCCTCATACATAATTTTTTCTCATATGTGCGCAATGCATCGCTGTATTTTTTTTTTAACCTTTATTTAACCAGGAAAATCCCATTGAGATTAAAAACCGCTTTTTCAAGGGAGTCCTGGCCAAGAGGCAGCAAAAAAATCACAATTTTTGAACTGGAAATTATGAACTGGTGCAATGAAAAAGAACACAAAACTTTAGTTATGACACAAAAAATGCATAAAAAATCAAATCTTGAATAATGTACAGTTATTCAAACATTTGGACCCCCTTTTGGCAAATAGGGTTTTTATTATCGGGCGGGGGAAGGAATACTTCAAGGATCTCCTCAATCCCACTGACACGCCTTCCACAGAGGAAGCAGGGCTTGTGGACAAGGGGGACGACTTGCCTATCACAGGGGCTGAGGTCACCAAGGTGGTTAAAAATCTCTTTGGTGGCTGGGCCCCAGGGGTGGACAAGATTCGCCCTGAGTATCTCAAGGCCCTGGATGTTATAAGGCTGTTATGGTTGACACGCCTCTACAACATTGCGTGGAGGTCGGGGGCAGTACCTTTGGCATGGCAAACTGGGGTGGTGGTTCCTCTCTTCAAAAAAGGGGACCGGACGGGTGTGCTCCAACTTTAGAGGGATCACACTCCTCAGCCTCCCTGGGAAGGTCTATGCCAAGGTACTGGGGAGGAGAGTCCGGCCATTGGTTGAACCTCGGATTCAGGAGGAGTGATGTGGTTTTCGTCCTGGCCGTGGCACATCGGACCAGCTCTTTACCCTCTTGAGAATCCTTGAGGGTTCGTGGGAGTTTGCCCAACAAGTTTACATGTGTTTTGTGGACATGGAAAAGGCATTCGACTGCGTCCCTCGTGTTTTTTTGTGGGGGTGCTTCGGGAGTATGGGGTATCGGGCTTGTTGTTACGAGCTATTTGGTCTCTGTACGACCGTTGTGAGAGCTTGGTTTGTATTGCCAACACTCGGTCGGACTCATTCCCAGTGAGAGTTGGACTCCGCCAGGGCTGCCCTTTGTCACCGATCCTGCTCATAACTTTTATGGACAGGATTTCTAGGCACAGCCAGGGAACGGAGGGTGTCATGCTTGGTGACCACAGGATCTCATCTCTGTTGTTTGGAGATGATGTTGTCCTGCTGGCTTCATCCAGCAATGACCTGCAGGTCTTACTGGGATGGTTTGTTGCTGAGTGTGAAGTGGCTGGGATGAGAATCAGTACCTCCAAGTCTGAGTCCATGGTCCTCAACCGGAAAAAGGTGGATTGCCCTCTCCAGTTGGGGACAAGCTCCTGCCCCAAGTGGAGGAGTTTAAGTATCTTGGGGTCTCATTCACGAGTGAGGTGAGAATGGAGCAAGAGATTGACAGAAGGATAGGAGCAGCCTCTGCAGTGATGCAGACGTTGTACCAGTCTGTTGTGGTGAAGAGAGAGCTGAGCTCTAAGGCAAAGCTGTCGATTTACCAGTCAGTCTACATTCCTACCCTCACCTATGGTCATGAGCTTTGGGTAATGACTGAAAGAACAAGATCGCGGATACAAGCGGCTGAAATTGGTTTTCTTCGTAGGATTGCTGGACTCACCCTCAGAGATAGGGTGAGGAGCTCAGTCATCCGGGAGAGGCTTAGAGTAGAACCGCTGCTCCTCCACATTGAAAGGAGCCAGTTGAGGTGGTATGGGCATCTGATCAGGATGCCTCCTGGACGCCTCCCTCTTGAGGTGTTTCAGGCATGTCCCTCTGGGAGGAGACCCCGGGTCAGACCCAGGACTCGCTGGAGAGACTATGTCTCCCAGCTGGTCTGAGAATGCCTTGGTATCCTCTCTGAAGAGCTGGAGCAGGTGGCTGGGGAGAGGGAAGTCTGGGCTTCTCTGCTTGAACTGCTGCCTCCGTGACCCAGATCTCCGGAGAAGCAGTAGAAAATGGATGGATGGATGGATGGTTTTATTATATTAATTGCTGTTTTTAAACAATTGTGTAGAGTTCCCAAACTCTTGCACTTTCTCAATTGTTTATTTATTTTTTAATTTGTTCAATTAATGTCATAAAAAGGAACTGTGCATTAAAGACAGCTGGTAGTACTATTAGTATTTTCCATATCCTACAGAGACTGTGTTTACATACTTTCAATTAAAAATATGCAAGATGACCAAATTTTTGCATATCATTGTTTGTGTACCTAACTGACTATGAATATGTACTTGAATGACCTAGAAAGCTGTCATTTTTTTCACAACATAAATCTGAGTACTGTCAAAGTTAGCATGTTAGTAATGGGTTAAAGTAACCCCACCTTAACTCCACTAACTGTATGGTAACCACTTGCTGCACCAGTTTATGGCAAGTCAGTAGGTCCAAAAATCATTACTTTGAAAATAAATTAAAAAAACAAGATTGTTAAACACCAGAACAGCACATTTCATGTCATGTGGAATTAATTTTCTCAATTAAACAATGTTAAATTTAAAATTAGGCTTAATAACAGTGGGGGGAAACGCGGTGATCATGGTGGCACCATTTTTTTTACACTACTTTCTCTTTTTTTGAATGCATTCACACTAAATCAGTCATTGTTTTTTGTGTGATCATTTTTCTTTAACTTGTTTTAAATCTGACTGAATTTTGTTTAAATCTTTGCTAAATTATTCTATATATTTCTTTGTTTTTTTTATTTCTTAGTTTTGTTTTTTGTTACCCCAGACTGACAAACTGTTGTAGACGTCTTGGTAATAGTTTTTAAAGATTTGAAAAATATCTTGTTATCTTGGTACACTTAGAACACATTTTTTAAAAAGTGATTAATTTGCAATTAATAAAGTTGATCAGCCACACTATGAAGATATGGGAAAGAGTTGTTGAAGCCAGGTTAAGAGGAGAGGTGGCAATCAGTGAGCAGCAGTACGGTTTCATGCCAAGAAAGAGTACTACAGATGCAATGTTTGCTTTAAGAGTGTTTATGGAGAAGTATAGAGAAGGTCAGAAGGAGTTGCACTGTGTCTTTGTAGATCCAGAAAAACATATCATAGGGTGTCAAGAGAGGAAGTGTGGTACTGTATGAGAAAGTCAGGAGTGGCAGAGAAGTATGTGAGGGTGGTGCAGGACATGTATGAGGACAGTGAGACGGTGGTGAGGTGCGTTGTAAGAGAGATGGATGGATTCAAGGTGGGGGTGGGGTAGCATCAGGGATCGGCTCTGAGCCCCTTCTTGTTTGCCATAGTGATGGACAGACAGGCTGACAGACGAGGTCAGGCAGGAGTCTCTGTGGATCATGATGTTTGCAGATGACATTGTGATCTGTAGTGAGAATAGGGAGCAGGTGGAAGAGAACCTGGAAGGGGTGGAGGTATGCTGTGGAGAGAAGAGGAATGAAAGTCAGTAGAAGCAAGACAGAATACATGAGTGTGAATGAGAGGGAGGCAGGGGCAACGGTGAAGATGGAAGGAGTAGCGGTAGTGAAAGTAGATGAGTTTAAATACCTGGGGTCAACCATCCAAAGCAATGGAAAATGCACAAGAGAGGTGAAGAAGAGAGTGCAGGCAGGGTGGCGTGGGTGGAGATGAGTGTCAAGGGTGATTTGTGACAGAAGGGTAGCAGCAAGAGTGAAAGGGAAGATTCACAAGACGGTATTGAGACCTGCTATGATGTATGGTTTGGAGACAGTGGCACTGACAAAAAGACAGGAGATGTTGCTGGGGGTTGCAGAGTTGAAGATGCTAAGAGTTTCATTAGGAGGGACAGGATTAGAAATGAGTATATCAGAGGCTCAGGTCGAGCAGTTTGGAGACAAAGTAAGAGAGGCAAGGCTGAGATGGTTTGGAGATGTGCAGAGGAGGGATAGTGGATATATTGGACAAAGGATGTTGAAGATGGAGCTACCAAGCAGGAGGGAAACAGGAAGACCATAGAGAAGTTTCATGGATGTAGTGAAGGAGGACATGGAGAGGACTGGTGTTATAGAGGAAGATGCAAGGGATAGGGTGAGATGGAGTCAGATGATCTGCTGTGGTGACCCCTAAAGAGAGCAGCAGAAAGAAGAAGAAGATTAATTTGCAATTAATCGTGAGTTAACTGTGGGAAATTGTGCAATTAACTGGGATTAAATACTTTCATTGATTTATAGCACTAATAAGTAGATACATTTGCTCTATCACAGCAGCCTTTAAAAGAATCACACCAAATTCCAAATTTGGCTCCTTCAATAGTAATATCACAAAAAATAACCCTGGTCAACACCAAATTTATTGTCTTAAATTTTTTTTAGCTGATTTAGGACAATTTTGATGTGCTGAATCCAAAAATCACATTGGTTTTGCTCAATCAGGTCAACTTTTTGAACTATGGCCACATGTTTTCTTACATTTTTGTTTACATGTACATTTTACATGTATTTCGCTTTATATGATGCAAAATTCTTTTTTATTTCTTGAAATTCTCTGAATTTAGAACAATGATGATGTAACATTCAGTTTATATCTACTTACCTTTATCAGTGTCTACTATTCAATTTACAGTACAACTGTACAACTGCTTATAACTTAACATAAAAACCTGACCTGATCGAGAGAAGAGGATGTCATTTTTGGATTCAGTGATGCAAAATTGTCTTAAATCAGTTGAAAAAACACAGACAACTTACAAAAAAATTATTTTTGTTATGTTGTGTAATAGTTGACAGCAGTCCATTACAGCACATAATTAAATTTTTCTCTTTAAAAGTCTATACTTAAGTTGGAAGAGAAAACATCTAAACTGAAGAACATGACATGACTGACTTGATTTCCTTCCCTTCTGACTGAAGGTGTGCGAACGTTCGAGATCACCTCAGTGGAATGAATCATTTTATTTCCTGGTCCATGACCCCAGAAAGGAGATGCTCATAGTGAAGGTGAATGCACAATATCATTACAAAAAACAGTAAAAATCTGCTTATGTCAGACATCTCAAATTCTGATTCCCATTTTGTGTCCTGGTATCCGTAGCTGTCCAGTGCGTGGGATCAGCCAATGGGGTCTCTGGTGGTTCCTGTGAGACAGCTTCTCTCTGAACCACAGCTGGTCCTGGATCAGTGGATGCATCTAGATGGAGCTTTACCTGAAAGTGAGATTCTTTTGAGGGCTGAACTCAAGGTATAAGATTACATACACACACAGGAATTATGCCGCTGTAATGGAAACAGAGAAGCCTAGCTGGGATTTTTTTGTCAACAGATCCTGAATACAAGGACGCCTGAAGTCCCACATCCAAGTGTGACTGCCTCAAAGAAAGACAGCACCGTCACCCCGGCTGAAAAGGCACTCAGAGGATCCAGTGAGGAGGAAAAAAGCTTGACATTCTTAACAGAAGAGTGAGTTATTTGTTTCTGAAGTGATGTTGTGTTCATCAGAATTGTTGATTGTATATCTGAAGCTGTAGTCTGTTTCAAAAACTGTTATAGCTAATGTAACAAGTGTTTTTTACATAGGAGAAATATTAAGTACAGTGTACAAGTGTACAGTAAGCAAGTATGCTTAGTGAAGAAGTGTGATGTCTCCTTGGGAAAGTAAAGGAAGGAATGGATAGGATGTACCAAGACATGTACTCTTTTAAGACATAGTTACATACATGGCCTTTAAGCAAAGGAATAAAATAGTTGTTTTCGCATAAGTAAAGCTAAAGAATTGGTGTTGGTGTCAGAAGTGTTCTCATCCGGGGCTGCCAGGTGACCTGGTAGTAGGAGATGTGTGCCACATGAGCATGGTGCTCTCCAGTGAGCCTGATTTGATTCCCAGCTGAAGGGGTGTTTCCTGCATGCCTCTCCCCTGTGTTTTACACCCATTTCTTGACTATATTTACTGCTCCAGTCTAAATAATGGCTGAAAGGAGCAAAATATAATCTTAAAAAAAGAAAGAAATGCTCCCATCCTATCTGTCATATCCGGCTCTAGGGAGCCGGGCAATCAGAGCCAGGGACAAGCCAGTGAGTCGTGATATTTTATTCAGGGTAAAGGGGAAGGGATGAGGAGAGCACAGATACTCATGCAGAGGTTCACTCACAGGTTGCACAGCGCAGAGGTAAGCAGCTTGTACCGGACGTGGGGGTAACAAGACATACATACTCACAGCGGGATACAAACACAGGAATGCTGCAAGAGGAGTATAAGCTGACACCAGACGAAGGGGCTTCAGCTTAGCAATGTGTTTATGTCGCAGCCCCGAGTCATCGAGGCTGCTCCTATTTATCCTCATTGGCAGCGCCCCAGCTGATGAAGACTAATTGGCCCCAGCCGTCCATAATGCTGCCAGCTGGGGGCCAGCTGAGACGCTGCTCAATGGGAAGCAGGGATGAGGGAAAACATGGGCTGAGTGCCGAGACGACATCTCAACCCGTGGTGACAGAGCCCCCCCCTCAAGGTCGGGCTCCTGAACGACCAGGAACATCCCAGCCCCCCCCCCCCCCCCCCACCTAGGGTGGGAGGAAGGGAGGCGGACCGGAGGGGAAGAAGCCAAGGGAAGGACCACACCAATGGGGCAATGTAGGGTAGCGGGAAAGAAAAACCCAAATACAATACTGACAAAACAGAATAATTAACCCAGGTACAGATGGGGAGAAGAACTGGGTCAGCACGCCGGTTACATACTACCCAGAGAGCACCAACAATGCGTGACCCAGAGCAAGGAAAAAAACCACCAAAAAGGTACAGGGCAAAAATGCTGAGTACGGTTAAATAAAGGGGAACCTATACACAGCGCTAATTTAAGTACATACACACAGTCACCAAGAAAAGTGAGGGTGACTGGAACAAATAGACAATTACAGAGCATGGTGTTACGAAAAACAAGGCACATGACTCTATAATGAACAGGACATAAGAGAAATACTGAGTGCAGGCAAAGAAAAACCCACACACACGAATATATAAATACCCAGTCACCTAAAGAAATGAAAGTGACTGGAATAAATGGATAACTGCAGAGCATGGTGTTACGGAAAACAAAACATAACTCTACAATGCAAAAACGGGACTAAAAACATAGTACAACAAGTAAAATGCTGAGCATGAGCGATGGAAAACACACAGCACTATAAATACGAATCCACCAACAGGACAAAATACTACACCCAAGTGACCTTAATAACGATAAAAGAAAGTGACACCCGAGGTGCATGGCAGGCAGAGTCCAAAAATAGCCGAGATGGCTCCGGAGATCTCCCCGCCCATTGTCCAGCTGGCGAATCAGGGGAAGAGAAGTGTTCGGACGGCGAACTCTGGACCCAGATCCCAGGAATCCAGTCCACCGGCAGCCGAACCAGGCTGCCCAGAGGGAAACAGACCAGTGGGGGGAACCAGATCACCGAACCGAAAGTTCTGTGGGTCGGGTCGTCGACCCGCATCACTCAACAACCAGGACCGTTGAGACGGGCGAAGGATCAGAGCGGATCCCAGTGGAAGAGGCTCAGGGGAGAGCCGATGACGAGGGCGGCGAGCGTCAGGCCGCAGGAAAACGGCCACCTCCTCACCGGACCTGGACAATACTGGGGCGGCACCCACGTCGGACCCCGATCGGGCCTCAGGCGAACCCACGTTGGACCCCGACTGGGTCTCGGGCGAACCCACGTTGAATACTGCACCAGAACCGACCTCCAACGTTGAACCCGGACCCTCCAGCACCACGAGGAACAGCAACTCCTTGCCGGTGACCCTGGAAGAAGGCTCAGAAGAGAAAACAGAACCGGGATCAGGATCACCGGCAGCACCAGAACCCGGCGAGACGAGCTCAGACGCAGCGGACGGCTGCACCCGGCTCGTCTCCCCTGGAGATAGGCTGAAGTGCTCGGGGGATGAAAAGAGAAAAGAAAGGAGAGCACTCGCCTGATCTCGGGTTCTGACGCCGTCCAGGACTGCGAAGATCCAGGATCCGTCGTCAGGAGGTCGTTGTCAGGCTCCCATCTAGCCGCGTCGGGCCCTGCAGCCAGCACGATGGTCAGCGCAGCTTGAGATTCCTCCAGCTCAGGTAACCCCGCCGACGATCCACTCGGCGTGAAGCCAGAAGAATCTCGTCCCGCTGGACCGAACCGCTCCTCCGTGGAGACCCGGGGACGCTCAGTCGTCGGCGTAGACTCCACGCAGCAGTCAGTCCCCCTCCTCCGTCCGCAATGTAGCTGCGGAACCACAGGCCCTCTCCATATCCTACCACGTTGACCCGGAGCCGGGGACCGCTCGGCGGAGAGAGACACAGAGGATGCGGGATTAGGAATACAGGTTACAGCAGGTGGGGAGAGTTCAGGGAGCTGCGAACCCTGAACTTCTCCTCCAGGGATGTGACAGAGCAAATCATTAAGCAGGTGTGAAAAAACAATGACTTGCCTGCCCCCTGGAGGTTGAGTATCGCCTGCTGTAGTGGATTCTGCTTCTTCCTCTCCCCGCCCGGCGATAACGGAGGACCCCCCGGGAGTTAGTCTGAGGATCGCTCGCGTTGTCTCCAGCAGAGAGCTCACCAGGCCGGGATTCCAGGCACACACAGCAGTCAGGAAGCGCGTCGAGGAGGAGGGGAAAACAGCCGGGGTGAGCCAGCCCGAATGTCCAGGAATGACAGCGGGGGAACGAGGCTCAAGGGACGAGGCTGTAGAGTCTCCACACTGACGAGGCGAAGGGATGACAGCTGCGTGGGAGGAACGGTCCTGACGATAGCCCAGAACTGGATCCGGACGAGGTTCGTGCAGAGGTGACTCGGCGATGTGATGGTGGCTATTCCCAGGGAACGAAGCGAGGGGGAAACCCAGGATTCGCCGCTCCAGATCAGAGAACGAGGCGAGGAAGGCGCCGAGCACGGGAAAGCTTCGTAGCCCTGAAGTCCACACCATCAATCTCCCTGCCGCCGCCACATGCCTGAAGGTGGTGACAGGAAACACAGTAGAGCTCGCGACAGCCACTCGACCCCGGACATAACTGCTGTCAGCTGCGGTTCCTTGAAGGGAATCCCGAGTGACGTGGCGCAGGTCGGGGGAAGTCCTCTGGTTGGCGCGAACTCCCGGACTGGAATAGCGGCAGGAACGGGACTCCGAAGCGGGGAAAGACGTCACCCACTTCGACTCCCTGCCGGGATTTCCATCCACCCCGTGGAGCTTCTCTCGCTGTGTACCTGCAGCGTCTATCCTGGCGCTGTCCTCCAGATGGTACAGAGAGTGAGGGTGACAGTCCAGGAGTTCCTCAGCACGGCCCGGATGCCAGCGTCTCGCGTTGGAGGCGTCGTGCAGGGTGAAGAGCGTCCCGTCGACAGCCTCCGAGATGGACCTCAGCTCGTCGCCCTGGCGCCGGAAGTGACTCCTGGGAAACGGCATGCTAGCAGCGCTGACACCCGGACAGAAAGGTACATTTCCACAGCGACTCACGGCCGCCGGCAACTCTTCTGGCTGCGACATACTGTCATATCCGGCTCTAGGGAGCCGGGCAATCAGAGCCAGGGACAAGCCAGTGAGTCGTGATATTTTATTCAGGGTAAAGGGGAAGGGATGAGGAGAGCACAGATACTCATGCAGAGGTTCACTCACAGGTTGCACAGCGCAGAGGTAAGCAGCTCGTACCGGACGTGGGGGTAACAAGACGTACATACTCACAGCGGGATACAAACACAGGAATGCTGCAAGAGGAGTATAAGCTGACACCAGACGAAGGGGCTTCAGCTTAGCAATGTGTTTATGTCGCAGCCCCGAGTCATCGAGGCTGCTCCTATTTATCCTCATTGGCAGCGCCCCAGCTGATGAAGACTAATTGGCCCCAGCCGTCCATAATGCTGCCAGCTGGGGGCCAGCTGAGACGCTGCTCAATGGGAAGCAGGGATGAGGGAAAACATGGGCTGAGTGCCGAGACGACATCTCAACCCGTGGTGACACTATCTAGCTGTCATGTTTATTAATATTAGTGTTGTTTTCAGGTCTGTTGCAGTATCAAACCCACCTGAACAACCTGAAAAAGCAGAAGGACAGATGATTGATGAGACAGGAGATGCTCTGAATCTTCCCACAGAACCAAACATTCCTGCTAAGGGTGACTTTGAACCAAAAGAAAGGTAAGGGCCACAAATGTGTTCATATTTCTTTTTTATCATTCACCCTTCTCTACCAAAATAAAGCAACATGTATGTGACTATAGTTCCAGTTTAGGTGATCTTGCCCACGCCACAATGACAGGTCTTCCTACTGACACCACGAAGATCGCAGCAGAAGTCTCAGAAATCCCCAAAGATCATCAAGTTCTTCAAGAACACACAACTCCCAGCCAGGACTTTGCTAAAGAGGTGGGTTGGGTGACCTCTTTATTGGCAAAGTGGAAACTAGATGTTTTCTTTCAGTAATTGTGTAGTGAGATCTGTTTATTTATTGATTGCAAGTGCGAGATATTTGAAACAAGACAAACAGGAACATTTTAAATGTCAGGGATCCACTGTAATATTTTCCGTATAATTAAGCATAGTAATAAACTATTAGTATTTACTTTACCATCCTTCATTTGAAGATGAGGCGCTAATTGAGCAGATCCTTTTGCTTTCAAATCAACCCCTTACACCTTTTTTCTAAAGTTCTACAAAGAAAAATTATTTATTTAGTTTTAAATGATCAGTGATATTTGCTGATAAATCTGAGCTTCTTTTAATGCTCTGATAGATTGGGCGGACTTCTTTGGCACCTGTGTCACACCAGTTTATATGAAATAGGCCGTAGTTGCTCAAAATGAAACTAACTATAAAGATTCTAACGTGGCTCTTCTCGTAAAGTTTTAATGAACTGAAATTAAAACAAATTATTTGTTAAAACTTAATTTTAACAGAATTATGTGAGAGATGGTTTACCCTAAAGGGCTGTCCACACCAAACATGATAATGACAACTATAAAATTATACATATACATTTCTCCTGCTGCAGGATGAGACTGTTTATTTCTCCTGCTCTTCCTCCACCTATTGCGCAGTCAGATCCTGCTGAAAGGTAAACATTCCCAGCTTCTGTCATTTATTTCAGCCCTGCTGTCAAAATGGGTGACAGCGATGGTTGGATGATTTCTGATGATTGGCTGAAAGTGTTTTTATCATTGTAGACTCTGTCATCCACTTCAGTTAGAATGATTGTTTTCTTTATCTTCATCTTGCTTGGTGTGGACAGACCTTAAAAGCGGAAGGATTTCTAATAGTCGGCTAGTAGTTCAAATCAGGTACCAGTTTTCCAGCTACAGTATATATTTATGCTTTGTTTAGCTGAGAATCACACAGAGACACAAAGACATGAGCTGTTCTTATCTTTATGTCATGAATTTACAGTTATAGTCAATGTTGTGTATGTTTTATGCCCCATTACTTTCTTTTTTAACACTTACAAACTTAATCCTGTAGGGGCTGCTCAGGATCCACCTGCTGGAGGCTCAGAATCTGGTTGCAAAGGATAACCTGATGGGTGGCATGGTGAAGGGAAAGAGCGATCCCTACGTCAAGATCAACATAGGGGAAGTTGCATTTAAAAGCCACGTTATCAAAGAGAATCTAAACCCAACGTGGAATGAAATGTATGAGGTGTGTATGCTGTTTTAGAAAAGGGTACTGCACATGGTTTGGAATTCATGTGATTTTCTTTTTTAAATGTTTGTGTTTGTTTGTCCTAAATAAAAAAAAAAGGTTGTCCTGAGTGGACACAGTGTCCCAGACATCAAGTTTGAAGCATATGACAAAGACATTGATTCTGATGACTTTTTAGGAAGGTAAGTTTGGTGCCGTATTCTTAAAGTTAAGGTGGTAGAGTGCTTTATGTTGATTCACTTCATGCTCCCTCCGTGCACCATTTAGCTTTAAGGTGCGGTCGTTATCTAATTCCAAGAAACAATTTGGAAAACATTAATGGAAGAAATGATTCACTGAGAATTTGTCAGATACCTGTAAATATTCTGCTTTAATCTAGGATGGTGTTCTGTGCGTGACGATGCTATTTACAGACTTACGATGCCTCATGTGACAAATGTAAAATGTTGTTAACATAAACCTTAACTCATGTTTACAGGTTTAACATTAAGCTGGGTGATGTGATCAGGTCACAGTACACAGATCAGGTTAGTCAGCCACACCCTGTGCTGTCTTAGTTCTGTGTAGTTTCACTTCTTTTTATGACAGGCGTTGCCCTTCTTCTTCTTTACCTGTCTGTTGCAGTGGTACACTCTGAATGACGTGAAATCTGGACGAGTTCACCTGATATTAGAATGGGTTCCTACAGTGGCAAATTCAGCCAAACTTGAACAGGTCTGCCCTTCGCCATCTTTTCTACTTGATTTCTCACTGGGTTGTTTATAGTTTAAACTGACTTCCAGCTGCCTTGATAAAGCTGTAGAGTAACATTCCAGCACACAAAGCACATCATTCACATAGCAGCACAGTTATCTGGTCTAACAGGCTGTGCTGCCTTTCACAGGTACTTCAGCTTCCATCTCTACAAACTTATCAGAATAAAGCTGCTCCTTCTGCAGCTTTACTCTTTGTTCATGTTGAAGCAGCGCATTCCTTGCCTGTAAGTCGCAGTCAATTTATTTACAGTGTTTGATTTAAAAAAAACAAAAACAAAAAAAATCAAATACACTAATGCTTGTGTGTGCTTGTCTTTTACCGGGTAGTTGAAGAAGAGTGGAAAAGAACCCAAAGCAGGAGCTGAAATAGTTTTAGGTGAAACAAGCTACAAAACCAAAGTGAGTCACTAAAATCAATGGACTTTGTGCACAAGCTGTTAAGTGTAGTTAAATTTAATACCTGTCTTATCATTTTATTACACCTTGTCAGCTGTGTGACCGCACTACCAATCCTGAGTGGAACGAGTCTTTCTACTTCCTGGTCAATGACCCTAAACTTCAGATGCTTGTTGTTAAGGCAAGAAGTTTGTTTACTTCAGTTTATTTGGAAAACACAAATTTATGCATATCTGCTTTTGCTTCTTATATTCGTTTGACGGTTTATATCAACAGCTATCATCTGTTTTCTCTCTGGCATTGCAGCTGTCCAGTGGCTGGGACCAGCCTATGGGGTCTCTTGTGGTTCCTGTGAAGCAGCTTCTTGCAGAGCCACGGCTGCTCCTGGACCAGTGGTTCCACCTGGATGGGGCCTCACCTGACAGTCAGATCCTGATGAGAGCTGAACTGAAGGTGATGACCACTGAAAGGCTAAGGCTAAGCTTTGGCCTAATACTTTAATCATATTATAGAATCTGTGTTTGTAATTTGTCTTCTATAGATTCTAGAATCCAAAATGGTGGATATGATCAACTCGGGAACTCTGCCCTGTGCTGCCTCTGTGTGTGGATCTGGCAGTGGGCAGGTGAAGTTGTCTCTTTCCTATGTGTCACAAGACAGGAAGCTCGTCGTTATCGTCCATGCCTGCAGGTGTGTGTCCTGAAACCCTTTTGATCATTTAGCTTTTGTTTACATCAGCCATAGATGTGATTGTGTTACTTCAAGTCATTGTTAAAATTGGCTTTTCAAATGAAGACTTCATCACAGATCTGTGTACCGTTATAGTATGCCTGAACACAACCTCATTGTGGGCTCATAAACCTGCCAAGACGTTGCTTGTTCTGTATTTTCAAATAAGAATTATACAGCTCAAATATACTGATTCTTTTAAATATAGGCAAGCTTCACAACTTATGTTTTATGGTCAATATCAACTTTTTTTTTTTCTGCACACAGAGGTTTGATGCCCCAAAGCAAGGATGGTGCAGACAGCTATGTGTCCCTCATGCTGCTGCCAGACAAAAGCAAATCCACGAAGAGAAAGACAGCTGTAAAGAAAAGAGACTCCAATCCAGAATACAATGAAAAGTTAATATCACTGCTAGTGTATTCTTTTCCGGGTTTTAGTTCCCACTAATATCAGAATTCCATCATTTTAATCATCTTTGTGTTTTCTTTAAGGTTTGAGTATGATCTTCCTCTGGATGAGACAAGATTCAGACGCCTCAGTGTATCTGTGAAAAATAACTCAGCCTCGTTCAGAAGTCCAGATATGATTGGACAGGTCAGGAAGAAAAAAAAAAAACTTGTGAATTTACATTTACAGATTAGTTTTAGAGTCTCTAAAAATTGTCAAGTGGCTGCTCCAAAGTGGACACATATTTAAGATAAGTTTTATAACTGCACACCTATCCACAAGCAGCCTTTGGAACACGTGTGCAAAGTAGTTGTTTAGTTTGCATCACTATTTTTTTTGGGGGGGGGGGGATTCTCAATAAAATGAACTGAATGTGTGCAAAACACTTCTTGTCCAAATGCTGACACAACATGCTCTGTGTTCAGGTGCAGATTGAGTTGGGCCAGATCGACCTGACGTCTGGTGTCACAGAGTGGTGAGCAGATTTTAAAATGCATTTAAATTTGCTGAAATGTTATACTCAACATGAAATATTCAGAATAAGTCCCTTTGAAATGAAGGATGGTGGTTTACCTAAGTGACACTGAGAACAGATTCATTTTAAAGGTTCAGTAATAGCAAATTTTTAAGTGAAAGATTTGTGATTAGTTGTTACTTTTTATTTAAGATTTTTGTTTTTCACAAACAAAAAAAAGAACAACAAAAAAGACAAAAATCAAGAACCAGCAGACATATATGAAGTATAATGTACAATTTTCTTTGTTTCAAGTAATAGTTCCATTTTTTCCAATATTTCTCAAATTTCCCATAGGCAAGTCTAAAGGGAAAATCAATCGTTCGATCGTGTAAATTTCTTTAACAATGTCTATCCACCATAAAAATATTGGTGGCTACACACAAGACCATTTTAACTAATCATCTTCAGACATTATTATATTATTCACTTTTTCCCATCTACCTTTAATATACAATGTGGGAGAGAAAGAAGAGAAAAAGAAAAAAATCTTTTACCTTTGTAAACATAAATGTACTCTAGAAATTTGTTTTTCTTTTCCTTTTTCTTTTCCCCTCCTCCCCCTTTCCTTCTCCCAAACAAAGGGAAAAAAGTATACAAACAAGTGAGGTCTGGGAAACAATACTACAAAGATAAATATATACAGTACATACATACAGTATATACAGTATGTCTATACATACATATATACACATGCACACATACAGCATTTTTTTAATCACATAAATTATACACAATTTTGAAAATACAATGTTAGCCTAAATCTTTGAATAGTTACTACAGTCCCATTTT
Organism: Pholidichthys leucotaenia; assembly: GCA_020510985.1. Lineage (NCBI taxonomy): Eukaryota > Metazoa > Chordata > Actinopteri > Cichliformes > Pholidichthyidae > Pholidichthys > Pholidichthys leucotaenia. The sequence continues at coordinate 138,011,801 of CM035837.1, forward strand.
TCCCAATATTTCTCCCCTTTGTCCTGTTGAAACCAAAGTCTGAATGTCATCTTCTCCATTAGATGAATAGCGTTCACTATTTTAATGAAAAGAGCAATGGTTGGGGAGTTTTTCTGGAGCCAACATTTTGTAATGGCTTTCTTACTTGCTGCAAGAAATATCTCTTTTAAGTATCCGTCCCTTTTAAGAATATAATTTGGAATTATTCCCAGGTAGCGATAGGAGAAAGAAAAATCAGGTTTGAGTCCTACAGTCTCTGAAATAAGGTGTCCCACATCCCCCCAGAACGATTGAATATGTGGACATAACCAAAAGATATGAGCATGGTCTGCCAAAGTAGATCCACACTCCCTCCAGCAGGATTGCGGAGACCTGCTAAGGCCTTCGCCTCGCTGAGCCCATAGGCGGAACCTATGGTCCTGCACTGCTGGGGGGGAAGTGTAGATTATATGCTGACCAACTTAACAATTTGATCTCCCTCTCTATATGGAGTCTCTTAATAACTTGTGACCAGATTTTTATAGAAAAGATCACGTACTGATTTTGCAGCTAAGGAGTATTGTTAATTTTACTAGGACATCCCAATACTGACTGAGTAGGAAAACTCAGAGACAACTCGATGTCCTTCCATTTTGCTTCGTATGCTGGGCTGCACCAACATACCAGAGGCCTCAACTGTGCTGATACATAATAATCTCTCATACACGGCAGGGACAAGCCTCCCCTCTGCCGGGGCAGCTGCAGAGTTGAATATCTCACTCTAGGTCTCTTCTTGTTCCAGATGAACCTTGATAAACGTTTATCCCATTCCCTAAATTGAGTTATGGTTATTTCTATTGGAAGTGCTGCAAACAGGTATAATAATCTCGGGAGGACACTCATTTTTATTATCCGAATTCTGCTGCCAAGGTCAAGGAGAAGGAAGTCCCACCCATTCAGATCATCATATACTGTATGTTCTTATTAATATTCCTATAATTGACGTCATACAGTTTTGAGAGGTCGTTTGTCAGAGAAACCCCCAAATATTTGATGCTGGTGTAACGTAACAGCTGGACGAGGGCGGCTGTCAATCATCAATTTTTCAATTTTATTTCAAAAAACTTCACAGATAACAGCTTCAGCATACATACCAAATCTTCACACCGACACGACACTACACTCTGTTCCCAGTAACCAACACCTGTTATATTGAGTGAGACAATTAGGGCTAATTAGCCCCTACCATAACCCCAGGTAAAACAATAAACATTTTCCATTTTTTCACACATACCCAATAGCATCTAAAAGTCCATAACAATTTCCAACCTATTTACAAAATACATATAAATAACACAGAATAAATAAGACACCATAAATAATTCAATAAATAATTTAAACCCCTATTTACAAAATCTAAATCACCCCTAAACTTACCATCACATGCTCCCTTCCTGCTGGTATCCTTTAAAAAGCCTTCAACCCGGGACTTCCGGGAAGATGGCGGAGAGACATAACGCTTAAACAGAGAGCTCTCCCTAGTCGGATTTAAAATCTTTGGTAAATGGCCAACTCGACATAAATGGAACAATAAACCAAGGGATGAAAACACGAAGAAGCCGGGCACAAGGACAAAAGCAGGGTAAAACTAAAGAATCCCTCTTCAACAATGCAGGAGAAATCACTGAACACGAGGCCCAAAAAAACGAGGTGACTACAGCAGAGAAAATGGAGGACGCCAAACTCGATATTATGAACACTGGCTTCGCCAATATAAGTAAAGACATAAAAGACTTCAAGCGACAACTCCAACAGGATTTAACGGCTCTTAAGGAAGATCTGAAAAAAGAGATGAAGGAGGAAATTATGGGCCTCCGAAAAGAAATGGAACGCAAGCTAGCTGAAAACATGGAGGAACTGCGCACTCAACGGGCGTGTTTGGCAGAAGCACAGGCTCGAATATCAGAGTTGGAAGACTGGAGGACCGAGGCAAGCGAGCGGCTGCAGACCCTGACGGCACAAACACAGAGGATGCAGGAAAAAATAACCGACCTGGAGAGCAGGTCCAGGCGGAGCAATAATACGCATCTTCGGGATTCTGGAGGGCATTGAAGGCAACTCGATGATGAAATTCATGGATCAATTCCTAAAAAAAGAGCTTGAGCTGCCCAATGAAACAGACTTGCAGATCCAACGTGCACACAGAGCCTTGGCACAGAACCCGAACTCAAACTCTACACCCAGGTCAGTTGTGGTAAACTTTCTAAAATACGACGTAAAGGAAAGAATCCTGACACAAGCGTGGAAAAAAAAGATACGAGTCGGTGACAAACAGATATTCTTTGACCATGACTACCCGACAGAAATTGTGCAGCAGCGAAAGAAATATGCCAACATTAAAAAAACGCTGAAAGAGAAAAAAGTAGATTCCAAACACCGCTAACGAAAATGAGAATTCATTGGGAGGACAGCATGAAAATCTACAACACGGCTAGAGAGGCAGCGCGGGACATGACGGAGCGAGGCTTTGTGGTGAGCGTACCGGAGGAAGCGGCTGGAGCAGCGGCGGCACGGAACGCATCGCGACAGCCGGAGTAGAGGCGAATGAGCGGCAGAAGGCGGGAAACGGACGTGGCGCACCGAGCCCAAGAAAAACTGCAAGGCTTTCAACGGAAAGCCTAGATTATAACAAAAATTAAGAAGGACACAGAAGAAATGAAGGCCAAGAAGACAAGGTAAAAGAGAAACAAATGGCTAGGAGAGGTTTAAGTGATTTTTGTTGGACATTTCTAGACTAATGACTATTACTTGGATAGTAACTAGAGGTCTAGGGAGGACCCCTCACTCGGTGAGGACATTCCCTCTACCCACCAACAGGGACCAGTGGGCAGAAGAAAGGCCCAAAGTACGGAGGTCAAGAATCGTTAATGTGTTTTTGTACAAATATGTGTTAGTTTTGTTGTTAAAGGGGTTAGGAGCACAAGTTAAAAAAATGGAAAAACATGAATATGGTTAAAAATCTTAAGATAATGACATTAAACGTGAATGGTCTGAACTCACCTGTTAAAAGGGAAAGAATAATAAGAAAATTCAAGAAGGAAAAAGCCGAAATTATATTTATACAAGAGACACATTTGAACAGGACAGAATATGAGAAACTAAAGAGATTTGGCTATAAGAACTCCTACTACAGTTCATTTAAGGGAGGAACTAAAAGGGGGGTTATGATACTAATTTCAAATAAAATACAATTTGGAATGTGAACAAGAAATCCAGGATAAAGAAGGCAGATATGTAATAATAAAGGGAAGAATAGATGGTATGCAGATCACATTAGTGAACATTTATGCCCCACCAGAAAGTGACAAGGGTTTTTTTTCAACAACTGTTTGATCTCATAGCAACACACAGTGAAGGAGTCCTAATTTGTGGAGGAGACTTAAATGCCGTCATGGATCATGAAGTTGACCCAACAAGTGTTAAGAAGACAAAAAAACATGTAACAAAGTTCATAAGAACCTCACTGGCAGAAATGGGTATGGTAGACATATGGAGGGACCTGCACCCACTCGAAAAAGACTATACACATTATTCAGCAGTCCATAAAGTACACTCTAGAATAGATTACTTCCTTATGAATGAAGGGTGAGAAATTGTCAGATTGGAGGGGCAGAAATATCAGATCATAATCCTATATACATGGAAATATAGTATTTAAACAATAGAAAATGACAAACAACAGGGAAACTTAATGTAGGACTATTAAATGATGAGAAAATGAAAGAATAAAGGTAAACATAAATGAGTATATCCAGGAGAATGATAATGGAGAAGTGGACCCACAATACTATGGGATGCACTAAAAGCCGTGTTAAGAGGTAAATTAATTGTTGAATCAGAAAAAGCAAAAAAAGCAAAAAAGTCTACACTGGAATCATATGAACAAAGATGTGAGAGACTGAGGGAATTAGAACGTAAACATCAAAGCACAAATGACCCAAAAATATATCAAGAAATTAAGGAAGAAAAAATAAAGATAAAAGAAATACAAATAGATGAAATCGAAAGGAAAAATAGATATTTAAAACAAAAATATTATGAAACGGGGCCAAAGGCCACAAAACTGCTGGCAAAACGGTTAAGAAAACAACAAACAGTGAATAATGTATATAAGATTAAGGACCCCATCACAAATAAAACCACAGTTACCCCAGAAAACATCGAAGAAATATTCCATAAATTCTATCAAGAACTATACTCGCAACCTGAAGAGACAAATGTTAAGGATATTAAAAAATTTCTATGCACATTGGACTTGCCATCAATAGGAAACCAACAAAATGAAAAGCTAACAGCAGAAATAACAACACAAGAGATTAAAGATGTGATTAAGTCACTTAAAAATGGTAAATCACCAGGTAGTGATGGATACCCATCTGAGTTTTATAAACTGTTTATAGAAGAACTCACGCCACAGCTCCTAAAGTCATTTAATTGGACATTACACAACAACAAAATACCTCCATCATGGAACAAAGCCATTATTTCAGTTATTTTAAAGCCAGGGAAAGATAGGGAACAATGCGGAAACTATAGGCCAATCTCTTTATTAAATGTGGATTATAAAATATATACAACAATTATCTGTAAACGAATAAAGACATTCTTGAGGGAATTGATAGAGGATGATCAAACTGGTTTCATAGAGGGACGCCAAACACATGATAATATCAGGAAAACATTACACATAGTTAATCAAATACATAAAGAAAAGAAAAGTGCAGTAATAATGAGTTTAGACACAGAAAAAGCATTTGATAGGGTTAATTGGATGTTCCTATATAATGTGCTGGAACGCTTTGGATTTAACGAAAAGTCAGTGCAATGCATAAAGACACTGTATCAAAAACCTGTGGCAAGAATCAAGATAAACGGTAGCTTAACAGACAAAGTAAATATACAAAGATCAACTAGGCAGGGATGCTGCCTATCGTCCACCTTGTTTGCACTGTTCATAGAGCCACTGGCTCAAGCGATGCGACAAAATAAGAAATTAAAAGGTGTAACACTAAAGGGAGCGGAACACAAGATTGGACTATTTGCAGACGATATTATAGTTTATCTTGAACAACCAGATGAATCAATAATGGAAATGATGGACTTGATAGAAAATTTTGGAAAATTATCAGGATACAAGATAAACATAACAAAAACACAAATACTGACATTCCACTATAACCCTTTAAACCAGATAACTGAAAAGATCAAACTAAACTGGAAACAAAAAGAAATAAAATACCTTGGAGTGAACATACCTAAAGATTTAAGCAAAAACTATAAAGCAATCTATGATAGGTTAGAACAAGAAATAAAAAAAGATATTGATAGATGGTCAATCTTAAATATGGATCTGAATTCAAAAATTAAGACAGTCAAAATCAGCATACAACCTAGACTGCTTTACCTCTTTCAGGCTCTATCAACAGAGATTCCTGGTGCCCAGTTCTCAAAGTGGGACAGGATGATATCGAGATTTGTTTGGGGAGGTAAAAAGCCAAGAGTGAAATATAAAACTCTCCAATTACCAAAAGAGAAAGGAGGCATGGGTCTACCGAGTCTAAAGGAATATTACTACTCAGCACAAATAAGATATATCATATGTTGGTGCGACGGAGGATATGAGGCAAAATGGAAAGAAATGGAAAAGGAAATTGAGGGACTCCCAGTACAAAGCATAATAGGAGATAAGAATGCATATAAGCAAATCAAACAAATAGACCCAATCACTAAATTTACTTTGGAACTGTGGTATAAAATAGTACAAAAGTATAATATAAAGGAGGACATAAAACTATTGAAATGGGTAGCATTTGACGGTCAGTTTGAACCGGCAAAGCAAGATAGGGGATACAAAAATCTGGTGAACAAGGGAATCACAGCATGGGGCAATATCGGAAAAAAAGATTTCGGGAGTTTTGTAAACATGAGAAGAAAATTTAAACTAGAAAAATCTGAATTCTTTAGATATCTGCAGATGAGAGATTATTATATGAGGAAGATTAGGCATAACCTCCACACAGATGTGAGCGAGATTATACAATTCATTTTAAGCTCATATGCAGGAAATAAAATAAGAATTATTTCAAAGCTATATCAGAAACTTAGGCAAACAAACATTCAAGTAACTATATAAAGGAGAAATGGGAGAAAGAGCTAAATTTAAACATAACAGAAGAAAACTGGCAAGAAATATGGAAAACACAACACACATCAACAAGTTCAAGGACATGGAGGGAATTTGGATAGGAAAAACCTGATTCGCTATTTCATTACACCACAGATTCAAAGAAAATATACAAATACCCAATCTATATGCTGGAGGGGCTGTGGGGCTCAAAATGCAGACCACTCACATATGTTTTGGAAATGTTGCAAAATCTCATCATTCTGGAAATCTATACATGTGACAATACAGAGGATATTAGATTAGATCAGGGGTCACCAACGCGGTGCCCGCGGGCACCATGTCGCCCGCAGGGACCACATGTGTCGCTCACAGGCCTGTTCTAAAAATGGCACAACTCGCAAGTGAGCTGCAGATGTAATTTTTTCTGCCGCTATTTTTTATTTTATATTTTTTAAAATCACACTTGCATTTATATAGATTTTAAAATGACAATGTCTTAAAAATTAAAAAAAAATGAAAATATGTTTATTATACGTAAAGTTAAGGTGAACTCTGACCTGTTTCAAAGATCAGTATTGTGCGCATGACAAAACCTTCACGCTTGTGGAGCGTAAGCTTAGCTAGCGGGTAGTGATGTTCGATACCACTGATTTCCTTTCCGATCCGATATTGAGTAAAATTCAGGCTGGTATCGGTGATACCGATACCGATATTTTTTGCGACTACACCTAATATGTCTTTTAAATCTAAAAAAACACATGACGCACTTACCCAGGCGGAAGAAAAAGTAGTCCCACCAACCGCGTGTCACTTAGACAACATCTCAATAGTTTAGTTACTTTTCACCGTGTTTCTGTTAAGGATATACGTATATATGTATACTCGCTGCACTTGTTTTTCTCTTGCCTTCTGGTTGTTGCTCTGAGTGTTGCTATCCCTGTGCTGTTGCAACCCTGGAATTTCCCCATTGTGAGACTAATAAAGGCTTATCTTATCTTATCTTATACCTTACCTCAAATGACTTAAGTATCAAAAGTATCGATATTTTGATTTGAGTATCGATTTTAGAGCATAAAGATCCGGTATCGGAGGTATCGATATTTCAGGATCGATCCGCACATCACTACTAGCGGGCAGTTAAGATGGTGGGCGCAGTGCGGTTTCCAAGCCCAAAAACATGGCAAAAAAAAAAGACAGAAAATTTATCATTTTCAAAGTGAGCGGGAGGAAGAGTTCTTTTTTACTACCGTGAAAGGAAGCTGCGTGTATTTCATTTGCGGGGCGATGGCGAAGCGCCACTTCACTACCCACTCTTTTTTTTTTTTTTTGGACTTATCTTGTACCCATAGGTAGATTTGTTCTGCAGTCCGGTAACAAGCCACCAGCTGCTGCGTGCGCAAGCGCCCCTTAACTCCCTAACCTGCATGTTTTTGCATGAAAAACGAGAACATGCACCACCAGAACATGCAAACTCCACACAGATCACTGTTGGCCGGGGGCAGGGATCGAACCCACCTATGAGGTGGTCTTAATACCCTTAATACCCAACAGCTTATATACCTGCTGCAACAGTTTTGACAAGAAATTTGTTCCACAGTCTGTCAGAATTTCTCTGGGTATGCCTACCCTTGAAAATAACTGGATAAGGCAGTTGGCAACCTGCCTAGCCTTGATAGATTTCAGGGGGAAGGCTTCTGGGTACCGAGTAGCATAGTCACAGATCACCAGAATGTATTTATTACCAGAGGAGCTTCTCTCTAGGGGGGCAACTACATCCATCCCTATTCTGTCGAATGGTGTTCCAATAATTGGTAATGGGTGCAGTTGGGCACGGGCTACATACCTGCCAACTACTCCGGTTTTGCCGTAATGGTTCCGGTTTTCAAGACCCCATTCCGGGTTACGGTTTTATTAATCAAAATTACGGTTTTTCACTAAAAATTCAGTCAAAAATTTTAAATCGTAAAAAAAACACGAAAGCAATTCCAAACACGAGATCGCTAGGAATCGTATCTAAATTTAGAACAGAGCAACACGTGATGGCGGCCAGGATGGTCACACTTTATCAGTGCTGAGACAAAGTTGCTGATTTTGCCACTAAAATAACCAACAGCAAATATCGGATCAACATTTGTGACGCACACACACAGGCTGAATTTCCACTTTGGTTGAACCAACTTTTGAAGTAGAAATACCCCTTTATTCGCCTTTCACCGGGCTCTGTGAGTAAATTGAGTAGCGTTTCTTTTCGTGGTTCGCTGCTACGCTTTACCTGAAGCATTTGCTAAGCTAACGCTATCGCTATTGAGGGTATTGAAGTTTCTATTCTCGCGCGAATACCCGGAGAGGCGTGCGCACATGGCGAGATGTAAACACGATGTAAACTGCTGCAGACGTTCGCGACTGCACTTCAACCCTGCCAAATGGACTATGGATTCGACATCTAAACGGAGAATACATTTTATATAATGCCTAAGATTCTGAAGATCAGCGTTGGTTTGTCTGTTTGTCTGTTTCTTTGTTAGCAAGATAACTCAAAAAGTTATGGACAGATTTTCATGAAATTTTCACAGATTGTCAGAAATGGGGTATCCTAGAGATGATTAGATTTTGGTGGTGATCTGGATCATCGTCTGGATCCAGGAATTTTTTTAAAGGACTCTTTTTTTTTTTTTTTTTTTAATTTAACATTGCGAGATAGGGCCATTTTCAATATTTTATTTATGATGTTAAACACTGTATGAGGGGAACTGTGGCGCTTGGCGGAGGTCTGCACTCTCCGAGTGCTTTTCTAGTATTCATAATACATCACATCTGGCCTATTCAAAGTTCTATGCAGTGTTAAGATAGTCTTTTGAATGCAAATTTAATGAATGAATGAATCTTTATTTCAGATAGATTAAAAGTAAAGATTAAAAGGAAACAGAATAATATAACAAAGGCGAAAAAATCCAACAAGGTCAAATTAAACAAGAACTCCTCTGATTATACAGTTCAACATAAGTTATCTGAAATGGGTGATGGCTGAAGCCTCAGCTTATATTGCCCACCCATATTCCATCCAAGAATTCAAAAGAAAAACAAAACGAGAGCAATTACAATTCAGAACAAAGCTAAGACAAAATGTGACAAAAAAAAACTAAGTAACAACACAGACTGGATATGATAATCCTTATGTGATTTTACATATCATCTTGTATATATGTTTGGAGTATTTCTTCCTTTAGTTTTTGTTTAAATTGTCCAAGCGTTGTACATGATTTTAATTCAGGTCCAAAATTGTTCCATAATCTGACTCCTTGCACTGAAACACAGTGTTGCTTAGTGGTAGTTCTCACTGAAGGTTTTTGAAATAGACATGTTCCTCTGAAATGATATTGTTTCTCCCTTATTTGGAACAACTTTTGGATATTTGCTGGCAGTGATAGATTCTTAGCTTTAAACATTATTACTGCAGTTTTAAAGTCAACCAGATCTTTCAACTTGTGAGCTTTTAATTTAAGAAAAAGTGGATTTGTTGGTTCCCTGTAAGCAGCTTTGTTTATTATTCTAATAGCTCTCTTCTGAAGCATAAAGAGTGGATATATGTTTGTTTTATATGTATTTCCCCATACTTCAGTACAATATGTCATGTATGGGAGTATTAATGAATGATACAAAGTATATAATATGGGTTGATTCAGCAAATATTTCGCTCTGTGTAGTATTGCAATTGATTTAGATATTTTACCTTTAATATAGTTAATATGTGACTTCTATGTCAAATGCTAATATTTGTTTGACACTGCGGCCCCTGGACCCCGGCTAGCTACTAGGCTTTTCAGGTTTGAAAGTTGAAGAAATATGAGGTTGTTAGCTACATTCTAACTTGATTTAATGCTATATTTGTTTTGGCTAGCATTATTATTATTAGCATTAGCATTATTAGCATTAGCATTAGCATCGGCCCCTGGACCCCGGCTAGCTACTAGGCTTTTCAGGTTTGAAAAGTTGGCAGGTATGGGGCTACTCCCCTAGGTGATGTAATCTGACATATTGGACACGATGTGCAAAACTCCTTTATCTGGGTATACATTCCCGGCCACACAAACCTTCTAGCAGTTCTCTGCAAAGTTTTCTGAAAAGCTAGATGACCTGCCCAAGGGATAACATGTCCCAGTTCCATAATCTGTGGTGTGAGATCCCGTGGCAAAGCTATGGCCATAACTTCACCTTGTTGCTGGTATAAAATGCCCTTTTTAATGACATACATGGCCTCAGCCAAACAATCCGTTCTACCCTGTTTCACACCCTCAATCTCCGAGACTTTATCAAACCATGGTCCAAGTGCTGGGTCAGCTTTCTGCAATGCAGCTATGTCAGGAGAGATGTCAAACTCTACTAACTGACTTAGCTGTGGTGTTTCTTCACCCAAGTTCTTTACTGAAGCTAACACCTTATCTCTTCTCCTCTGAGCCTTGGATTTAGACTGTTTACTAGGGCCTGCCTCTATCTCAGAATCATAAAATGGCAGCTCCTAAAGAACATTGGCAGCCCTCTGCGCCCTGGTTGTCACCATATTACAAATTTTCCCAACAGGTGCATCAAGCCTCTGCTCAATAACGCCACCTGCCTGTCCCTCAGTTTGTTCGTCTCTAACCTGTTGTATAATGTCCAACAAAGTTGGGACATCTGTCATGGCGGCCTCTGGGCCGTCATTGGCGTCATCAACTCCAGCTGCGCACAGACCAACAGGTGTTAATCAACGGCTGTTAAAAGCCAGCGTCGCTGACAGCCCGGCACGGAGTCGTCTGTCCTCCTCGTCGGAGTATGAGCCTGAACTCCGCTCTCTGGTCTCGTTAGGAATCTCTCTTGTCTCGTCTGGAACCTGTCTTGCCTCGTCAAGAACCTCTCTTGCTTCATCAAGGACTTCTTATCAGCGTCAACCAAGTAAGAGAACAATTTGCTACTCAACCCCTTGTCTACACCCCTGTGCACAGGTGGACCTCCTTGGCGGCGGACCTGCGTCCCCAGCTGACAGGGTAACGCCATCTCGCACACGTAGCGCTTCGCTACCACCACGACTACCGGTACGTCTTGCTCCTCAGCTTCCAGAACTATTGTTGTATCAGTTGCAGGAGTATTGGCCACCGCTATCAGTGGAGTCACTGTCATCGCTATCAGCTACATCATCATCACCACGTTCTGTGGAATTACTAACCTCGTCATCGTCAGGATTACCATCATCCCGGTCTGTGGAGCCACAGCCGGCGTCGTCAGAAGAACTACCCACGTCACAGCCACGGGTGGTATCCCCAGCACGTTCACGGACACTTTCACCTCCACGTTGCACGGCCGCTGGATCTCAGCAGGGCGAAACCTGTGCTGCACTCAAGTAAGCCTCTCTATCTGTAGCTCATCACGAGTGTGGAACAAGAGTAATTGTTTTCTGCTTGTATGTTCCAGGGTTGCCGGGTCTCCGTCCAGGCTGCTCAGCTCCAGTGACCAGAACACAATTCTCGCACTCACACACGCACTACACACTCTCACTATCAAATAAAGATTATTGTCACTATCTGCCCGTGTCAGTGTCTGTCTCCTGGGTCCTAAACCATGTCAGTACGACTCCGTCACGTTGACCCAGCGGACAGTTCACTGTCGCGCCAAATCAACACTCTTAGCACCCGGGTAGATTTACTAGCTCACCAGCAGACAGTAATCTTAAATCAACTAACCTTAATTAATGGCCGGCTGGATCGTCTGGAAGGACACCAGACATTTCCCCCGACCGCAAACATCACAGCCCCTGCAGGCTTAGCATCTGGACAAGCTAACACCTCCTCGTCCTCTCGCCTCACCCCTATTCCAACACCTGCCCGGTTCAGCGGAAAACTCGGAGAAGCTCGAGGATTCCTATTACAATGTGAGTCAGTTTTTCTTCGCGTTCCGGGAGATTTCACTCTTGATTCAAGTCGGATTGGCTATGTCATAAATTTGCTGGCAGGAAGAGCCTTAGACTGGGTGTATTCAATCATGGCTAAACCAAGCTATTCCCTGCTTACTTACCAGGAGTTTGTGACTGAGTTTATGTCCGTGTTTGACCATACTGATAGGGGTGAGGTGTTGACAGAACGGCTGCTGAGCTTACAACAGGGAAAGAGATCAGCTGCTGATTACGCTATTGACTTCCGGGTCCTGGCTGCAGAGATTGGGTGGGGGGAGCCATCACTGTGTGGTATTTTCCTACGTAGTCTTAACGATGAGCTAAAGGATGAGTTAGCGGCACGGGACAAACCGGACAATTTGCGGGATTTGATTGCCCTAGCGGTTAGTCTGGATAGCAGATTAAGGGAGCGGGCGGCTGAACGGTGTACAACTTCCCGTTCGGTTAAACTCCGCCCTCGCGTCCCTAACTCTCCTCTTCTTGCTTTACCTGCGTCAGAGGAATCCCCGGATCAGGAAGCTATGATCATTGGCCAGTCTAAAGTGTCAGCAGCTGAGAAACAACGCCGCAGGGATCAGGGCCTTTGTTTCTACTGTGGGAAAGAGTCCCATGGGGTGTTCGAATGTCCCAATAAGTTAAAAGGAAAGGCCCGTGGATCGCAGTAGGGGGATTCACGGGCAAGAACTCAGAAGAACCCCTTACTTGTTGTCGATTACCTCTTAGACTTATCCATACACATACAGAACACTCCACACTAGCGTTAGTAGATTCTGGAGCTGAGCAAAATTTCATTTCTAGAGACCTGGCAACCCGGATGGGCCTTAGCTGTCAGTCTCTAGACCGCCCTGTCAAACTGATCACCTTGTCGAAAGCGTCTTTGACCACCGTTGCCCATCAGACGGCCCCCGTGTCAATTATTGTATCAGGAAATCACAGGGAGGAAATTCAGTTTCTAGTGCTGCCCGTTTCTTCTTCACCCGTTATTCTGGGGTACCCCTGGCTACGCCTACATAACCCCACCATTGACTGGCAAGCTGGGAGAGTAACGGCATGGAGTACGTTTTGCCTTAGTGCTTGCCTCCAATCAGCGGCGTGCGCCCCATCCGTCAAAGTGCCTCTGCCTGATTCATCTCCACCGGACTTGTCCAAGGTGCCAGAGGTCTATCACGATTTGGGGCTAGTGTTTAGCAAGTCTCGGGCGTTGTCCTTACCCCCCCATCGTCCTTATGACTGCGCGATCAACCTGAAGGCTGGGGCCCCTCTTCCTGCTAGCCGCCTTTACAGCCTATCAGCCCCGGAGCGCGAGGCCATGGATACGTACATCAAGGAGTCCTTGGCCTCTGGTATCATCCGCCCGTCGTCTTCGGCAGTGGGAGCCGGATTTTTTTTTGTTGGAAAAAAGGACGGTTCACTACGCCCCTGTATTGACTTCCGGGGACTGAATGAAATAACAGTAAAAGACAAATATACCTTGCCTCTGATGAACACTGCTTTTGACTCCCTCCAGGGGGCATCTTGGTTTACTAAACTGGACCTTAGGAATGCCTACCATCTAGTGCGCATAAGGGAAGGAGATGAGTGGAAGACGGCTTTTCGGACCCCCAGCGGACATTTTGAGTATCTGGTAATGCCGTTTGGGTTAACTAACGCTCCAGCCGTCTTCCAGCGATTGATAAATGATGTATTACGGGATTTTCTGAACTCGTTTGTTTTTGTTTATCTTGATGATATTCTCATCTTCTCCCGCACACTAGAGGAACATCGGGTGCATGTCCGCAGGGTACTACAGCGCCTCCTGGAGAACCAGCTATTCGTCAAGGCTGAAAAATGTGAGTTCCACACTGATCAAACCTCTTTCCTTGGGTTTATTATAGCTCGGAACCAGGTGCTCCCTGACCCGGCCAAGGTCAAGGCGGTTGTGGATTGGCCTGCACCCACCTCCAGAAAGCAGCTTCAAGGTTTCCTGGGGTTTGCTAATTTTTATAGGAGGTTCGTGCCAAACTTTGGTAATATTGCCCGTCCTCTGACTGCTCTCACCTCCCCTAAGACCCCGTTTTGCTGGAGTAAGGAGGCAGCTGGAGCATTTGAGAAGCTCAAGGGGGAGTTCGCCTCGGCCCGAGTCCTTACTCAGGTGGACCCGAAGCTGCAGTGCTTGGTGGAGGTGGACGCCTCTGATTCGGGAGTTGGAGCGGTACTCTCCCAACGTTCTCCTGAGGACGGTAAGATTCGCCCTTGTGCTTATTTCTCTCACCGTCTTACCCCTGCAGAGAGGAATTACAGCATCGGAGACAGGGAGTTACTGGCAGTGAAACTCGCCTTGGAGGAATGGAGGCACTGGCTGGAGGGGGCTGCTCAGCCGTTCGTGGTTTGGACTGATCACCGCAACCTGGAGTACCTCAGGACGGCGAAGCGCCTGAATGCACGCCAGGCTCGCTGGTCCCTCTTCTTCGGCCGTTTTAACTTTACCATCACGTACTGGCCGGGAAGCAAGAACGGTAAGCCGGATGCCCTCTCACGGCAGTTTGACACACCATCCTCTGCGGACCAGGAGACCCCTATCCTGCCGCCTTCCTGCGTCGTGGGCGCCCTGTCCTGGGGAATCTGCAAGACGGTTCGCCAGGCTCAGAAGACCGAGCCGGATCCCGGGGGGGGGGGGGGGGGGGGGGGGCGGGCCGCTTGTTTATTCCACGCGCTATCCGGGGCAAGGTGATCGAGTGGGGTCACGCTTCCAAGTTGGCTTGTCATCCTGGAGTGGGTCGGACCGTGGATCTCCTCCAAAGGACCTTCTGGTGGCCAGGGTTACGGAAGGACGTTGTAGGTTACATCCGGGCCTGCGCTCAGTGCGCTACCGGGAAGACGACATCATCCCCCCCGGCGGGCCTGCTACACCCGTTGCCGGTTCCTTCACGCCCCTGGTCTCACGTAGCTATGGACTTTGTGACTGGTTTACCCATTTCAGATGACTACACCACAGTTTTAACCATCGTGGACCGGTTCTCGAAGGCAGCCCATTTTGTGCCACTTCGGGGTTTGCCTTCGGCTCAGGAAACAGCGGATCTCCTTGTGCAACATGTGGTCCGTCTTCATGGCATCCCTGCTGATATTGTGTCAGATCGAGGACCTCAGTTTGTATCACAAGTTTGGAGGGCTTTCTGCGCGGCACTGGGAGCCACAGCCAGCCTTTCCTCTGGTTATCACCCCCAGAGCAATGGCCAGTGCGAGCGGGCTAATCAGGAGCTTGAGGCCGCCCTACACTGTGTCATCTCCTCCTGCTCATCCTCCTGGAGCAAGTTCCTTCCTTGGATTGAGTACGCCCACAACGCCACGATCTCCACAGCTACGGGCGTCTCCCCGTTCAAGGCATCATTCGGGTTTGATCCTCCGCTGTTCCCGGAGGAGGAAAAGGAGGTAGCGGTTCCTTCAGTCCAGGCACACATCAAGCGCTGCCGGCGAGTTTGGCTCCTCGCTCGCCAAGCCTTGCTGAAGACTACCAAACGCAATATCCAGGTGGCCAACCGGCATAGGAGACCCGCCCCGGACTATAAGGTGGGTCAGAAAGTCTGGTTGTCAACCCAGAATATTGGTGTACCAGCCGAAAAACGTAAGCTCACTAAGCGCTTCATTGGCCCCTACACCATTAATCGTGTTATTAACCCTGTGTCTGTGCGCTTGTCTCTCCCCTCTTCGATGCGTATCTGCCCCACCTTTCATGTCTCCCAGGTCAAGCCGTACGTCTCTGATCCCCTGTGCCCTGCTCCCGCGGCTCCCGCACCCCCGAGGATGATCGATGGCCATCCGGCCTGGGGGTGACTGCCATCCTGGATGTCCGCAGGCGGGGTCGTGGTCTTCAGTATTTGGTGGACTGGGAGGGTTTTGGACTGGAGGATCGTTCTTGGATTCGCCCAGCGTTGATCCTGGATAAACAGCTGATTCGCGATTTCCATCGGGCGAATCCAGGTAGGATTGGGCAGGTGCCTGGAGGCACTGCTAGAGGGGGGAGTACTGTCATGGCGGCCTCTGGGCCGTCATTGGCGTCATCAACTCCAGCTGCGCACAGACCAACAGGTGTTAATCAACGGCTGTTAAAAGCCAGCGTCGCTGACAGCCCGGCACGGAGTCGTCTGTCCTCCTCGTCGGAGTATGAGCCTGAACTCTGCTCTCTGGTCTCATCAGGAATCTCTCTTGTCTCGTCTGGAACCTCTCTTGCCTCGTCAAGAACCTCTCTTGCTTCATCAAGGACTTCTCATCAGCGTCAACCAAGTAAGAGAACAATTTGTTACTCAACCCCTTGTCTACACCCCTGTGCACAGGTGGACCTCCTTGGCGGCGGACCTGCGTCCCCAGCTGACGGGGTAACGCCATCTCGCACACGTAGCGCTTCGCTACCACCACGACTACCGGTACGTCTTGCTCCTCAGCTTCCAGAACTATTGTTGTATCAGTTGCAGGAGTATTGGCCACCGCTATCAGTGGAGTCACTGTCATCGCTATCAGCTACATCATCATCACCACGTTCTGTGGAATTACTAACCTCGTCATCGTCAGGATTACCATCATCCCGGTCTGTGGAGCCACAGCCGGCGTCGTCAGAAGAACTACCCACGTCACAGCCACGGGTGGTATCCCCAGCACGTTCACGGACACTTTCACCTCCACGTTGCACGGCCGCTGGATCTCAGCAGGGCGAAACCTGTGCTGCACTCAAGTAAGCCTCTCTATCTGTAGCTCATCACGAGTGTGGAACAAGAGTAATTGTTTTCTGCTTGTATGTTCCAGGGTTGCCGGGTCTCCGTCCAGGCTGCTCAGCTCCAGTGACCAGAACACAATTCTCGCACTCACACACGCACTACACACTCTCACTATCAAATAAAGATTATTGTCACTATCTGCCCGTGTCAGTGTCTGTCTCCTGGGTCCTAAACCATGTCAACATCATTGCCAAGAATAACTGAATGAGGCAAATCAGGCACAAGAGCTACAGAAAGGAGATAAGTTTGACCCCCCCACTGTTAAATAGACCTCAGCGGTCGGGTACAACTTCTTTTCCCCATGAACACAACTAATATTCACTGTAGACTCACTCCATGAATCTCTAGGGACTAAGCTGGGCAAAACAACAGCCTGGAAACAACCGGAGTCTAACAAAGCCTCTTCACACTGACCATTAAGCAAAACGTTAGTTTTATATATTTCACCATAAATTGGTGCTGACAGAGTAGGTCTTGGAACTGAGCATAATAATGAAGGTTTCTCATTCTTTATGGCAGGACATGAATACTGTGTGTGACCGATTTTATTACACTGATAACAGCGTATATCTTTATTTGAAACAACACGTGACTTTTTGCTACTATTATATCTGCCATTTGTGATCTGACTGGAACTGGAATACAATCTATTTTGAGCTGGACCACCCCTTTCACCCTCATTAGACTTACTCCGTATGGTGAAAGAGCTGTCACGGCCGAGAGTAGGTCTCCTGCTCCCAGACCTAGCTGACAGAAAAACCTCAGCTAGACGAACAGCGCCCTCTGCAGTCTTCGGGTCCCGCTCTTGTATCCAGATTCCCAGTTCCGGGTTCACCATCCGCAGAAACTGCTCCAAAATCAACAACTCCACGATGTCTTTCACCGTTGAGGTCTCTGGTTTAATCCATTTAATACACAGGTCTTTTAAACGAACATACAGTTCACGGGGGGTTTCGTCCTGATAAATGTCCAAAGCACGAAACCTTCTTCTATAGGTGTCGGGTGTTATTTCGTACTTATTAAAAATTGCTTCCTTCACTTTTTTATAATTGTCCGTGTCAGCAATGTCCATCAGTACATACGCACTTCGTGCTTTACCTGTAAGTAAAGGAGCCAACTGGATAGCCCACTCTTCTTCACGCCAGCGACAGACTGTAGCGATCCTCTCAAATGTCGCCAGATAGTGCTCGATGTCATCCTCGGGAGAGAGCGGATTCAGCCTTGGCACGTGGTGCGTTCGCGTTCTCCTCGGCTGCACCTGCAGCGGTAAATCATCCTCCTGCGGGCCGACCCGACCGGCCGTCACCCTGGGGTCTTCCCCCAAAGCGTCGTCGTCACCACTGCGTTCAGCCCGGCTCCCATACTCCTCTCTCAACTCCGCCACTTGCGACTGCACCCAACGAATTTGACTGTCTACAGTCTGCTACCTTTGGTCTTGAAGAGCGGCTTCTTCTTCCCTCTGACGATCTCTGGCAGTCAGTGAACGAACCAAGGACTTTACCAAGCATGTTAGCTCCTCGAGCTCGCCCAGTCCGCTGGCTCCTGGCTCCTCAGCTGCCACAGCTGCGCCAGAGTCGAACTGCTCCTCTTGCCTCATTATTTTCTTTCTGGACATCGTTTCGTCCTTTGTCGTCAACCACTTCCACCAAATGTTACCTCGTCTGCCACCAAATGTTACGTCTCGTCCTAGGAATGGACCACCGCTGCCACCAAATGTAACGTAGAAGGCAGTCCCTCATAAATGGAGGCTTGGAGATGACTTGCAATCAGCAATTTTTCATTTTATTCCAAAAAACTTCACAGATAACAGCTTCAGCGTACATACCAAATCTTCACACCGACACGACACTACACTCTGTTCCCAATAACCAACACCTGTTATATTGAGTGAGACAATTAGGGCTAATTAGCCCCTGCCATAACCCCAGGTAAAACAATAAACATTTTCCATTTTTTCACACATACCCAATAGCATCTAAAAGTCAGAATCAGAATCAGAATGAGATTTATTACCATTATTCATGTAGTACACAAACTAGGAATTTGTCTCGGTGCAATGCTGCAACATTAAACATGGAGTAGCACTAAAGATAAAAATAAAAACTATGCATGCAATAAAAGGTAGAATATGAATAAGTAATACTAATCTATGCGATTTTTAAATATATTAACAAGCAGCAGATATTGTGGCGTTCCACATAGTGCAGTCGGTAGTGCAAAAAGAAAACAGTGATAATTGTCATGAGTCTGGTTGAGCTGCTGTACGTAGTGCACGAGAGTCTAATAAGTCACTTAGTGTTCAGCAGTCTGATGGCAGAGGGGAAGAAGCTGTTCATGTAGCGGGAGGTTTTAGTCTGAATGGACCGAAGTCTTCTGCCTGAGGGGAGGGGGGCAAACAGTGCGTGTCCAGGGTGTGAAGGGTCGGCTATGATCCGACCTGCACGCCTCCGGGTCCTGGAGATGTACAGGTCCTGGAGAGATGGGAGCTTGCAGCCGATCACTTTCTCAGCGGCGCGCACAACGCGCTGCAGTCTTAGTCTGTCCCTGGCGGTGGCTCCTGCGTACCACACGGTGATGGAGGTGGTGAGGATGGACTCGATGATGGCCGTGTAGAACTGCACCAACATCTTGGTGGGTAGCTTGAGCTTCCTCAGCTGCCGCAGGAAGAACATCCTCTGCTGGGCCTTTTTGATGAGGAAGCTGATGGTCGGCTCCCACTTGAGGTCCTGGGTGATGGTGGTGCCCAGGAAGCGGAAGGAATCCGCAGTGGTGATGGGAGAGTCTGTGAGGGTAAGGGGGGGCAGAGGGGCTGTGACTTTTCTGAAGTCCACGATCATCTCCACTGTCTTCAGAGCGTTCAGCTGCAGGTTGTTGTGGCTGCACCAGGACGCCAGCTGGGCCACCTCTCTCCTGTAGACAGACTCGTCGCCGTTGGAGATGAGCCCAATGAGGGTGGTGTCGTCCGCAAACTTGATCAGCTTGACAGAGTGCTGGCTGAAGGTGCAGGAGTTGGTGTACAGGGAGAAGAGCAGGGGGGAAAGTACACAGCCCTGGGGTGATCCAGTGCTGATGCTAACAGAGACTGAGACAGTCTTTCCCAGCCGCACATGCTGCCTCCGGTCCGTCAGGAAGTCGGTGATCCACCTGCAGAGGGAGTCAGACACGTTGAGCAGGGACAGCTTGTCCTGGAGCAGAGCGGGGCGGATGGTATTGAATGCAGAGCTGAAGTCCACAAACAGGATCCTGACGTAGGCTCCCGGGGAGTCCAGGTGCTGCAGGATGGAGTGGAGGGCCAGGTTGACTGCGTCGTCCACAGACCTGTTGGCTCTATAGGCAAACTGCAGCGGGTCCAGGAGGGGAGTGGTGATTGTCTTGAGGTGGGACAGGACCAGGCGCTCAAAGGACTTCATGACTACAGAGGTGAGCGCTACAGGTCTGTAGTCGTTAAGTCCAGTGATCCGTGGCTTCTTGGGGACAGGGACGATGGTAGAGGTTTTGAGGCAGGCCGGCACATGGCATGACTTCAGGGAGGTGTTAAAAATGTCTGTGAAGACAGGAGTCAGCTCCTCCGCACAGTGTCTCAGGGTGGAGGGAGACACGCTGTCCGGACCGGGGGCCTTGCGCGGGTTCAGTCTGGAGAACTGTCTGTGCACGTCCTGCTCACTGATGGCAAGGGCAGGGGGGGAGGGGGGGCCGCCTTTGATGAAGTGGGGACCATGGAGGCAGTGGCGCTGGGGGGAGGGGGGAGTTGGACACAGCTGACGAGGTGTCAAAACGGGCATAGTGTTGGGACAGTCTTTGACAAAGGGCTTTGTCATCCTGTCCCTTAGAAGCCTGAGGCCGATAGTTGGTGATTTGCCTCAGTCCTCTCCACACAGAAGCAGAGTCGTTAGCAGTGAACTGTTGCTGGAGTCTCTCAGAATACACAGATTTAGCTCTCCTCAGCTCTCTGCTAAACCGGTATTTGACCTCCCTGTAGCAGTCCCTGTCTCCACTTTTCAACGCTGCTTCCTTCTCCTTCCTGATCTGTCTGAGCTTAGCTGTGAACCAGGGCTTGTCATTGGAGTATCTCACCCTGGTGCGTGATAGAAGAATGCTCTCCTCACAAAAGTGGATATATGAGGTCACAGTGTCCGTGTACTCATCCAGATCATGCGTGGCTCCTTTAAACATGTCCCAGTCAGTTATTTCCAAGCACGTGCGCAGCTCCTCCCCAGCTTCACTGGTCCATTTCCCCGTAGTGCTCACAACAGGTTTTGTGAGCTTCAGTCTCTGTCTGTATGTGGGAATCAGGTGGACCATCACGTGATCAGATAGTCCGAGCGCAGCGCGGGGAACAGCGCGATACGCGTTCTTAACTGTAGTGTAACAGTGATCCAGCGTGTTCTCTCCTCTGGTGGGGCATTTAATAAACTGTTTGTACCGGGGGAGTTCGTGGCTCAGGTTGCTCTGGTTAAAGTCGCCAACCACAATAACCAGAGAGTCCGGGAAAGTCCGCTCCGCTTGCTGAATGTGATCCGCGAGCGCGCGCTGAGCCTCGCGCACGTCCGCGTCAGGCGGGACATAAACAGCGGCCAGGATGAATGAAGCAAACTCACGCGGGGAATAAAATGGCTTGCAGTTGATGAATAAATATTCCAGAGCGGGAGAACAGTGTTGGGAGATCACAGTTACATCGGAGCACCAGCTGCTGTTGATGTAGAAGCACACTCTTCCGCCTGTGGACTTGCCAGAGAGCCCCGTGTCGCGGTCTGCACGAAACAGCTGAAATCCCTCGAGGAGGAGGTCTCAGTGAAGCAGAGGGCACACGAGGTGGAGAGGTCCTTAAATCGCATCAGCAGTCTCAGTTCATCTACCTTGCTATAAAGAGAGTTGACGTTGGACAGAAAGATTCCAGGCAAAGCCGTGCG
This sequence comes from Pholidichthys leucotaenia, assembly GCA_020510985.1. Classification (NCBI taxonomy): domain Eukaryota; kingdom Metazoa; phylum Chordata; class Actinopteri; order Cichliformes; family Pholidichthyidae; genus Pholidichthys; species Pholidichthys leucotaenia. The sequence goes on from CM035837.1 coordinate 138,033,548, forward strand.
CGTGCCTCTCCTGCGAAGCCGCACGAGGGCGCCCGCTCGTCTTCCTCTCTTTCGCCGTCTCACTTTTTGGGCTAAAAAGTGAACCAGATCGGCGGCAGGAGCCAAAAAAACTGGGAGTAGGTCCGTGGGAGTGAAAGTCCTGATATTTAGTAGCTCTTCACGGGTGTAAGAGCAGGCAGACACACAATTGACGAACAAAAACAAAAAAAAAGTGCAGCGAAGCACCATGGCGACCACTGTGGGCGCCATCTTGGATCTAGGATGTCCATTGTCCATTGTCCATTGTCCATAACAATTTCCCACCTATTTACAAAATACATATAAATAACACAGAATAAATAAGACACCATAAATAATTCAATAAATAATTTAAACCCCTATTTACAAAATCTAAATCACCCCTAAACTTACCATCACATGCTCCCTTCCTGCTGGTATCCTTTAAAAAGCCTTCAACCCCTAGAGTCTTTTGCCCAGACACCATCAAGGAGCATGCTGGCAAAGGTATGTGGATTAATGATCACCACTTGTTTTACCCAAATAATTAAACATAACAATTATCTCACAAAGGCATTCCAATTAGTCAAAAGCAGATCTTAAAGTAATATGTGCAAACTTAACAATAATTAACATTTACAAATATTACCCAAACAATATAATTAAACATACAATAAACCATAACAGTGGTGACACTCCGTCGTCACAGCTGGGTTTGTCCCAGTTAAATGGATATCTTCTTTTCAATTCTTGTGACAGGCTAAAATTAAAAGTCAAAACTTGGGTTTTTTGAACATTAAGAACATAACCAGAAAAACTCCCGTATATGCGCAGTATTTTCATTAAAGATGGGATGCTAGATTCAGGTTGTTGGAGTTTTATCAGAACATCATCTGCATATAAACAGATTTTATTTTTTACTCTACCTATGTGTATACTTTCTATATTTGGCTCTTCCCGGATAGTTTGGGCCAAGGGTTCAATAAAGAGACTAAAAAGTGATGGGCTGATTCTCTATTACTTGAAATAAGAAATCCCAACTGACTGAATCAAAAGCCTTCTAAGCTTCGATGCTGAGAAGGACTGCACCAATATTTGATTTGGAAATATAATCAATAACATGAAGAACTCGTCTTATGTTATCATGGGTCTGTCTATTTCTAACAAAGCCTGTTTGATCTTCATCTATGAGGGAGGGTATCACTGTCTGAAGTCGATTAGTGAGTATAGCTGTGTATAATTTGTAATCCACATTTAGCACACTAATTGGCCGGTAATTTTTACATTCTATTCTATCCTTGCCTTCCTTTGGTATCATTGAGATAAATGCTTCCCTCCAGGATAGTGGCAGAACCCCATGTTTCAGAGTGTAATTGAAGGAAGTTTTGAGTAAGGGAAGAAGTGATTCTGTCATACATTTATACCACTCAGGGAAATCCATCACAGCCCGCAGATTTATTGGTTCTAAGCTTAGAAATTACCTTATCGATCTCCTCAATTGATATTTCAGATACAAGTTTGTCATTTTGAATTTTGCCAGTGGAGGGGAGATCTAAAGTATGAAGAAATCTCTGAATTGTTAGGCTATGTGCTTTATCCGGCTGTGTGTATAATTGTTTATAATATGTTACAAAAACTTTGTGGATTTCTTTCTGTTTCGTAACAATCCTATTTGTTGCAGGGTCCTTAATCTTATGGATAGTTGTTTCTGCGTGTGCTTTTTAAATTCTCCATGCAAGTAATTTAGATGCTTTAGGACTGGCTTCAGAATATCTTTGTTTCGTATACTTTTGTTTTCTTTCAATTTTCTTTCATTCATTCATTTATCTTCTTCCGCTTAATCCTTTTCGGGTCGCGGGGGGGCTGGAGCCTATCCCAGCATCTTTGGATGAAAGGCAGGGTACACCCTGGACAGATTGCCAGTCCATCGCAGGGCCAATTTCTCTCAATTTCTTCACTATAAATTTTTTCTATTTCTTGTTTAATAGGTCTCATTTGTTCTAATATAGCAGGATCTTTACTGGCACTGTGGGCCAGTTCCAACTTCTCCATTTGATCCTGCAAATCAAACATCTTTTTATCCTTTACCTTTTTCAGATATGCTGTCTTGGCTATAATTTCTCCTCTAAGACAGACTTTAGACGCATCCCACAAAATAACTGGACTCACTTCCCCATTGTCATTCTGTTCCATATACTCTTTCAGTTTTTCTTTAATTTCTGTTTTGAATGCATTACTGTTTAATAGACTCGTATTCATTCTCCAGATAGTATTTTTGGGCCTCCCCTCCATATATATTTTAAGGTTCAGTGAAGAGTGATCTGAAATATCCCTTTGTCCAATTGTACAGTCCTTAACCTTATGGTAGTCCCGATCAGGATTTGTGATTAGTTAATATTCTTTTTGCAATATTAGATACTGTATACCAAAAGATTTCGATTGCAGTGGTATTATGGACAGTACTATAACTGAATTTCTAGGGACAAATCATTTACCTGTGCGCTTATTTTTTCATTCTTTGACCTTTGTTTTATTCTCCCTCTGCTTTGTTCCAGGTTCACGCTGAAAGATGAAGCCGAATAGTCATTTCTGCTTGCTGATGTCAACTGTTGACTGAACTTTGCACTCCTGCTGATCACATGATGCCTTCTCCTTCCCACTAATGCGTACAGTACCACCGTAGCAGCCTTACCTGTATCCACCCAGCTCACAGTGAAATAGTATATATTAGAGAAGTGAACTCTGCTACACAGCCACTCACATCAATGCACCTATCAAATATAAACAGGATGTAGTAGTTGAGCTGACTGAGATAAAGTGTAGGTAAGTTAAGACTGAATGTCCCCCTGTGAAGACATTTCATTTAATAAAGACTGAGTAGAGCAAGTGCAAGAAGAACTAAAAATGAAGGAATAATGTTATGTTTTGTTTTTTGTTGCCTCTAGTTGCTGAAATAACAGTTTAAATTTGAAAATATCTTGTTTGAAGGGCAAGTAGCATTTTTAGATTATAGTTTTTAAGTATTGCTCATTAACGTTAAGGCCATTTCAGTATTAATGATCATGATTTAGTTACAGGCTTTCTGTGCAGTTTTGTTTTACAGCACTCTTCCATGCAGCTTTTGACTGTGCCTTTGAAAATATTTTTGTATGTTTATTTTTTACAGTTAAAGTTTGAGTTTTTGAGTCATATGTTACAATTATGGTATATCTGAATTGTTTTGTGTATATTTGCAAAGATAGGAGATCACAAAGAATTATGTTTGTTGAAAGATGACAACAATAAACACACTTCACATCTGTCTTTTTTTGGTGGCGTCACATTTTTACAAGCTTATATTAATTAATTTGTTGATTATGGTTTCTTTGGGGGTACTTTTCTCACTTCACTTTATTGTTTGACAGCCAGTTGCTAGTAGTGAATTGATTTACTGTATGTGAAAAGATGATTAACGCTGTTATTTAAAGCACCACTATATAATATTTTCACCTTAAAGATGCGCTCTGGTGGCTATGAATCCCCAATAAAAACAAATTGAGATTGTCTAAAATGGTATCTTTGTCATGGCGCCCGCGGGGCCATCATCAGTCCCGGCTGCGTGCACACCTGTCGCTAATCCCCAGCGGACTATAAGAGCCAGACCTGCCAGCGACTCAGCACGGAGCCGTCTGTCATCACTACAGAGGCACATCCCTCGTCTACAGCCACGGAGTGGCTCCTCGTCTGACCAAACGCTTCACGTTGTCCCACGTAAGCAAACCAAGCTCTTACCTTGTCAAGCTCCTCTCCCCTGTGCACAGGTGGATTCTCCAGGCAGCGGATTCTCTCTCCCCAGCGGCGGCCCAGCTCCTCCTCCCCAACACCAGAGTCTTCCCCCTGCCTCACGACACTGAGCAGGACGCTCCCCTCCTGGTAGTCGCTCGTAAGGCAAGCGGAGGCTCAGCATCGCCACTTGCAAGTAAGCAGCAGACCTTGTTACACCTCCCGCTGTGGTGCAGCGCTAATTACTCTGCTTTGTCTCTGTAGGGTTGCCAGGCGACACGGAGACCTGCTCAGCTCCAGCACGAGCTCAGCGCACCACACTATAACACATACACGCACTCACACACATCATTTGGGTGAATAAAAGGTTAATTGTAACTCCTCGAGTCTGTCTTCTGTCCTCTGGGTCCAGTCATTATGTCAATCTTATGCCCTTTTTGCTACAAACAAAACCTTTTATCGTCTTCGAGTTTGATGTCAAAATCTTTTCACCCCCTCCTCCTTTCAAACACCAAGATCTGTGATTACTAGACCCACCCACATCCCACAAGGCTAACAGTGGCTAGCACTACATTATCAGAATAATAAATCCTGTGATAAAAAGACTTACAGGTTGAAGGACAGGTCCAGATGTATGCAGGGTGGCCCAGGGTAATGGCTGAAACTGCATCGGTAGAAGTAGCTTAATGGTAAAACCCATCTTAATTTGAGTCATATTTTCAATGCAACTTGTTATTAAATGCTAACTAGCCTGGAGGATAACCAGTTAGCCAGAGTCCTGATTGTCAGGTTGTGGGTTGGAGTCATGTCCTCGCTTTATATTATAGTTTGTATTTCTTGTCATCAGGACATGGTCTCAAGCCCACATCTCTGCTTTAAGTTTATATTTGGGATTTTCTGTATTCATTATTGTTTATTATCATGGTCATAGTTGTGTTTTGTATATCCATGCTTTAGTCCTGTTTGTCGTTGTTATAGTCACATTTATGTTCTTTGTTCTGGTTTTAGGTTTGTGTTCATGTGTGTTTATTTCCACTTTAGTCCAGCTTGGTTTTTGCGTTGTTTATTTCAGGTTCAGGTTCAGGTTACTTTATTTGTACCCGTAGGTAGATTTGTTTTGCAGTCAGGTGACATCCATATTTACAAACCACAATTGCATTCAACATGAACATAAACACAGGCACACATGAAGCTGACTATAAACATGATAAAAGTACTCAAGGCTCCACCAATCAGGACATAGGACAAAAAGACAAGAGAAAAAAAAACAAGGAGATAAGAGAGAAGAAGGGTCATATTAAAAAGTTAAAGACTAGTCAAAGAAGTTAAAAACTCAAAAGTCTAAAACCCAATAAAAGATTTAGAACCCCAATAAAAAAACTACAAAAATAAGTAAATATAAAATCAAATTAATAAATAGGTAACTAAATTATGTGCAATATATTGTTACATCTTGTTCAACTCTTTAACAGCAGCAGGAACAAAGCTGTTTTTGTAGCGCTGGGTTTTACTTTTTGGGACAGCAAACCTCCGTCTGGAGGGAAGAAGCTGAAAGTGGCAGTGCAAAGGGTGGGAGTCATCATTTAAAATGGAGGTAGCAATCCTCTGTACCTGTCTGGTGTACAGGGATGTCAGGCTCAGCTGTGACTCACCAAGCAAGCAACTGGACCATCTAACAACCTGATCCAAGGATTTCCTCTGTTTCAGTTGTGTCTGACCAAACCATGACACTAAAGAAAAGGATAAAACAGATTCAATAAAAGCCCGATAAAACATTGTCATTATGGTTCGGTTAATTTGGAAGCGTGCAAGTTTCCTTAAACAATGCAAATGTTGCTGACCCTTTTTGCACACCCTTTCACAGTTCTCTTCAAAGTTTAAATTACTATCAATAATCATCCCAAGATATTTGTAGGATTGTACACATTCAGTGGTCTGGCCTTTTAGTACAGTGACTTCGTGCCTGGGAGTTTTCCTCCTAAAGTCAATAATCATATCTTTAGTTTTTTGTCGTATTCAGCTGCAGGTAGGAATCCTCACACCAGTGAACAAAATCATCAACTACTGGGCCGTGGCCACTCTCACCATCCTGGAGGAGACTGACAACAACTGAATCATCAGCATACTTTATAATGTGTCTGTTGTCATGTCTGTCTACAGGATGAAGAGTAGTGGTGACAACACACACCCCTGAGGAGAGGCAGTAGAAGACCACTTTTGGTCAGACAATGTACCATTGACCCTTACTTTCTGTGTCCTGTTGGTTAAAAAATCCAGAATCCAACCCACCAGATTATTACTCGAATCAAATTGTTGCCAGAGCCTTTCAACTAAAATATGAGGTTGGATTGTATTAAAGGCGGAAGAAAAGTCCACAAATAAAAGTCTGGTGTGTAATAACTAGTCAGTGGGCTAATCTGACATTTAAAATCTGGAAATCAGAGATAAGAAAACTAAAACTCCAGGAAGAAATTAAATTGCTCAGATGGCCAGCATATGATCCCGACTTTCTGCCCGCCTCACATGATTTTAGATTTAGACAGTGGACATTCAGGGGCCTTACCGCAGCGTGTACAATGTATGAGAAATCAAACCTAATGTCATTCGATACTCTACGCAGGAAGTACAATCTGGAGAAGCAAGAGTTTTTTAGATACTTGCAGCTTCGCAACTTCATTAATAAAAGGGTACAAAGCAGTAATATCAAAGAACCTTCATTATTTCTTAATATTTTTATTAATGCATATAAGTCAAGTCTTAAAAACCTTATTAGTAAGTTATACTGCAGTTTAATGACACTTAAAACAGACTCAACAATATATATAAAGCAAAAGTGGGAAAAGGAAAAGAAAATTGTAATAACTGATGACATGTGGTCAAGGGTTTGGGAGGTACAATCCTCATCCACCAACTCCGGCACCTGGAGGAACTTTTGCTGGAAGACTCTTATTCGTTTTTTCATAACACCCAATCAGAAATCCACGTACAGTGGAGTTCCTGCACACTGCTGGAGAGAATGTGGGGAAACAACAGCAGACCATGGGCACGTATTCTGGTCTTGCCCACACACTCAGCCTTTCTGGACAGACGTAGCAAATGTCATTTCTAAGGCACCGGACTTTAATATCAGCTGCTCTTTTACTTTGTTATTCCTTGGATGTTTCCCTGACAAGCTGACTGCAGATGATACTTATATCCTGAAAATCTTTTTGGCATTAGCCAAAAAGGCTATAACAAAGTGCTGGTTACAAAAACAGCCCCCTACACTGAACCTTTTCACCTCTATAATAGACAATATAAGGTCCATGGAACGCATGACCTATACCCTGCAACTGCAAGAGGAGCTAGGAAAAAGACGCTGGAAAAAATGGCTGGACTTCACAGGATGTGACAGTACTTATTAATATGCGGATTCGGAATTGTATATTTTTATTGTATCTGATTTGTACCATATTAATCATCCCATGACCTCATATGTTTGTGTTTTTATAAATGAAAAACGTTCATAAATAAAAAGTTTCAAAAAAAAAAAAAGTCTGGTGTGTGTCCCATTAAAATCCAGATGTTTAAAAAGCATGTTAAATAGAGTGACAGTGGCATCCTCCACTCCTCTGTGAGGCCTATAGGCAAACTGCAAAGGATCCAATGCATGCTCAGTCTGCTTTGGGATCTCAAATTTGACCAGTTTTTCAACAATTTTCATTAAAATTGAAGTCAAAGCAACTGGTCTGAAATCATTTACCGTTTTAGAACAGCTGGATTTTGGAACGGGGACAACCACAGCATCTTTCCAGATCTTAGGCACATGTTGTGTCTGTAAGGACTTATTTCCTGATTGTTCACAGCTGTTTGTGTTCTGGTTTAGTGTCTGCCTTATTTAAGGGACACAGCCCCTAACCTGCGTGCTGCGTCATCGTCATTATTTGGCGTGATTGCATGCTTCTGTCTGCCTTGTCAGAGTTATTCTTACCTGTGACTTTTGTTCTGTCCTGCCAAGTCATTATTGTTTATTTCCAGCTGTGTTTAATTTCTGTTATTAATAAAATGTCTAACGTTCGCTTCGCACCTGAGTTCAGTTATCTGCCCCAAGGGGCAAACCATGACAAAATGACACAGCCAGTCATGGATTCAGCGAGCAAACCTGGCAGGAGGAGGAGGAAGTGGAGCCGCAACAACCAGTTATTGATCATCTGCTGTCACATAGCAAGTATGACAATAGGTTTTATGGCAATGGTTTTTATCAATACATTAAATGTAATATTAGGCTGTTACAAATCTAAAGTGTGGCAGTTTTGATGGATAATCTATAAATTATATCTAAGGTCATTTTAAGTGCTGATTTTTGACATTAGCGTCTTACCAGCTGACTGTGGCTAGTTGTCAAGCTAACGACACTATTGTGACACAAAGGAGATGACACTCCACTGAGTACTTTGGGGTGTTGGGGGTGCTAGCCAGGGGCGCCAGAGCACCGGGGGATATGTCATAAATAAAGATGTGCCTTTTGCCCCCACTATGCCAGGCTCACACCTGAGGACACAGGGGCATGAATGTGTTAATGTGTATGTTGATGTGTGTTCACACTTGCCAGAGGCAGGGAGAAAATGTGGAAAGCAGATTGCTTTGGCATTCAGAGTTAGTCTGTTCTGTGCTGGAGGAAAAATAAACCTCTGTGTCATTAGCTCGTGTTTCGTCTGTTTTCATCCTCCACATTGGTGACCTAGAGACGTGAGATGGAAAACAGCCTGAGGACCACCATGGAGACACTCCCACTGGAGTCTCCCACCGCTGCATACACCGTTGCAGTCAGACTCCCGGACTTTTGGCTTCACAGCCTGGCCGCTTGGTTTATTCATGTGGAAGCCCAGTGCGCCCTCCGTGGAGTCATGGCAGATGACACAAAGTACCACCATGTGGTGGCATCGCTGGACGCGTGCACCACACAGCGCACCATGAGCCTACTCCGAGCCCCGCCAGCCCAAGGAAAATACGGTGCTCTCAAGCGACTGCTGCTGTGCCGTTATACCCTTTCAGATGCAGAAAGGGCAGAAAAATTCCTCACCCACCCAGGAGCTAGGAGACAGATCGGCTGTGGACCCGATGGAGAGCATGCTTGCGTTGATGGGCACGGACGATGGATCTTTCCTTTTCACCTACCTCTTCCTCAGAAACCTACTTCTACCTGCCTCTTCTTGCTAACTCACCGCTGCTGGCAACCAGGGACTGCCGCACGCTGGCAGAGGAGGCAGACCGCATTATCCTGGCAAACAGGGCTTTCAGCGTTCAGGCAGTAAGACCGGGATCTCTGGCAGAGCCCAGCGAGGTCGAGGGGCCAATGGTGGTGGCCGAGACAGCCACCCGGAGAGACAGGACTGGGACGCTGTGTTTTTATCACCGCCATTTTGGCAAGAAAGCGCAATGTTGTCTGCCACCATACCACTTCAAGAAGCCAGGAAATGGGACAGCCAGTGGTCAGTAGCAGCCGCGACCGCTGGCAACAGGGAGAAGCTGCTTTTCATCATGGACACACGTTCGGGGAGACGTTTTCTGGTAGACTTTGGCTCCCAGAAGAGCCTCATTTTGCTAGTCAGTGCAGACAGGCTGGCAGAAGGCTGTGGGCCGTCTTTAACAGCCACAAATGGATCCCGCATTAGAACGCTTGGAGAAAAGACAATGACTGTATGTTTATATGGATGCAATTACCAGTGGGACTTTGTGGTAGCTGCATGTTCGGTCCCCATCTTAGGTGCTGATTTTCTGTGTGCTCATGGACTACTTGTTGATGTTGCCAACAGGCATTTAGTGGACGCTGTATCTTTTTCCTCCTTGCCCTGCACAGCTTTGGGAGTTGGGCTACCAACACACGCAAATATTCTAGCTCCAGGGGGTAAGTACCAGCGTTTGCTTTCCGAATTCCCAGCACTCACGGTGCCCACTTTTTCCGCTACGGTAACCAAGCATGGGGTCGAGCATTTTATCACCCCGAAAGGTCCGCCCGTGTTTGCGCGCCCTCACCGCCTGGATGCAGCGAAACTAGCCATTACACACAAGGAGTCTGCTAACTTAGAACGCTTAGGCATCGTTAGGCACTCCAACAGCCCTTGGGCATTCCCGCTGCACATGGTGCCCAAGTCCGATGGGTCGTGGTGGCCGTGCAGCGATTTTCGACACTTAAACAACGCCACAGAACATGATCGTTATCCTATCCCGCGTATCTAGGATTTTTCCGTGCACCTGGTCGGGAAGCGCATTTTTTCAAAAGTGGATCTAGTTCGCGGTTACCACCAGGTCTCAGTACGCGCAGATGATGTCCCCAAAATGGCAGTAATAACTCCCTTCAGTCTTTTTGAGTTTTTGCGCATGCCGTTTGGGTTAAAGGGCGCAGCACAAACTTTCCAAAGGATGATGGACACGGTGCTCCGTGACTTGCTGTTCGTTTTCGTCTACTTGGACGACATTTTGGTGGCTAGCGCGTCAGAGGAGGAGCACCTCTCCCATCTCAAACAAGTTTTCCAACATTTGTTAGCGCACGTGCTGATTGTTAACCCAGCAAAGTGTCAGTTCAGGCTGCCAGTAATCGACTTTTTGGGCCACTGCATCTCGCCAGATGGCGCGATCCCGCTGCCAGATAAAGTGCACGCAGTGTCGGATTTTTCACGTCCACAGACCGTGAGGGTGCTGCAAGAATTTTTGGGGATGGTCAGTTTTTACAACCGATTCCTCAACCGCGCAGCCCAGCTGTTGCAACCACTCTATGGCGTGCTCAAGAAAAAGAAGCCCGCGGATAGCATCAACTGGACCCCCGAGCAGATCCAGACGTTCACAAATGCCAAAAGGATGCTCGCTAAAGCAGCTTTGCTGGCCCACCTAGCCCCGTCAGTGCGGCTAGTGCTCACCACAGACGCGTCTGACGTCGCAGTAGGAGCTGTAGAGGAGCAGTACGTCTCTGGTTTGTGGCAGCCCCTCACCTTTTTCAGCCATACTTTGCGCGACAACGAGCGTAAGTATAGCACTTTTGACAGAGAGTTGTTGGCTCTCCACCTCGCTACGCGTCATTTTCAGTTCTGGCTCGAGGGTCGCGAGTTTACCGCATTTGTCGATAATAAACCACTGACCTACACGATGTCCAAAGTCTCGGAACCGTGGTCAGCTCGGCAACAACTGCACTTGGCTGCAATTTCGGAGTTCATGACCGACATCCAACATGTAGCTGCTAAACTGAATGTTATGGCAGACTGCTTGTCACACGTGCTGGTCTCTCCAGTATACATGGGCACTGATTTTTACTCAGTGGCCACCGACTAAACCGGGGACGCAAACATTTGCGCACTCCAGTCCACAGCTACCGGATTAAAATTTGAGAGCACGGTGGTACAAGAAGGGTGCCCCCCATGCTCTGCAACATCTCCACTGGCCGCACCTGCCCCGTGGTTCCAAGCTCCTGGCGCTGCTGCATTTTTGAGTCCGTCTACTCCCTTTCACATCCCGGCATGCGAGCCTCAGTTAAATTAGGGGGGTCCAAATTTGTTTGGCCTCACTTACACAGGGATGTGAAAGAATGGGCTGTAGCGTGCTTTGCGTGCCAACAGGCTAAGGTGCACAAGCACACCAAAGCCCCCCTCAAGCCTTTTCAAATTCCAGCCAGGAGGTTTGACCATGTACACGTGGACTTAGTGGGTCCCCTTCCACTGTCACAGGGGTTCACATGCCTTTTAACAATCGTGGACGCACTACGCGTTGGCCGGAGGTGGTTCCACTGAGCTCCACCATGTTGGCCGAGGTAGCCCGCGCGTTTTTGTCATCTTGGGTTGCACGGTTCGGATCCCTGTTGGACATCACTTCTGGCAGGGGTCCACAATTTGTTTCGGAACTTTGGTCCGTGATGGCCGACAGCCTGGGGGTCAAAATCCACTGCACCGCCGTGTACAACCCACAGGCTAACGGTTTGTGTGAGCGTTTTCACAGGTCACTTAAAGCAACGCTCAGAGCCTCGCTAACGGATACAGATTGGGTCGGCCACATGCCTTGGGTCCTGTTGGGGTTGCGCTCCGCACCTAAGGAAGATTTGGCAGCTTCCCTGGCACAATTCGTTTTTTCTCAGCCATTGCAGATCTTGGGGGAATTTTTGCCAGAGAGCCCCGAGCCCGGTACCGATCCACCCGTGCACTTTTTTCCCGGTACAGAGCTGCCAGTGTTCCGGGCCCGGCACACCATTGTTTTCCCCGCACTTTTGTTCCAAAGCACTTAGAGAACGCCAAATTTGTTTTCATCAGGCACAACGCCCACAGAACCCCACTGCATACGATGGCCTGTTCAGAGTGCTGGAAACTGGGGAGAAACATTTTGTGTTAGACTTGGGGGGGCGTAAGGAAGCCATCTGCATAGACAGGCTGAAGCCCGCTTATGTGTTGGCAGACAAGCATGTGGTGTTGGCTTAAGCTCCCCAATGCGGGCGCCCTCCTACAGTGGGTCCACAGGTTAGTGTTCCCCCGACAGAGGACTGTTTTCAGGAAACTAACTTTTTCCTCTCCCCACCCTCCAGAGACCATGCCTTTCTCCTACCCACCTCGACAAGAAGGCGCTTCGACCGACCCACGTTACAGCCGCTACGGGCACTTTCTCAAGCCCAAAGGTCTGGAGGGCTAGGACCCTTTCTGGGTGTTTGGCAGGGGGGGTGGCTGTGTGGTGACACAAAAGAGATGACACTCCACCCAGTACTTCGGGGTGTTGGGGTGCTGGGGTGCTAGCCAGGGGCACCAGAGCACCTATGGTATGTAGTAAATAAAGATGTGCCTTTCGCCCCCGCTGTGCAGGGCTCACACCTGAGGACACAGGGGCGCGAATGTGTTAACGTGTATGTCGATGTGTGTTCACTCTTGGTAACAGGTATGTAAATGTGTTTTCCCTGAGTGCCAGAGGCGGGGAGAAAATGTATAAAGCAGATAGCTTTGGCACTCAGAGTTAGTCTGTTCTGTGTTGGAGGAGAAATGAACCTCTGTGTCGTCAGCTCGTGTCTCGTCTGCTTTCATCCTCCACACTATTAATTTACTTGCCAACCTACTAACAGCTTTATTAGTTTGAAACCTAATTTTAAAGGACAGGCAACCACTGTAACTACAGTCTCCATCCTCTTAGTAACTCAGAGAAAGCAGAATGCTTCATTCTTATCATTTCATAATTATGTCTTCTATGATGCTAAATAGCTAATATTGGCACAAGTTACTGACCTTTGTCCACTTTCTGACTCCAATGAACTTTGTGTAGAAGAAACTTCTCTCACAGAAAGCCTCTGGTTTTTGAAGGAGCAGTGTCCTGACAGCACAATCACCACCTCCTGGGCTGCTACACTTCCAGCACCTGAATGGAGGCTCTGCTGTTAATCTCTGCTAATCTGTTGCCCTGGCTAATAATGTTTTGCATTATTAGCCAGGGCATTATTAGCCTCTTCTCATATATGACATCATTATTATCATTACTAGTACATACCCGTGCATACCCGTCCATGCCCGTAGAAACCAAGTATAAGCAAGTATTTCTGCATGCCCGTTGCTGAAGGGTCCTCCTGTCTCAGACGGCTGTGTTGTTCACGGTCATGCCTGCGGCGTACTGCTGGAACCTCAGGTGTTTCATGTTCACGGCATCTTTTCTGACATGCAGCAGTTCTCCTCATTCTATTGCTCTCCATCTGGTGGGTCTTTTTCGTTCAGACCACACTGGTTGAGGGATAGGTGCGTCGTAATTCCAGTTCATGGGCAGGATCATGAAAATAGATCTGAGCAAAAAGTGGTTTTCAACCCTGCTCAGGAAGGCCCGCGCATGCCCGTAGAAACCAAGAAACTGGAGCACCTGGAGAAAATCAGCGCTTTGCTTGGCATTTTACAAATTTGTAGCGTAGACTGGCATTCTTCAAGGTTACACATTTTTACTGTCAGCACCTCTTTAAAAATGACATTGCTGAGAAAGTGATTAGTTTCTTCATCTTGAGCAACAATACAAAGACTGCTTGATCTAGCAACTCTGCTCGCAGCAACGTAGAATTGGCCATGACTGCAGAAATCTGTTGTGCAGAAAACACAAACGCACTGTAAAGACTGGCCCTGTGACTTATTCACCTTGTCAATTTTGAGCCATATGACATCATAAAGACACATTAGTCTAGGCATCGTGAGTGATGGTCTATATGACATCATAAAGACACATTTGTATATGAGCCATATGACATCATAAAGACACATTAGTCTAGGCATCGTGAGTGATGGTATATGACATCATAAAGACACATTTGTCTATGTGCCGTCATATGGACATCATATCTTTATGATGGCATCGCAAATCCTATGATGCCTGAGTTCATAGGACATCCTATGATGATAAGGCAGAGATCATAGGCCATCCTATGATGTCTTATAAACATGACAGACACACAGACACATCATAGGACGTCCTAAGATGAACAGGCAGAGATCATAGGCCGTCCTATGATGTCCTATAAACGTGACAGACACAGAGATTTCTTGCTTTAATAGAGTGATGTCTTGTAGGGAGTCATGTGCTCTGTCTATGTGCCGTCATAAAGATATGCGATCTTTATGACGGCATCGAGAGTCCTTTGATGCCTGAGTTTATAGGACATCCTTTGATGATCAGGCAGAGATCATAGGCCATCCTATGATGTCCTATAAACGTAACAGACACACAGAGATTTCTTGAGCCGTATGACAGCGTAAAGACACATTAGTCTAGGCATCATGAGTGATGGTCTGTATTTTTTTTTTTATTTTGTATACTTTATTGATCCCCAGAGGGGAAATTGAGGGCATCCACCTGGATAGATGAAGCAGCCACGGTATGGCGCTATCCCTTAACCATTCACACACACATTCACACCTAGGGCCACTTTAGTCTCCAATTAACCTAACCTGCATGTTTTTGGCCTGTGGGAGGAAACCGAAGAAATCCCGGAGTAAACCCACGCAGATACGGGGAGAACATGCAAACTCCACACAGATCACTGTTGGTCAGGGGCTGGGATCGAACCAGGGATCCCATGGCCAAGGGTGAGTTGCTGTGCTGGTGCAGTCCTAACCACTGCTCCACCGCACCACCCAATATGACATCATAAAGACACATTTGTCTATATGACATCATATAGACATCATATCTTTATGATGGCATCACGAGTCATATGATGCTTGAGTTCATAGGACGTCCTATGATGAACAGGCAGAGATCATAGGCTGTCCTTTGTTGTCCTATAAACGTGACAGACACACACACACACACAGACAGAAATTTCTTGCTTTAGATGGAGCCATATGGACGAGGGGAAGAAATGAGAAATTTGTGTTCAAAAACATCAGGAAAGCAATGGAGAAAGTGGAAAAGTGGTCATATGACTGGGGATTTAAATTTTCAAACAGTAAAACTTGCTATATGACTTTCACAAAAAAATGCAGTACTGGTACAGAACCAATAACATTATATAATCAACCAATAGAGAACGTCAGTGAGTTCAAATATCTAGGGACTGTGGTTTGATAGTGCATACACATGAAGAGTTCATGTTGAAAATTTGGAGACAAAATGCAAAAAAGTCATTAATCTTATAAAAGCTGTAGCTGGACACGAATGGGGTGCAGATAGACATTAATTGACATTTACAGAGCACCAATGAGATCGACAATAGACTATGGATGCATGATTTATGGAGCAGCAGCAAAGACGACTCTGGAAAAAAATAGAATGCAGCATAGAGCGCTTTGCCTGTGCATTGGAGCTGTCAAAACAACACCAAACAATGCAGTTTTAATAGAAGCAAGAGAAATGCCACTGGATTTGAGAAGAGATAAACTTGCATTATCATACTGGGTCAAGCTGAAGGGAAGTGACGAAGCAAATATTTCAAAAACAACACTACAAGACTGCTGGGAATACTCTAATTTCCAGGGACATGGGTTTGGGTGGACAATTGAAAGAAGGACCAGAATGTATGGGCTGCACACTACTGATATAGCTAACACCAGTCCAGTGAGTAATGTTCCCCCTTGGCTGTTTCTGGGAATGGAAGTAGACGTTAGTCTGCTAATGAGAAAAAAGGATTGGCATATGAGTGAAGTTGGTGTTAAAACAAGCATTTACCTCAGAAATAATTACTATAACTTCTTACAGCTCTATACTGACGGTTCAAAGAATAAAGAGGGCTGTGTTGGAGTTGGAGTATACATCCCAGAATTTAAAGTGACCATTGCAAAAAGACTGTCCAACAATACATCCGTGTTTACAGGAGAGATGGCGGCAATAATTATTGCTTTGCAGTGGGTGGAGAGTGTCAGACCGGACCGGGTGGTGGTGTGCACGGACTCACTTGCAGCGCTAAAAACCATACAGACACTAAAATCTACAAGGGAAGACTTGGTGACTGAGCTATATCACAGTTTATTTAGGGTACACAGGGGTGGAGGACAAGTTCAGTTTTGTTGGGTTCCTGCACATGAAGGGTTGAAAGGGAATGACTGTGCAGACAAATTAGCAAAAAGCACTCTTGGAAAAGAGATAACTATACCATTGTCTCTTGGGAAAGGTGAAGGGAAAGCAGTAATCAAGAAAAAAGGAACTGAGCTATGGCAAAAAAGATGGGATGAAGATCATAAAGGTAGATCATATTACAAAATACAAAAATCTATTGCAATAAAGAATTTCATAACAACCAAAAGGAGGGAAGATGTAGGGAGTTAGAAATGAAGAAGCGATGTGACTTTATAAATCAAAGTTTAATATCAGCTTCACCTCCCTAACATGTCTCATCTCGGTGCAGAAGCAGAATGAGAGGTCGAGCGCAGTCAGACCTTCATACTTATACTCACACTCAACAAAAGACATTGCATATCAAAGCTGACATCCCGCATTAACATAATCCCCCCCTCCATTGTCCTCCGTCTCCTCCACCTGACCCTGGGTGGTCAGGGAGATTGATCCGGTCGCCACCGCTGCGACTCTGTCTGCTCTTTGATCCTCGCTGGCGGTTGAGACCTCTTGTCCTGTTCATAGGCGTGAGGTCATTCCACATATGTAATCACTAAACATTCTAATATGTCTATACATATGTAGGTATGGAATATATGATTAATATAAGCCACAGAAGACATCATTATGGCAAGACTCAGACTGGATCACACAGGTTTAAACGGTACTTTATTCACCATGGGGAAAAGCGAAAGTGACAAATGTAGAGAATGTGGAGTAATAGAAAATGTTGAGCACATCTTATTACACTGTCACAAATACGGAAATGAAAGACAGATAATGGAAAATGAAGTTCGAGAGGCCGGTAGGGAATGGGATTTAACTGGGATTCTGAGAACAGATGGAGATGGAGAGGCAATAAGAACCACTAGAAGGGCTCTTTTCTCTTTTTTAAATAACACAGGATTAAGTCAGAGAATTTAGAGGTTGGGCTCAGATGACATAATGTTACACACTCTTGTACAGTAGGTGGCGGTATGCACCTTTCAGTTGTTTGCTATCCGCCAGTAACCGAGAGAAGACGAAGAAGAAGAACCTGGTGTGTGGCTGCTGGACATTATTTTGAATTAACCACTCAAGTCCGACCAGGCATTAACAGGTAGACAGCATGTAAAACGAGAACTGCGGATGTAAAACAGAGGTCTTTCTATCTGTGCTCGACTAGTTTTGACTGAGGCTAGGTCCCGGATGTGTGGCACAAAAACCTGAAAAAAAAAAAAAAAACCATTTGTATGACAAGAAGTGAAACTGAACTGAACTGAATAATGAATTAGGGAACAGAATTTCTGCTGGCGCAAACGTTATTCCATATATGTTTTCATGTGTATTTTGGTGTTTCAGCTCCTGGACAAGTTATGATATGCGTTTCTACTTTCTCTGGTTTTCTTCGACTTTCGATGCAGTGACAGGACTCTTTTGCAACTGTACAAACACAAGACGTGTAGTACGTGAAAAAAATGGTAAATTTTGAAATTATTAAGTAATGAGCATGCTTCTTTTAGATTTGATTAGCGGTTGGCAACCAGTTTTACAAGTGCATTACCGCCACTGACTAGATTATCATCACTCTATATCATTGTATAAGGAGTTCTGAACAACTCCTTATCTGAGAAAAAAAATATCCGTCCTTGGACTGTGTCCGAGCTGCAGCCGAGTTATAAGAATAACTGCAATGCTTCATTGGTGCTACAGTGTGACGCATCATTTATTCCTGAACAACGTTTCACTTTCATTTATCCGGAAGGAGAAACACCGAGTGGAGTAGCAAGGCGGTGGTATGTTAAAACTCACATTAAAGTACGTACGGGTTTTCATTTGTGTGCAAATGATAACCAACGCTTGTTAAACAAGTGTTTGAAAATTTGATTGGTCTTGTTTGAGAGTTTTGTTTAAGCTGTCGTAACGTGGGCCAAACTGCTGATATCCGCGTTCGCGTTTGGATCCTGTGCAGTTTAGTTCCGAGTTCAGTTTTTATTATAAGAGAAACAGGACAAATTCACCAAATGAAGAATTGTTGGTCGTTTCATTTTTCATGTTTCTGTATTTCAAAGGAAGAAGACCGTCGATATGGACAATGACGACACGTTTATGGACTGTACAAACGCGGTTGGTAAACATTGTTATGACGGTTTTAGGCACTGTCTTCAGTTGCATTTTATTTTATTTATATCATTATTGACGACGCCTTTATGTTCTGTTTTATGATTTTTAATTTAACTATTCTTTGTGTTCCTTATGGTGGTGTAGGGTGACGCTGACCAACCCCCAACAACATCCACTGCTCCAGCTGCTGATGTAGGTATTTAGTGACGTATGTTTAAAGTGGAGAACTGCAGCCTGTGTCAAGTCTGGTTTTGGAGGAGGTTCCACCTGTGTGTGTGATTATATTGGCATGTTAGCTCTATATGCTTTATTTTGATGTTAGTAACTATAATTTTTTTGAAAATAATTCCCAGTTTTATATATTTTTAAAAAACTTTATTACGATGTAAATCGCCATTTTTGTTTACATCGCAATGCATTCTGGGTAGTGACGTAGAATGGTTGCAGCCGTTTTTTCTGTCTTATACAAGCCAAGAAGTGAAGCTACTAATTACTGCCATTTGTCAGTGAAAATGCCACATTGCGCGGCTTTTGGATGTAATTTCCAATCAAAGGGAAATAAAGAGAGCGGGGTGAGCCTCCATAGCTTTCCTAAAGAGGGAAAGTGGAGGAAAAAGTGGGGCGGCAGCGGCTCAGGAGGTAGAACAGGTCGTCGCGGTTCGAATCACGCTCTCCCCAGATATCCTGCCGTTGTGTCCCTGGGCAGAACACTTCACCCGCATTGCCTCCAGTGCCCGTAACACTGGGTGTGAATGTGTAAAAATGTTTAAATGTTCAGTGGTGGCCGGAGAGGCCATTGGCACGGTTTGGCCGCCACATTTCCGTCACTCTATGAGTGTCTATGATCAAGCGCTATAGCGCACGCTTGATAAAGCTGATGTATATATTTATCACGTTATGATATAGCGTGCGCTTGAGTGTCTCTCCGCTTTGTGTGTCTCACGCGTGTGCTTGAGGAAGCATTATTTTAAGGTGAAACTTATATATTGTTGATTTACTTAAAACAGAATGCTCAAACACAAAAAATTGTCTATAAGCATGATGGGCACTGAACTGATAAACATGGACTCTCAGCAACATAAAGCAATTTCTCTGTTGCTTTCTCAGACTGCGGGTTGAACGTCCATAAGCAGTGCTCCAAAGTCGTTCCAAATGACTGCCAGCCAGATCTTCGACATGTCAAGCTTCACACACTCAAGCGTGTGCTTTGAGTGTCTATGATAAAGCGCTATATAAATCTGATGCATTATTATTATTATTATTAATAATAATACAGTTGATACAGTTGATAGTGCTATGAGATGACTGTTGTTGTGAAATGGCGCTATATAAATAAAGTTGAATTGAATTGAATTAAAAGTGGGAGGATTCGGTTGGAAGAGTCCAACTTCCCAAAGACCCGCGGCTGTGCTCTAATCACTTTAGCCCTGAGGATTTTGAGGATTTTTGTCGCCCCCAGCTCATGAAAGAGCTCACAGGTGTGTCTGGCTACAAACGACGGCTTAATGGAAATGGCATCAAAGCTTTGATGTGCTGTGATACAGGACGGATCTGTAAAGCAGGCATGCATCCTGTTCCACCACTTTAACAAGTGACTGAACAAGATACATTTATAGCATCAGGTACCATGGACAGCGGCAGAAATGAAGTGGAGCTCTTTCCAACAGATTTTTTTTTTTTTTTTTTTTGCTCTTTCCAACAGCTCTACTTCTCCGTCAGCATTGGCGAACATTTGCCACAAAAACACCATCCAACATGACCAGCTCTAGCTTCCTCGTGGCTGCTGTCTTCATTCTCAAGTCCATTTTCTCTTTGTGTGTCTTCGTCATTGTCTTTATTGCTTTGGCTTCGCATTGGTTCGAACTGAAAAGGCTGTTTACAGACCGCTGCTGCTACCGAGCACAACCAATCTACGTCACTACCCAGAATGCATTGCGACGTATAATAAAGTTTTTTAAAAATATATAAAACTGGGAATTATTTTCAAAAAAATTATATTCTAGTTATGTTACTAACATCAAAATAAAGCATATAGAGCTAACATGCCAATATAATCGGAGTTCCTTTTAAGCTACAATGAATTCACAGAATGAACATGTAATAATAATAAGGTTCAGCTGCTCTGATTAATGTGGAGAGTTAATGTTGATAGTAAAACATTTTCAACATTGTAACTTGGTCTGGTGAAATTATACAGCACAGAAATAATACATATCAGCTGAAAGCAGCTATTGCTCTTCAGAAACACCTCAGCAGTGCCACAAGTTGATCACCTCCATGCCACGCTGCACTGATGCACTAATTCAAAGAAAAGGGAGCCCCAACCAAGTATTGGATGTATAAATGAACAGTTTTCAAAAGTTTGACGTTTCTGTATTCTAATTTTTTATTCTGGATTGATTTTAGGGAATATTCTAATAATTTGAGAAGCTAGATTTCTAATTTTCATACATTATAAATCATACTCATCAAAATTAAAACAGGCTAAAAATGTCCTTTGCAAGAAATATGAACTGTATGAAATTTTACTTGTGGAATTAAATTATGAAAAAATTCCAATATTCTTTTTTTTTTTTTTTTCCAGTTACCCATGGTAATTCCATGGGATGACTTTTTGTGTTCATGGTATTTATTATATTTTCATCATTTTCATTCTTCGTTTTATTTAATCATTTGGATTTCTGTATACATTTTTATTTTACTTTTTTATATATATGTTTTTTGAAGATTTCCTCAAGCCTTGTTATTGGCCTAAATGTCTTTTTGGGAACTTATAAAGATTATTTTCAGACTACCTATATTGCACACTAAACCAAAATTACATTGCATATCAAAAAGAAAATGTGAATTTGGTTATAAAGGCCAGAACTTTAAACTGGGTTTTCCTCATGCTAGATAGAAACTTAACCACTGCAATATTATCAAAAATAGCAATACAAGTTGGACTAGGACCTTGACTACATTATTAATATACAAATTTTTAATAATTACTGCAGGGCTGCCTTTAGGACCCTGAAGCTGACGTTTGTGTTCTGACGAGGTGAAAGGAGGGTATAGAGAGAGCCTGAAGCTGGATTCATGCTGCACCGCTGCTGTCCACATACGTGCAGCTGGAAACCTCGTGTGACAAAATTTACGTCCTCAGTTGCAGTCCGCTGGTGTCCGCAGGACTCTTCTGCGGATGACCATGTGCAGCCCATGTGCAGCATGTGATTTAGAAGAAAAACCTGAAATTTATGAGAATCAAGTCTCAAATGCATATTAAAAAACTTTGATAACACTACAAAATTATGAAGGAAAATGGTACATGTAAAAAAAAAAAAGTAAAAAAAAACCAAACCTGGTCCTTTTTATGTGATTATCCAAACTGTAGAATTTACAGAAAATGTATATTGTGATATATATTATTATCATGATATAAGATGACATATCAGATATGAATTTTTGTGATATCGCACAGCCCTAGTTATAACTGTGATGATTTATTCCTAGGCCCCATGATGCCTTGCGTGAATTATGGTAGCAATTTCTGGTACTAGTTTAGAAAATATGGTTGTCACTGAAATGGGACACTTTTCCTTGTTAAAAAAACAATGACTTTGGCATCAGAAATGTGGGAGCATGGCCTCTTAAGATAAGATAAGCCTTTATTAGTCCCACAACGGGGAAATTCCAGGATTGCAACAGCACAGGGATAGCAACACTCAGAGCAACAATCAGAAGGCAAGAAAAAAAACAAGCAAGCAAGAGCAGCTAATATACATATGTACATATTACTATAAAATATATATATACACACACACACACAGTGCAGAGCATTGTAGCTGGATGGAATAAATATATGAATATATGAACACACAGTGCAGAGCATTGTAGCTAGATGGAATAAATATGTAAATATATAAACACCCACAGTACGGAGCATTGCAGCTAGGTGGAATAAATATGCAAGTATATAAACACACACAGTGCGGAGCAATGTAGCTAGATGGAATAATATGTAGATATATAAAAACACAGTGCGGAGCATTGTAGCTAGATGGAATAAATATATAGATATATAAATATAAACACACCCAGTGCAGAGCATTGTAGCTAGATGGAATAAATATGTAAATATATAAACACACACAGTGCAGAGCATTGTTGCTAGGTGGGATGAAACAGCATAACCGTCTATTTAGTTATCCTACATGGTATGATTATGTGCCCATACATATTCTCACCCTCCATAGCGACTGGTATGTTCCTAGTTGTATGCCGGAGAGGACCATAGTGTAAGTCTATTGCATCTTTTGCATTCAAAAAAAACTATTAGTTTGTTACGTCTTTTTGCTATCTCTGCGAGCAGCCCTGCTTAGGTTGTACAGTCTGACAGCCGTTGGTAGGAAGGACCTACGAAACCTCTCGGTTGTGCACCTGGGATGATGTAGTCTGCTGCTAAATGAGCTCCTCAGTGCATCCAGTATGTCCTGCATAGGGTGGAACTCAGACTCCAGCAGAGATGACAGTTTAGCCACCGTCCTTCTCTCTCCTATCTCCTCCATCGGATCAAGGCGTTGCCCCAGGACAGAGCTAGCTTTCTTAATCAGTTTGTTCAGTCTCTTCCTATCGGCTGCAGTAATGCCACTGCCCCAGCAGACCACTCCAAAAGTGATGGCTGATGCCACCACCGTGTCATAGAATGACTTCAGCAGCGCCCCTTGTACACCAAAAGACCTGAGTCTCCTCAGCAGGAACAGCCTGCGCTGTCCCTTCTTGTAGAGTGCGTCAGTATTGTGTGACCAGTCAAGTTTATTGTTCAGATGAACACCCAGGTACTTGTAGGATGTCACCATCTCGATGTCTGTTCCCTGTATATTTACTGGTGCTGTGAGGGGCTGCCCATGCCTGCGGCAGTCCACCACCAGCTCCTTAGTTTTCCTCGCGTTGATCTGGAGGCAGTTCCGATGGCACCAGTCCACAAAGTCCTGGATAAGCCCTCTGTACTCAGCTTCATCTCCGCTGGAGATGAGACCAACGATCGCAGAGTCATCAGAGAACTTCTGTAGATGGCAATGTGTTGTGTTGTGTGAGAAGTCCGCAGTATAAAGAGTGAACAGGAAGGGAGCCAGCACCGTTCCCTGGGGGGCCCCCGTGCTACTGATGATCGTGTCGGAAACACAGTCCCGGGTTCTCACAAACTGAGGCCGGTTCGTGAGGTAGTCCAGGATCCATGATGACAGGTGCTGGTCCACCCCTGCGCGCAGCAGCTTGTCCTTCAGGATCATCGGTTGGATGGTGTTGAAAGCACTGGAGAAGTCAAAGAACATGATCCTCACCATATTCCCGGGCTTCTCCAGGTGGGACAGAGAACGGTGAAGGAGGAAGATCACCGCATCCTCCACCCCAATGCCATGCTGGTAGGCGAACTGGAGTGGATCCATCGCTGGTTCCACCAGGGGGCGGAGATGAGCAAGGAGCAGTCTCTCCAGGGTCTTCATCAAGTGGGACGTCAAGGCCACCGGTCTGAAGCTGTTCAGGTCTTTGGGGTGGGAAGTTTTTGGTACAGGTACCACACAAGATGTTTTCCACAGCTGTGGTACCCTCCCCAGTTTCAGGCTCATGTTGAAGATATACGTCACAATCCCACACAGCTGGTCTGCACAGGACTTGAGGAGCTTTGCGCTGATGCCGTCCGGTCCCGACGCCTTCCTCGCCTTGATCTTCCTCAGCTCCGTCCTCACCTGGGTCTTGGTCAGGGTCAGGATGGGGGGCTGTGTGTTGGGAGTGGGGGGGGTGTCGGTGGAGTGGGGAGTGGGTAGCAGGACTTGATTTCTTAGAGGCAGCAGTGGTTGTTGTGCAGACAGGGGGGAGGGCGGTTGGTCAAATCTATTGAAAAACAGATTCAGGTTGTTCGCCCACTCCCTGCCCCCCGTGGCCTGGGGGGAGGTATTCTGGAGCCCCGAGATGGTTTTGAGGTTTCTCCAGACCCCGCTGATGTCGCTCTGTTGCAGCTTGTCCTCCATCTTCTTCCTGAAGCTGTCCTTGCCTTCTCTGATCTTTCTCCTCAGCTCCCTCTGTACGGACTTCAGCATCTCCCTGTTCCCCGACCTGAAGATCTCTTGCACCTCAAAACAGTAATATAATCACGCTACTTCCCACGACTGTCGAGGGATGGAACAGTGACCTTAAAAAGTGGCCTCGTACACAGTAGCTCCATTAGTTAGCACTGCTGTTAAGATGCTAATGGTGTAAACAAATGACCCATGCTGGCAAAATGAGTCACTTTGAGGACATTTTCAAAACTGATGTAACATTATTTCCATATTCTGTATTGAAAGACCTTTAAAAATGATATTTAATTTGTAGGTAGTACACAAAAACTGACCCAGAAAAAGACGATTTGTTTATATTTTAGCTAGGCTGAAAACTCACGTTCGATCAGTCAGGAGTTACGTCTTCCGCAAAAACATAGGTATTTTAGAAAGTACGATTTCTAAGCTTTCCAATGATACCAGGCACTCATGGGGGTTTTCCCAGGACTTGCCGTTAGCAAACAAAGAAAGAGTCATGATTTATGATTTCTCTGCCTGTAGCTCATAATGACGCGGTGCACATTCCGAGTCACTTTGCCAGCATGGGTGACATATATCAGCGTCTCCACCGCAATAAAGTCAGCTGCATTTTGTTAAAATATGTTGGACATAATCAAATTTACCTTAGAGCAGACGTACGCCACAACACCGTTCTTGGATGTCGTCTGTCACCGTGTGGTGTAAGCCTCCATTTATCCAGTCTGGCACAACCACGAACACCAGCAAGTACCAGAACTACGCAAAAACATTTGCAAAAACTAGAAGAGCTGAAATTAGCTGCCACTTGAGTGGAAAACACGTATGTGGACTATACATTAAAATGAATTTGAAAAACTTTTAAAAACACTAATTTAAATGCCCCTACTACTCCACTCTTACTGACTGATTTAACACTAGGTCAGCTGAAACTGGAAGCTCTGCCCATAATCATTCCTACTGCGGCACGTGCCCCCCAGGAATAAGGTGGATAAGGCTTACCTGTCACAATAGCCATGTTTACATGGACACAAATAACCGGATTAAAAGCCTGATCGGAATAAAAATGCTTCATGTAAACACGCCAATCTGAATATTCTGACCCGATCACGCTCATTCGGATCAAAATTTCATTCTGCTTGAGAAGGGTGGGTTATGCCGATTGTTATTCCGATTGGTGCGCATATAAACACTTATTCTGAAGCTTGGGTCGAAAATACACGTATTTACTGCGCATGTGTGTACGTCAGTCACACGTCGATGTGACGTATATCTGCCTTTACTGCAGCTAACAGAAGACATAGCGGGAGTAAAACAAAATTTGGTCTGTATCGTCCTGCTGTCTCCCTCTGTTCGTCATATGCAGAAATATGGACTTGTCGCTTCGTTACGGAGACCAGCAGAAGCAAAAGTACAGTCTGAATATCACAATACAGGTCCATTTCATAAAGAGAAAAACACGAAGCGGGGTTTGTTTACACCGGAAGTTGCTTCTTCTACTATTTTCGGAATGTCGAAATGTCGATGTGCGCATGTCAAAATGATTTAGTCTGTTCAAACATGTGACACATGGAAACGCACGTCCTAATCGGATCAGCTTTTTCAGGATCCATGTAAACAGTAAAATTCTAATCGGAATTGTAATCAGATTGGAGAAGTTTTGCCCGTGTAACCGTGGCTATTGAAACCCAACCACTGAGGTTGCCCATTGGTTGGTGTGGAGAAAAAAGGACAGCGGTTATAATAGAAGAAGAAAATTTATTTATTGAGCACATTTCATACAGAGAGCAATTCATTACTTTACAAGAGCTAAAAGAACATGTACATGCATATACTCCCCCCCCCCCCCACACACACACACACATACATACAGTTAAATAACATATACAGATAATACAGTTAGGAGCAGACTGGTGTTTAATCTAGTAAAATGCATTTGCAAAGAGAAGTTTTTAGACTGCTTTTGAAGGAGCCAAGTGTTGGAGCGTTTCTAATATGACTGGGAAGGGTGTTCCACTTTTTAGGAGCATAGTAGCAGAATGCTGCTTCACCTGCTCTAGATCAGACTTGAGGGACCACAAGATGACCATTGTCTAAAGATGTAAGATTTCTTTTTGGTACATAAGGAATGAGCAGTGACTTGATGTAATTTGGGTCAGAGCCATTTAATTCTGTATAAACAATCTGAAGAATTTTAAAATCAATTCTTGCCTGTATAGGAAGCCAGCTCAAGGACTTTAGGACTGGGGTGGTGTGTGAGTGTTTCTTAGACCTTGTTAAGATGCGTGCAGCATCATTCTGAATGAGCTGCAGTCATTTAATAGTTTTTTGTGGGAGACCAGAGAACAGGCTATTACACTAATGAAGTCTATTTGTGACAAATGCATGGACCAATTCTTCAGCATCAGAATGTGACAAAAAAACCTCAGGTTTTTGAAATATTTTTGAGATGGAAAAAAGATAACCTAGTAATTGGGGGTGGGCAATATGGCCTAAAAATGATATCACAATATTTCTGTGAATTTTCACGATAACGATATTGCAGAATGCATTTTTTTTCCTTTTTAAATTTATGCAAAAAGGGCAATTTCACAGGCTAGCATTATTTACAGCCGTGGACAAAATTGTTGGTACCCCTCTGTTAATGAAAGAAAAACCCACAGTGGTCACAGAAATAACTTGAATCTGACAAAAGTGATAATAAATAAAAAGTCTATGAAAATTAGACAATGCTTTTGAATTGTGGTTCAACAGAATTACTTTAAAAAACAAACTCATGAAACAGGCCTGGACAAAAATGATGGTACCCCTAGAAAAGATTGAAAATAATGTGACCATAGGGACATGTTCAACCAAGATGTGTCCTCTAATTAACATCACAGGTGTCTACAAACTTGTAATCAGTCAGTCGGCCTATTTAAAGGGTGACAAGTAGTCACTGTGCTGTTTGTTGACATGGTGTGTAGCACACTAAACATGGACCAGAGGAAGCAAAGGAGAGAGTTGTCTCAGGAGATTAGAAAGAAAATTATAGACAAGCATGTTAAAGGTAAAGGCTATAAGACCATCTCCAAGCAGCTTGATGTCCCTGTGACTACAGTTACACATATTATTCAGAAATTTAAGATCCACGGGACTGTAGCCAACCTCCCTGGATGTGGCCACAGGAGGAGATGGATAATACGAATGGTAACAAAAGAGCCCAGAACAACCTCTACACACATTCACGGTGTACTCCAAGGTCAAGGTACATCAGTGTCAGATCACACCATCCGACATTGTTTGAACCAAAGTGGACTTCATGGGAGATGACCAAGGAGGACACCACTGTTGAAAACAAATCATAAAAAAGCCAGACTGGAATTTGCCAAACTGCATGTTGACAAGCCACAAAGCTTCTGGGAGAATGTCCTCTGGACAGACGAGACAAAACTGGAACTTTTTGGCAAGGCACATAAGCGCTATGTTCACAGACGCAAAAATGATGCGTACCAAGAAAAGAACACTGTCCCTACTGTGAAACATGGAGGAGGTTCTGTTATGTTCTGGGGCTGCTTTGCTGCATCTGGCACAGGGTGTCTTGAATCTGTGCAGGGTACAATGAAATCTCAAGACTATCAAGGTATTCTAGAGAGAAATGTGCTGCCCAGTGTCAGACAGCTTGGTCTCAGTCGCAGGTCATGGGTCTTGCGACAGGATAATGACCCAAAACACACAGCTTAAAACACCCAAGAATGGCTAAGAGCGAAACATTGGACTATTCTAAAGTGGCCTTCTATAAGCCTTGTTCTAAATCCTATTGAACATCTGTGGAAGGAGCTAAAACATGCCGTCTGGAGAAGGCACCCTTCAAACCTGAGACAACTGGAGCAGTTTGCTCATGAGGAGTGGGCCAAAATACCTGCTGAGAGGTGCAGAAGTCTCATTGACAGTTACAGAAATCGTTTGATTGCAGTGATTGCCTCAAAAGGTTGTGCAACAAAATATTAAGTTAAGGGTACCATCATTTTTGTCCAGGCCTGTTTCATGCGTTTGTTTTTTAAAATAATTCTGTTGAACCACAATTCAAAAGCATTGTCTAATTTTCATTGGTTAATTTTCATAGAATTTTTATTTATTACCACTTTTGTCAGATTCAAGTTATTTCTGTGACCATTGTGGGTTTTTCTTTCATTAACCAACAATTTTGTCCACATCTGTATGTTTTTCTAGTCAAATGTGTAACTTTTCACTTCCTTGTTTTGTCCAGGGAACACTGTGGTGACTGACAGGTCATGGTGCTGTGTATTATCCAATCAGCATGGCCGTGGTGCCGTGTATTATCCAATCAGCACGGAGTCGATCTGAAACCCCGCCCACACTTCTTGAAGTCAGGGCATGAAGAGACACAGAGCAGTGGCTAAACTTTTATTAATACAATTACATATTTTGGCTGAGTGACTGTGTATTTGGGGATGCACACCCTCGTAACCTCAGCAAAGCAACATTTAAAATCTTAGGTCAGTCTGATGAACGGTTCAAGAGATTTGTGGAAAAGGCATACAGATAGATAGACAGATTTCGTGCATTTATAGATGGATGACAGCAGTCTGAAACAGAAAGTGAAACTTAAATATTTCCATTCAACTGGAGACGGTCTGACTTCGGAGCTGCAGCTTCCCGCCATGTTTGTTTTGCCATTTCTATGTGGTGTGACGTCACGTAGCAGACCCCAAATATATCAGTATTCATTTTTACACTGGTATCAAAATTTATACCGGTATTATCGTGAATGATACGATATGGCACACCCCTACTAGTATTATTACCTCCGCCAAAGGGGGAGGTTATGTGATCATCGGCGTTGGTTTGTCTGTCTGTCTGTCTGTCTGTTTGTTTGTTTGTTTGTTAGCAAGATAACTCAAAAAGTTATGGACGGATTTTCATGAAATTTTCACAGATTGTCAGAAATGGGGTATCCTACAGATGATTAGATTTTGGTGGTGATCCGGATCACCGTCCGCAAGAAAACCGCCATTACGCAAAATGCCATTTTCGTGAATAACTACTAAACCACTAATCCTATCATTGTCAATCCAATTGCTTGTCATGTTTTCATGATCAAGGAATCTGAAAATGTACACACAAACACTGTATGGGGGGAACTGTGGCGCTAAACTGCCATTACGGAAAATGCCATTTTCGTCAATAACTACTGAACCACTAATCCTATCATTGTGAATCCAATTGCTAGTCATATGTTTTCATGGTCAAGGAATCGGAAAATGTACACACAAACACTGTATGGGGGGAACTGTGGCGCTAAACCGCCATTACGGAAAATGCCATTTTCGTCAATAACTACTGAACCACTAATCCTATCATTGTGAATCCAATTGCAAGTCATATGTTTTCATGGTCAAGGAATCTGAAAATGTACACACAAACACTGTATGGGGGGAACTGTGGCGCTTGGCAGAGGTCTGCGCTCTCCGAGTGCTTTTCTAGTTGTTAATGTGATGGTGGAAATTAAGGTCAGTATCTATGATGACACCAAGATTTCGTGCATGTTCTTTGGGATCTAAAGAGTGGGAACTAAGATGAGCAGTATTTTGTTGTCTTTGTGAGTTTGATCCTATAATTATTTCAGTCTTATCAGTGTTTAATTGCAAAAAATTTTGGTTCATCCATGTGTTAATGTCGTTAATGCATTTGATTAGTGTTTCCACAGGGCTCAGATCATCAGGGGAAAGGGAGATATAAAGCTGTGTATCATCTGTGTAATTATGGTATTGCAATTTATGTTTTTGAAAAATATACATAGATTAAACAAAAATGGACCAAGGATTGAGCCCTGTGGAACAACACAGGTTATGGGAAAAATATTAGATGAAAATTGATCAACTGAGATAAAACTGCTTCTATTATGATACAGATACTATGATACAGATTTTTTTCATTTTACTATTTTTTTTTCTAAATTAAAAATCTTTTTCTAAAGGAAAATACTTGTAAATAAAAAAAATAGTTTATATGCCATACCGCATTTTGCTAGTTAGAGAGAGGTTGAGTTGCTCAGTCATCCAGGAGTGGTTCAGAGTAGAGCCGCTGCTCCTCCACATTGAAAAGAGCCAGTTGAGGTGGTTTGGGTATCTGATCAGGATGCCTCCCACTTGAGGTGTTTTGGGCACGTCCCACTGGAAGGAGACCTCGAGGCAGACCGACCCAAGACTCACTGGAGTGACTATGTTGCCATGTCTCCATTGGGTTTTTACTCGGATCGTAATAAGTGTCAGCAACCTCCATTCAGTTCCCACTCGGTTTTACTTCTTTCTGTGAAATTTTCCAGAACCTATTGAGAACTTCCTCAGTGTGATGGCCCCCTAAGGTTTTTTTTTTTTTAGATCAACTAGAATGGTTTCAGTCTTATCTGAATTTAAATAGTAAGAAATTACAAGTCATTCAAGTTCTGATTTCCTTAAGACATGCCTCTAATTTAGTTAATTGTTTACTGTCATCTGGCTTCATTGACAAATATAATTGTGTCATCTGCATAACAATGGCAATTTATGCAATGCTTTCTATTAATAGCTTTGGGTCCAACTGTTGGTGAGTACCAGTCTAAAAAAAATTCTTAAGCTGTGGTTGTAATGTCCATTCACTTCCCTGCCGTTGTTGCAGCACGGTGGGGTGTCATCACGGGTGAGATAGTGTGGTAGAAATTCACAATTTATTACTCACATCTTTTATTGTAGTGAGAAATTGTTGCTCATATATTAACCTGTTGTGTAATGATTGATTTAGACGACATACTCAGTCATGTAGTGTCTACATACTCAGTGCAGTATGAGAGGTGAATCATAATGAATTTATGCTCAGCATGCATGTTTTATCTCTCCCCTGTACGGAATGTTCTCAGTGAGCAGGGGAGTGGATGAGCCTTGTGGGAAATAACTGTTAAGATTTGCCAAGTAAGGTCAAATCACATTCTTGTGAGTCGCGTGCTCCGTCAGTGTGTCTTTGGGTCTTATCTTCAAGGCTGCTACCATACGTGGGGCAGAGAGGAATACTATAAAGGAAGCAAAGCTGTTGACAAGAGCAGAACAGGGAGAGCAGATTTTGTCTCTTCTCCACTCTTCTCCTGTATACAGAGAAATAAAGGTTATCCAGCTGACAGAATCGTCTCTCTTTATTTCACTTCAGGACACGAATAATAGGCTGTAAAATTCGGTCGCAGATAGTTGTTTGTTTATGTCTGCTAAAAGGGAAATTGTGTCTGTTGTGACACATGAGGTCCATAGTTTTGTGTTGATCTGCTGAAAAGTTGTGGATGTTTGCTATGGGAGAAAGAGCAAGCTCTATTTGTGGCTGACGGCTGGTTGGATGCTGAGTTGTGTTGCAGTGACGTTAATGAGCCCTGGCATTCCGTTGTTTGCACATGCAGTAATACTTTTGAGAATTTTCTGGAGAATATTCTGGATAGTTTTTGTCATTTTGGATATGTTGAAAGCTTTAATAAACCTGCAGGTGAAGACAGCAAACATATTTGTCCACTCCCATGTTCATAACAGTATAATAAACTTGAAAAATTACTGACTTAAGGTACACTGTATCTGTTTGGAAAAACACGCGATTAATATGTTATTAAACACGATTAACTCAACATTCCAAAAGATTAATTGTGATTAAAAAATTTTAATCATCCAACACCATGAAGAAAAAGTAAAATAAAACCAGGCCTCCACCCTGCTCGCAGCATCAATTCTAGCAGACAGAAATATTATAACCAGTTTGCCCTCGATGCATCGGGGCAAGAGGCAAAGTTCTCAAGAAAATGACAGTTTTTATTAATCATAAAAAAGCTAAAAAAAACATTCAAGGCAGGTGGGCAACTCAACTTATTAGTTGCACAGTGTTAATATTAATTACAAAGGGCAAAGAATTAGACAAGCACAGTTAGACGAGAGCTTGCTGGCATACCAAGGGCCTCTATAATTAACCTTGGGGGCCAATCAAGTAAAATTCACAGCAAAATGTTAGTGGCCACACTTCAAGCAACCCAGGAATAAAAGTGGATTAATATCACACACATGCATTAAGTTCACGTAGGGTCCTAAAGCCAAATTCAACAAGCTCTAATTAAACGATTGCACAGTGCCCAGTTGCCATATTGCACACTGCCTAAATTTCAATAAATAAAAAGCAATCTAAAATAATAATACGATTTTAAATTAAAAGGTCACTATCTTTATAAAAACAGTGACAGTGTTGCATATGCAGACATCCCTATAAGCATAAACATTGAATTAGTCCATCCATCCATCCATCTTCTACCGCTTTTCCGGAGGTCCGGGTCGCGGAGGCAGCAGTTCAAGCAGAGAAGCCCAGACTTCCCTCTCCCCAGCCACCTGCTCCAGCTCTTCAGAGGGGATACCAAGGCGTTCCCAGACCAGCTGGGAGACATAGTCTCTCCACCGAGTCCTGGGTCTGCCCCGGGGTCTCCTCCCAGTGGGACGTGCCTGAAACACCTCAAGTGGGAGGCGTCCAGGAGGCATCCTAATCAGATGCCCATACCACCTCAACTGACTCCTTTCAATGTGGAGGAGCAGCGGTTCTACTCTGAGCCTCTCCCGGATGACTGAGCTCCTCACCCTATCTCTGAGGGTGAGTCCAGCAATCCTACGGAGAAAGCTCATTTCAGCCGCTTGTATCCGCGATCTCGTTCTTTCGGTCATTACCCAAAGCTCGTGACCATAGGTGAGAGTAGGAACGTAGATTGACTGATAAATCGACAGCTTTGTCTTAGAACTAAGCTCCCTCTTCACCACAACAGACCGGTACAACGTCCGCATCACTGCAGATGCTGCTCCAATCCGTCTGTCGATCTCTCGCTCCATTCTCCCCTCACTCGTGAACAAGACCCCAAGATACTTAAACTCCTCCACTTGGGGCAGGAGCCTGTCCCCAACCCAGAGAGGACAATCCACCTTTTTCCAGCTGAGGACCATGGACTCGGACTTGGAGGTGCTGATTCTCATCCCAGCCGCTTCACACTCAGCGGCAAACCGTCCCAGCAAGAGCTGTAGGTCATTGCTGGATGAAGCCAACAGGACAACATCATCTGCAAACAACAGAGATGAGATCCTGTGGTCACCAAGCATGACACCCTCCATTCCCTGGCTGCGCCTAGAAATCCTATCCATAAAAATTATAAACAGGATCGGTGACAAAGGGCAGCCCTGGCGGAGTCCAACTCTCACTGGGAATGACTCCGACCGAGTGTTGGCAATACGAACCAAACTCTCACAACGGTCATACAGAGACCGAATAGCTCGTAACAACAAGCCCGATACCCCATACTCCCGAAGCACCTCCCACAAAAATCCACGAGGGACGCGGTCAAATGCCTTCTCCAAGTCCACAAAACACATGTAAACTGGTTGGGCAAACTCCCACAAACCCTGGAGAATTCTCGAGAGGGTAAAGAGCTGGTCCGATGTGCCACGGCCAGGACGAAAACCACATTGCTCCTCCTGAATCCGAGGTTCGACCAACGGCCGGACTCTCCTCTCCAGTACCTTGGCATAGACCTTCCCAGGGAGGCTGAGGAGTGTGATCCCTCTAAAGTTGGAGCACACCCTCCGGTCCCCTTTTTTGAAGAGAGGAACCACCACCCCGGTTTGCCATGCCAAAGGCACTGCCCCCGACCTCCACGCAATGTTGCAGAGGCGTGTCAACCATGACAACCCAACAACATCCAGGGCCTTGAGGTACTCGGGGCGAATCTCGTCCACCCCTGGGGCCCGGCCACCAAGGAGATTTTTAACCACCTTGGCGACCTCAGCCCCTGTGATAGGCGAGTCATCCCCCTCGTCCCCAAACCCTGCTTCCTCTGTGGAAGGCATATCAGTGGGATTGAGGAGATCCTCGAAGTATTCCTTCCACCGCCCGACGATGTCCCCAGTCGAAGTCAACAGTATCCCATCCGCACCATACACAGTGTGGACGGGGAGCTGCTTTCCCCTCCTGAGCCGCCGGACAGTTTGCCAGAATCTCTTTGAGGCCGACCGAAAGTCTTGTTCCATTGCCTCACCAAACTCCTCCCATTGAATTAGTATTGTACAAATTCCTGATAATACTGCAGTACAAATATTCTTGTATTTTACCATGTTTAGCTTAATCCAATCTGCACTATCCTGAACGTTGTGACTATTAAAAGTTCCCATACTCAAACTATAAGTGTAGAAAAAGGCAGATGACTGGAGGCTGATGACAAAAATTAAATGACGAGTTTTCCTCCTTTTAACATGAAGGGACAGTCAAAACACACGTCAAGCAATTTGGAGCGCCTACAGTGGTTACCACGCACTGTCACACCAGTCTTCAGTTACTGCAGTCTGATGTTGATATCTAAACAAATTAATGTACTTAATGAGCAGTGTTGCTTTACCTGTTGTGTCTCACTACATGAGCATATTGTTTCTAAAATGATTTATTACTCATTGCAGCCACGTATCCAGAGTTTAGATAGAAATGTTTTGTGTCCATGTGTCTATGCTTCCCTTTGTCTGAGCTGGTGGGGAGGAGGAGGAGGAAAGAGCACCACTAGTGGTACCTATATACCCTCCCTTCACCTTGTCAGAACTCAAGGTTCTGCTTCAGGGTCCTAAAGGCAGCCCTGCTACATAATATAATAAAGTACACACATTTTGCTTTTAAAATATACCCTTTCAGCTGCATGAATTGACTAAATTGCAAAGTTAATACAGTGTTTTATTCTGTGTTTTCAGGTGGCGATGACTTCATCGATGGATGAAAGTGAAATTCAACTAACTCTTTCATTAAAGTGGTCAGGTTCTGTTCCAGATAAATGGAAAAAGCATTTAGAACAGATGCTTCAGACTTATTTTAACAGTTGTAAACCTCAGCTTGACTGTGAAATTATAAAGCCCTTAAGTGAACAGTGTGTTGAGATAAAGATAAAGCCTCCTCCAGGTGTAGTATAATAACCTACATAACAATTAGATCACTTGCCTTTTTTCCATTCTAACCTTTTGTTGTTTATTTTGATCTTTGTTTTGTTTATCCTCTTTTTCAGCATGGAGTGTGCTTCAGAAACTTAATGGACAAAAACTGACCCCAAAAGATCAAAAATATAGTTGGGCAGTCACCATAGTGTCGATAAGTCTGGCAGCCACGACAGACACTGTTGACACTAAAGAGATGGATACAAAAATGTCAGAGGATGCTTCAGTGAACCACCCTACTTCCATGCCAGTGCAACAAAGGGTATGTATTACTGTGTAACAAGCCATCAACATATAGACTTGTCTTATTTTTAATGTATATCAATATTCTATATTTTAAATTAGGGGAGCCTGCAAGCAAATAAACCAAATACTGGTCCTACAGCTGAAGATAAGTACAGTTGTCCTGTGCCAGTGGTTCAATTCTACTATGTGAACCACATCTACAAGGACAACATTGAAGACATAGAAAAAAAGAATGGGGTCAAAATGAACGTGATTGTGAGTTTTCAACCAAACCAAAGAAATGGAAACCCAGAGAATGCTCTCAGTGAGTTCACAGACCTCTTCCAGGATGCTCTAGGTAAACTCAGTGTCAGAGAATTACCTCTGAATGACATGGAGCCTGAACAACTGAGCAGTGCTCTAAAGCTTGTCCAGAATAAAGAGAATAAACTTCTCCTTACTCTAGCATCTAAGAACACTATGGTGTGTGGGCCAACACCTAGTCAGGAAGCTATCATCAAGGCCTTATTCACAACTCAGAGTGCATACACATGTCCTACAGAGTATGAAAGAAAGCCCCAAGACACGCCACTAAAGATTACCATGCCAGTCAGAGATCCTCTTGTTGATAGTGGAATAACTGTGGAAGAAGATTTCTGGAAGATAATAAATACCTCATACAGTCAGAGTGTAGAAGAGATCAAAACCAATTTTAATGTGAACTTTAAAGAAGTCAACATTGGTCAAGGCAAAGTTAATGTTAAAGTGTCCTACAAAAGTTCAGATGGAAATCCCTCCATGGAGAGTCATGCTATCAGAGCTCTTCTTCGTCTGTGCCAGAAGATTCTGACATCCCCCATGAGCTTCACCCAACCCAGCGGTGCCTCTCATTTTGCTATTAATCAGTCTGAAGGGGCCTCTAATATCTCTGCTCTGAATGGACACTCATCCAGCATGAGCAACACTGAAGAAGCTGGAGAAGGAGGAGCCACAGCAAAAGACAATGAAGAGGACACCTGTCCAATATGTATGGATAAATTCCAGAACAAGAAAAAGCTTAAGTGTAAACATGAATTTTGTGAGGAATGCCTGGAACGAGCAAAGAAAACAAATGGTTCCATCTGTCCTGTATGTAGAGAAGTCTTTGGTAAGATAATAGGAAACCAGCCAGATGGAACTATGACATGGTCTTCAAGTCCTTTAACCCCTGAAGGATTCCCAGGCTGTGGGTCCATAGTCATCAATTACAATTTACTAAGTGGAAGACAGACGGTAAAAACTTTTAATTTCTTTAAATACCTATTTAATAATAGTCATGTCACACATTGAACAATATACATGTTTATGTTCTAACAGTGTCTACCCTTGCAGGACAAACATCCAAATCCAGGGCAGTCCTATTCAGGTATCAGCAGAACAGCTTATCTTCCAGACAATAAAGAGGGTAGGGAAGTTGTGAAACTGTTGAAAAGAGCTTTTGACCAGAAGCTCATTTTCACCATTGGAACATCCAGAACTACTGGTCTAGATAACCAGGTGACTTGGAATGACATTCACCACAAAACATCCCTATCAGGAGGACCGCAGCGGTACAGTTGCCAAATCTCTACATTTTTAAAAAAAATTCTGTGTTCTTGTTCAGGTTTAACCAGCTGTAATTTCAAATACTAACCTTTACGTTGTTGTTTCAACAGTTTTGGGTATCCTGACCCCGACTACCTGAGCAGAGTCAGAGAAGAGCTGAAAGCTAAAGGCATCAGTTGAACACCTTAGAACACAGATTAATTTCATAACCAGAAATTCAAATGATTATTTTTCCCCCACATTTATATTGAACATGTTTTGGTCTCTTTTGTCTGTTAATGGTTCAAATAATAATCAGTTTGAATGTGTTGATTTTGTTAATAAGTTTCTTTTATGTTGATCATATTTCTCTGTGCAACAATTTAGATTCCGTGTAGAGTTCTTGAACATTATTGTTCACTTTTTTTAAAACATGGACACCTGGTAGTGTTTATGTGGTTCATGCAGCAGAGTGGTGACATAGCATTGTATTTAAACTAGTGGTGTCACTTTAAGCGCAATTCATTGCATAACACCGCATCACACGTCATACATTTAACACAATTAATTCACCTTGATGCAGTTAATGGCAACCAAATGCTATTAATTGTGATTGAGGTGACACCACGAATTTAAATGTCTTTTTTTCTTTTTCATTCATTTATTCATCCATTCATCTTTTTGCTACACTTGTTTCAAGACTTTTACAATTAAGATTTTAGTTTATTGGAAGGATCCACACAATCTGTTTTCAGACTTTGTTGTAAACATAATTTGTATTCAAGAAGTTTCCAGAGGGCACTGTAAGAGTTATATTTGGTTTTCCATGAATGTAACAGATGATTTGAATTGTATTAATCTCAATTAAAAAAAAGTTACCCAGAATGACTCGGCTGTTTCTGACTTAATCGGGCCAGGATCAGACACTGTCTTGTTTTCTCTACAATATTTAAATTTTTATTTTAGCTATTAGGTTTGTCCTCGAGCCAAAGTCAAGCTGTATTCTCGGTCCAGGAGAAAGTAAGGGCTTCTGTGTATTGTTAATAAAAGCTATGTGCCATTTCTCATAAAGAAAAATCTGACTGTTCTCCAAACATTTTTTAAATAAATTACTGTAACACTTTGAATTGGAACAAAACATACACAGTAGGAAAATAGCAGTTGACAGGGAAAGGTAATATTTGGATGTCCTACCACTCTGAATTATATTTTTGTATTTATTTATTTCCATGTGTCCTTGATACCACCAGGGTTGCATCTATAAAAGGAATGCAGAAAGTCGTGTTAGTAAAGGGTATGCACACGAACAGAAATCATGACAGTTAACACTGAGTGGCAGCTTTAGTTTGTGTGCAGCAAAACATAAAAACCACACACTATTCAGTCACAACAGTACACAGAGTGCTTTTATTAATTTAGTTGTTTATAACACTGCAGTGATTTGTGGATAAAGGTCAAGGAGCACACATAGACATGACAGGCTGGTTCCAAGAATTATTTTTTCTTTTTGTTATATACAAGATGGAAATATAGGAGAATCTTCTCTGCAACACAGGTATTGTGTGTACTTCTTAGTATAGACCTCAGGTGACCTGGAATAACATTTACAAGACTTTCATGACAGGAAGACCATAATGACACAGCAGCAAAATTTCCGTTTATAATTGTGTTAAAACTGTGTTTTCATTTTCAGTCTGCCATAATGTTAAATAGTAGTACTTGTTCTATTTCAGCAGCTTTGGGTATCTTAACCCTGACTTCTGTCCTGAGCAGAGTCATGAGAGGTAAAGGGATGTAATACAGAGAGCAGATTCATTTTCAAGAAGAGAATATTGATTGTTGAAAGCATGATATGGAACAGGTTTTACTGTCTTTTGTTCATTAATACTTCAAATTATTTATCAATGTGAATATACTGTATTTTGTTCACGGTAAATTTACTTTTGTTGATCAGGTTTCAGCTTACAGCAGTTTTAAGGATTTTTAATTATAGTTTTTTTTTTTTTTAATCCAGCCAGAGGAGGGCGCACAAGCCAGTGTATTCTTCCATCTGCATACTATGCAGATGGAAGGAAAGCAAGGCCAGGAGCATTGGAGGTGGATTCAAACTGTTCTACCATGGTGCAGATAGGACGAGAAATGGAGTAGGGGTAATCTTGAAGGAAGAGTATGTGAAGTGTGTTCAGGAGATGACGAGACAGAATCACAAGTTTTTAAGATAAAAATTGAAGGCGTCATGTTGAATGATGTCTGTGTATGCTCCACAAGTTGGATGTCAGAAGAGAAAGAGGAATTCTTGAGTAAGTTGGGTGAAGTGGTAGTGTTACCAGGGGAGAGAGAGTGATGACTGGAGCAGTTGTTTTTTTTTATTCCCTGCCGGTCAGAGCCCTTTGGGCAAAGACCAAAGGGGGATTATGTTAAGGGTCTGTCCGTCCGTCTGTCCCACTTTTGTGAAATCAACTCTTCTTACAGTTTTGGTCCGATTGTTTTGAAACTTGGTGTCATGGTTTGAGATACTCTGATGATGTGCATATTGAAATTTCACTCTCATTGGATGACGTTGAGGTCAAAGATGAGAGGTCAGATTTTGCCCTAAATCTTCTAAACACAATAACGACTGAAAGAAAAGAGGCTTTTCAAATCAATACAGGAGTTGTATCTAATACACATTTTGGACCACTTACACCCTAACCTAACTATGGGTTTGGGGTCAAGGGGTCAAAGTTTAAAGTTAACATTGTATTTTCACTATGGTAAATGCTATTTGGGGTCCAAAGGTTAAGGTTAGCATTCCATTTGCACTATTACTATAAAAAAGAGTAAAGCTAGGGCCACCAAACCTGGTCCACAGGTTCACCTTGGTATCGTGACCTCAGACTATGGGTTTGGGGTCAAAAGGTCAAGGTTGTGGGGAGACTTGAATAACGAAACCGAATTGCCTTTAATTTCAGTTTATTTCAAGTAACCATTCCACTGTCTGCTCTCATTCCTGAGCAGCAAACAAAGAGGATGAACACACCAAAGTTCTCCCTTTTAAACATTCTCACATCAAACCATTTCCCTCGCAGGGGAAATCACACATCTATATCAAAATCTCTTTATTCACATTCATTAACCTTTTATTTACATAACTCCCCCTTCTCTCCTCTCGAGCCTCAGCGGTCAGGAAGTCTTCTGTCCCCTGTCCTCCGCAGGGGGTCCAGGCTCTGTGGCTCCGCACCGCAGGGGGCTGGCTCTCCTTCATCGTGAGGTTAAATCACATATGCAGTGTCCAACATATACATGTCTCACAACACAGCCATAAAGGTTAACATTCCCAATGCCTTATTACTGTTCAATGAATAAAGTTAGGTTCACCAGACTTGGTACACAGGTTCATCTGTGTTTAAGGTCAAGTTAAACATTTCTTTTGCCTTATTACTGTACAATGAGTAAAGTTAGGTCCACCAAACTTGGTACACAGGTTCACCTGTGACCCTGAAGTGTGACAATGGTTTTGGGATTGCAAGGTCAAAGGTCAATATCAAAATGGCTTATAAACTATAGTTCAACAACAAAGAAAGCTAGGGTCACCAAACTTGCTACAAAGGTTCACCTTGGGATCCTGACCTCTGACTATGGGTTACTGTCATGAATGCCCCTTGCAGGGCATTAGTGAGGTGCCAGGAGCCAGAAGTAAGTTTGCTTTGTGGCGCAGATATTGAGTTCATATCTCCCCACAAAGGCATGACTGTATATGTATTGGTGACTCCACGTCTGGCGGGACAAAAGAGGTCTGGACCTGCAGGGATCTACAGGAGATGACGAGTAGGTGTGAGTCTTGACCTTTGTCTCTGAGAGGATGTCC
This sequence comes from Pholidichthys leucotaenia, assembly GCA_020510985.1. Taxonomy (NCBI): domain Eukaryota; kingdom Metazoa; phylum Chordata; class Actinopteri; order Cichliformes; family Pholidichthyidae; genus Pholidichthys; species Pholidichthys leucotaenia. Next base: position 138,074,626 of record CM035837.1, read on the forward strand.
CAGGAAGATTCCCAGAACACCATAGGACAAGAGACAATAGTGAGACATGAAAGAGTGCATTGTGACTGAGACTATGTGCCATGTAATTATATGTTTGCTTATGTAACATGTGACTGTGGGTTGTGGCCCCAGCAGAGTATAAGAACGTGGTATTCGATTGCTCAGTCTCTTTTCCTGCATAGAGATTGATAGAGCATGTGTTCACTCAATAAAGTTGACTCTGAGAAATAAACTCAGCCTCATTCTTGAACGCATTCTCTACACTGGTGACCCTACGACTAAGTATGGACAAACTTCATACAGCAGACTCATCAGGAGCCAACCAGGCCAGCGCAGCTACCACAGTCCAGCTGCCCGAATTCTGGCAGCACAGCCCACGTGCCCGGTTCAACACGGTCGAGGCGCAGTTTCACCTTCGGGGAATTTCAGCAGATGCAACGAAATTCTTCTACGTGGTAGCAAAGCTGGACAGCCTCACAGCACAGCGGGTGGAGAGCCTGACTAACCATCCACCAGAGGTCAACAAGTACGGCGCATTGAAAGCCGCGCTCATCCGTGCCTTCACTCCCTCGCTGGGAGAGCGGGCAGAGAGGCTCCTGATGTTGACCGAAAGCGAAGCAGACAGGCCCGCTGACCTGATGGCGAGGATGCTGAACCTGAGAGGCGAGGACGATGACGGCTTTATCTTCGCCCATGTCTTCCTCAGGACACTACCGGCAGCGGTGAGAGTCACCCTGGCCAGCTCGCAACTGCTGACCAACTGAGAGTACCACGAGCTGGGCCAGGAGGCACAGCGACTCGATGACGCCCATAGACGGCACACGGCCACGACGGCGGCAGCAGAGCTGAGCGCAAAACCCGAAGACGGCAAGGGCCCAGAGGCTACGACACCAGATGCACTGACGTCAGCAGCGGCAGAGACCAGGAGACGTGGGTCGCACGACGCCCTCTGCTTTTATCATCGACGCTTCGCCGAGAGGGCACGCAGATGCATTCCCCCCTGCCAGTTCAAGCACGCGGGAAACGCCAAGCCCGAGAGTCGGTAGCAGCTGCTGCTCTCGGCGCGAAGAATAAGCTGCTCTACCTCACGGATGGGAAATCAGGGAGGCAGTTCCTGGTGGACACGGGCTCCCAGCTGAGTTTCATCACACCCCTCCACGCTGATCAGTTGGCACCTTCCAGCGGACCCCTGGTGTTGGCGGCGAATGGTTCGACGATCAAGACCTACGGGGAGAAGACCCTCCCCCTGTCTTTCCACGGTCGGTCATTTGAGTGGACCTTCGTCGTGGCAGCAGTCAGTCATAACATGTTAGGTGCTGATTTTTTGTGCTCGAATGGTTTATTGGTTGATCTTGCTAATAGACGTCTGGTTAATAATTACAGCATTTTCTGCACAGCCCGGGTGGTCCCGCCCACTGCACAGCCCAACCTCACAGCTGCGGGTGGTAAGTTTCAAGCATTGCTCACTCAGTTTCCAGCACTCACAGTCCCAACGTTTTCGGCATCAGTGGCTAAACATGGGGTGGAGCACTTTATAACCACTACCGGTCCCCCCGTTTTTGCAAAAGCTCGGCGCTTGGACCCAGCTAAACTCGCCATAGCGCGCGAGGAATTCGCCAACCTGGAAAAACTGGGCATCATTAGACGCTCTAACAGCCCCTGGGCATCGCCACTACATATGGTCCCTAAGACCGATGGCTCGTGGCGGCCTTGCGGTGATTTCCGCAGGTTGAATAACGCTTCAGCTCACGACTGCTACCCGATCCCGCACATACAAGATTTTTCGGTACATTTGGTGGGGGCGTGTATTTTTTCTAAAATAGATTTGGTGCGCAGGTACCACCAAGTTCCAGTTCGCGCTCAGGACATACCCAAAACAGCGGTAATAACTCCTTTTGGACTTTTCGAGTTTTTGCGTATGCCGTTTGGACTCAAAGGGGCTGCGCAGACGTTCCAGCGCATGATGGACGCAGTCCTACGCGACCTCCCTTTCGTGTTCGTCTACTTGGATGATATTTTGGTAGCCAGCACGTCCGAGGACGAACATGAAAGCCACCTCACAGCGGTTTTTCGGAGGCTGGCAGAGCACGGGTTAATAATTAACCCAGTGAAGTGCCAGTTTGGGGTCGCGCAGATCGATTTTTTGGGGCATCGCGTTTCACCAGAAGGAGCGGTTCCTCTGCCCGATAAAGTACGCGCAATAACGGATTTTCCCAAACCTCAAACGGTCAAAGCATTGCAAGAACTTTTGGGAATGGTCAGTTTTTACAACCGTTTCCTCCCAGGCGCAGCGCAGCTCATGCAACCCCTGTACGCAGTGCTTAAAAAGCCAAAACCCACGAATAAGATCGAGTGGTCCCCGGAGCGGGAGCGTGCATTCTCCCAGGTCAAATCAGCCCTGGCGAACGTCGTTTTGTTGGCACACCCGGTGTCAACAGCACGTATGGCGCTCACCACGGACGCTTCTGATTTAGCGGTGGGGGCGGTCGTTGAACAGTTTGTGGCGGGGAGCTGGCAACCCCTTGCGTTTTTCAATAAAACCTTGCGCGATAATGAGCGGAAGTACAGCGCGTTCGACAGGGAGCTTTTGGCCCTACATTTGGCCACCCGCCATTTCCAGTTCTGGCTAGAGGGGCACCGTTTTACCGCGTTCGTGGACCATAAGCCATTAACTTTTGCGATGGCCAAGATTTCAGAGCCTTGGTCAGGCCGGCAACAGAGACAGCTGGCCGTGATATTAGAGTTCACCACCGATATTCAGCATGTCGCGGGCAAACATAATGTGGTGGCAGACTGTCTTTCGCGTGCAGTAGCAGCACCAAGCCCCATGGGGGCAGACTCGGCAACCGTGGCCGCGGGCCAAGTCTGTGGCGCAGAAGCACTCGCAGCCCCGGTCCACATTGGTTTAGATCACGCAGCCATGGCCGCGGAGCAGGCTGACGACGCGGATGTGCGCGCGCTCCAGTCTGGACCAACAGGGTTAAGGCTGGAGCACATGGTGCTGCAGATAGGTATGCCCCCTCTAATCTGCGATGTCTCCACCGGGCGGCCTCGTCCCGTAGTTCCGGCTGCATGGTGCCACCACATTTTTGACTCAATCCACTCTCTGGCGCACCCAGGGGTGCACGCATCGATTAAAATGGTGGGAGAAAAATTTGTTTGGCCGGGGTTGCGTAAACAGGTCAAAGAATGGGCAGCGGCTTGCGTAGCGTGCCAACGAGCCAAAATACACAAACACACTAGGGCTCCTTTAGAACCTTTTCACATCCCGGCTAAACGTTTTGATCATGTGCATGTCGACTTGGTGGGCCCCCTCCCGTTGTCGCAGGGGTGCATACACCTTTTGACGATGGTAGATCGCACCACGCGTTGGCCGGAAGTGGTCCCTCTAGCGTCAACTACGGCAGCAGACGTTGCATGCGCGTTTTTAACAGCTTGGGTCGCGCGTTTTGGAGTCCCATCGGACATAACGTCCGACAGAGGTCCCCAATTCGTTTCTGAACTCTGGTCAGCCATGGCTCACAGCCTGGGGGTGAAAATCCACCGCACCACCGTGTATAACCCTCAGGCTAACGGTTTGTGCGAACGCTTTCATAGGTCATTGAAAGCAGCCCTCAGAGCGTCTCTCACGGATACAAATTGGGTGGATAGACTTCCATGGGTTTTATTGGGGTTGCGTTCTGCACCTAAGGAGGATTTGCAAGCCTCCCCGGCTGAGTTAGTTTTTGCTCAACCCCTCCGTTTGCCGGGGGACTTCCTCCCTGACAACCCCACGCCAAATTGCCCCCCCGCTCAGCTGTTGCAGAGCGGCACAGGATCAGACACCCTCCCCGGCCCGGTGCATCACAGTTTTCCACGCGTTTTTGTGCCAAGAGCTTTAAAGAATGCGGAGTTCGTTTTTGTAAGACATGATGCTCAAAGACCAGGTTTGCGACCCCCTTATGACGGGCCTTTCAGAGTGTTGGAAACAAGAGAGAAACAATTTTTGCTTGATTTGGGTGACAGAAAGGAGTTGTTGCATTAACAGACTCAAATCCGCTTTTGTTCTGGCTGATGAACACGTGCAAGTGGCCAGGGCCCCCCGCCGTGGCAGGCCGCCGAAAAGGCATTATTCGTTGACATCACAGAGACGTGCTAATAAGTCTGATTCACAGATGCAGGGAGCCGCGGCAGAAGGAGCCAAGCCGGCTTACAGCAGATTTGGCAGGAGGTTTAAACCCAGGCGATTGGTGGATTGATTTGTGTTATGTGGTGATGTTTCTGCCATACAACTCTGATAATCTGCATACAGGCGGGAGGTGGAGCAGCTGATCCTCTGGTGCAGCCAGAACCATCTTGAACTTAACCCAGCCAAAACGGTGGAGATGACTGTGGATTTCAGGCGACACCCCCCTTCATTCCCCCCACTCACCATCCTCAACAGCACAGTGTCCACTGTGGACTCCTTCAAGTTTCTGGGTACCACAATCTCCTGGAACCTGAAGTGGTCCTCCCATATAGACACTGTCCGGAAAAAGGCCCAGCAGAGGTTGTTTTTTCTGCGTCAGCTCAAGAAGTTTGATTTGCCTCAGGAGCTGCTGGTTGTCTTCTACACCGCCATCATCCAATCTGTCCTCTGCTTTTCCATCACTGTCTGGTTTGGATCTGCCACTAAACAGGACAAGACCAGACTGCAGCAGATCATTAAGTCTGCGGAGAGGATCACTGGTACCGACCTACCCTCCATTGAGAACTTATATCGGTCCATAACCAGGAAACGGGCGGGAAACATCTGTGCTGACCCATCACACCCCGGCCACAAACTGTTTGAACTTCTATCTTCTGGTCGTCGTTACAGATCACTGAAGGTCAAAACCACCCGTCACAGGAACAGTTTCTTTCCTCAAGCCATCACTCTGATGAACTCCTAACATTCACCTAGTCCTACCTGTTGCTGTACTCATGACTTTTCATCCATTATTACATTGCACATAACTCTCACACTGCTTTTTACTTCATTCACATTATATCACTGAATCTGAGTTCACATTGAAATACTGTGTGACTGTATATTTTTTCATATATTTCTGCAAAGTGTGGTTAGTCTGAGTAAATAACTGCATATATTCCTGTATATATTTGCATCCTTTTATAGAAACGTGGACAGACTGTAATTTACTGTACATAACTCTGTTGTCATTGAATCCTTATTTAAATCCTCCGCCTGAACAACGAGAGCAAGTTTTTAGCCAAAGTCAAATTCCTTGTATGTGTTGTGCATACTTGGCCAATAAAGCTGATTCTGATTCTGATTACATTTTGTCCCTAAATAGACGTTTTGGGGGGGGTTATGTGGCGCAGATATTGAGTTCATATCTCCCCACAAAGGCATGACTGTATGTGTATTGGTGACTCCACGTCTGGCGGGACAAAAGAGGTCTGGACCTGCAGGGATCTACAGGAGATGACGAGTAGGTGTGAGTCTTGACCTTTGTCTCCGAGAGGATGTCCCAGGAAGATTCCCAGAACACCATAGGACAAGAGACAATAGCGAGACATGAAAGAGTGCATTGTGACTGAGACTATGTGCCATGTAATTATATGTTTGCTTATGTAACATGTGACTGTGGGTTGTGGCCCCAGCAGAGTATAAGAACGTGGTATTCGATTGCTCAGTCTCTTTTCCTGCATAGAGATTGATAGAGCATGTGTTCACTCAATAAAGTTGACTCTGAGAAATAAACTCAGCCTCATTCTTGAACGCATTCTCTACAGCTTGTTTATTTGACAAAAGGATAAAGTAAACAGCCACGTGGGGCAAAACATGTACATACACTAAAACACAAAATAATAAACACTGATGACAAACAAAAAGATGCAGCAAGGACGGAACCTATGCTGTACAAAAACACAAAAGACGGGCAGCAATGAATCCAAAACACAGAAGGAAGACTGGAGTTGGGGGTAGGAACTCCTTTCCATGAACACGGAGGTGTGTAAGAGTGTGTAGGTCACAGTGAGGAGTTAGCCTCAGCTGCTCCCTTAAATACCGGACATAAACCAACCAGGAAAGGGGATTGTGATTAACGAAAATGACAAACAGCTGTCACGACGCCGGCTCGGCTTTGACAGCCGGAAGTACGACCGTGACGCTGTCACAGTAAGAGCCGCCAGGAGGTCCTAATAACAAACCCTGAAATAATATGGTAGAAAAGGGGAAATACTGAGTAACCCAAACATGGATGGGATCAGCGCTCAGATCACCACAGTAACCCCGTTCAAAAGGCGCATTCCAGGCATCCAACGTAACATCCAAGCCCCCCCTCCCCCCAACCAGAAGGCTACCAGGACCGACCCAGGGAGGGCGGAGGGGAAACAGGCCAGGAGGGAGAACCAAAAAACAAAAAAGGCTACAGCGACACCCAGAGGAGGAAAAAAAAAGCCCACAAGGAATGGGTAATAATATGGATAACATAAAATGCCATGGCTTAGACACAGAAATGACCAAAACTAAATCAAGTGCAACAGGATGAATAAACAATATACAGGTACCCTTTCAACATGCTGTACATGAGTACCATGTAGCATTTCAACTAGAGAAATAATCAAGTGCAGTAGAATGAATAAACAAAAAATACATAAGGTACAGCCCAATAAGAAAAACGAGGGGAAACCAAAATACAGGTACACTTCAAAATACCTAAGAACCCAATAACACTTAAACTAGAAAAAGAACCCTTCAAGCACTACAGAATAAGCAAGGAAAAATATCTGCATAGTACGTACGGTAGTCTGGGCAAAGAACAGAAATCCCTTCAATATACATGGGGAAAAAAAAAAACACAATTTCAGGGACGCCGGCAGGTAGAGAGTGGAGGAAAAAAACAGTTCAGGCGGTCTACCCGCATCCCGATTCCACCTAACAAAAAGAAACAAGAACAGTTTGGGCGGCCTACCCAAGTCCCAGGCCCGGGGAAACAGTAGCTCAGGCGGCCGGACAAGGTCGCCGAGCCAACAAAGCAGTTCTTCAGGCGGCCGGCGAAACAGTCTCTCAGGCGGCCGACCTGCGTCCGTAGACCACCAGGACTGGAGGGGGAAGCTTGGAGGCGGCCTCCCTACCCAGAGGGACAGCGAGGGGAGGCTGATCCGAATAAGGGAGACCCCAGCGGCATCCGGTGGAGAAGAATGGGGGGAAGACGAGGAACCAGTCCGGCGTCAGGCAGAAGGGGATCTGCAGCTCCCTCACCGACCTTGAACCAAACCGGCGCTGCACCCTCGGTGGACCCGGACCGGGCCAGCGCAGCACCCACGATGGACCCCGATTGGGCTGGCACAGCACCCATGATGGACCCTGACTGGACCGGTGCAGCACCCACAATGGACCCCGATTGGGCCGGCGCAGCTCCCACGATGAGCCCTGACTGGGCCGGCGCAGCACCTGGGATAACCTCCAAACAAGAACCTGGAGCCTAGATGGCAACGACCGGAGCTGACTCGTCTCCGGTGACCTTGGGAGAAGGCTCGGAAAGACAGAGAGAACTGGGGTCAGGATCACCGGCAGAGTCCGCCGAGACGAGCTCGGATGCAGCGGTCGGCTGCACCCAGCTCTTCTCCCCAAGAGACAGGCAAGAATGCTCCAGAACGGAAAGTAAGAAGACAAAATAGAGCACTTGCCTGATCTCGGGCTTCACCGCCATCCAGGATTCCGACGATCCAGGCTCAATGATCTGGAGGTCCATTCCTAGTTCAGACTTGACTGCGGCGGGCTCTGCAGCCGGCATGATGGTCATCACAGTCGGGGAACCCCCTGGCACTGAAGCCCACGCCGAAGGCCCACATGGCATGGTGGCAGGGGATCCGTGACCTGCTGGGGCCGACTGCTCCTCCACAGAGACCCGGGGACGCTTAATCATCGGCTCAGGTTCCAAACGGCAGTCAGGCCTCCTCCTCTGCCTGTGACATGGCTGCGGGACTGGAACTAGGCTCTCCAGGGCCGCAGGCTCCTCCTCCATCCAACAGTCTACTCCTGGCACCAGGGGACGCTCAGAGAGAAGGGAAGGAGACACAGAGGTTGCAGGTTCAATGTTTATGGCTGCAGCAGGTGGTGGGAGCTCAGAGGACTGTGAACCCTGAGCTCCACCCCCAGGAGTCAGACAAGGCAATTCATTGTACTGAGAGTGAGAATGAAACAACACTTGCCTGTTCTCCCGGGGAACGATGGTGGCTGCTGCAGCGGGCTTGGTTCTCCCCTTTCCCCTAAGGATGGTGACGGAGGGCACCCCGGAAAGATGAGGAGGAGCCGCTCTCACAGGATCAGAATCAGAATCAGAATCAGAATCAGAAAAGATTTATTGCCAAGTACATTAACAGATCACTGATAACATACGAGAGAATTTGACTTGACACAGAAAATGAACCTGCATTTCCAGTGACGCGGCAGCATCAGAAACGCGCCTGCCAACAGGATAGTGGGCACAAGCATAAGAATAAGAATAATACGAGGAACAATAGGAAGGAGCAAAAAAATCACTGATTCAAAATACTGGTTACATAATTAATCAATATTAAGATTTCAAGGAAAAAAAAAGCTCTCGATGCACATTCGCTACACAGGATTCACAAGACACAAGAGAGCAGTGTGTGTATCTTTATTCAGTTCATGGATCAATGTGTGTGCGGTGTTGAGCAGTGTTGATGATAATAAGTGAGACAACAAGGACACTTGGCAGGAGATGTTTTGTCTGGCTGCTGCCGAGTCCTTATCTTGGCAGTGTCCAGATGGCTGTCCAAGGCCTTATGCTCGATGATTTTGAAAACACAGACTGCAGACAGCCAGGAGGAATTTTCATGGGGAAATTGAGCGAAATCGGACTGATCACAGAAAAGGCTTTTTATTTCTTCTGTAGATTCAGTACTTAATCCTTCATTGCAGGGCTTTAAATCCATCGTGGAAAGACCTAAGCGAGACCATGATGTAATCCACCTTCCGAGACAGTTCTCCATTTGTCGCTATCAGGGTCTTCTCCAATTTTTCAATTTGACAGATGCACCTCGCCTGGCCAGCATTTTGATAGGTTGTATCCATCTTCAGCAATTTGCGGTACACCAGGACAATCCCAGTTCCAATCAGAAAGATCCCGATCACCATTACCACGAAGACATACAAATCTTCAATATCTTCGATAGAGAGATTAGTGAGACACAAGATTTTCCAATTACTTGTGTCACGTAAATAGCCCGCTGGAGCCGTACCTGCGGGGCAGACAGCTTCCCCCGGAGCACTTTTCCTTGTTGAAAAAATAGTGTCAATTGTGTTCAAAGCCCAGCTTATTAACTCCATAATTTCTTTCTTTCGACGGTCGCAGTTAGACGCAGACAGACAACAGCAAGCTGGGATCCAGTAGTTGGGGGGGAAGGAAAAAAAAGTCAGAGCAGGAGAGGAGGAAAAAGCGTCTACTCTCTTGGGAGGGCGGAAGTGAAGTGATCAATGACGGGCGCAGCCAGAGCAGGACTCACTGGGCTCACAGCAGCTGAAGAGAACGCCGAGGAGGAAGGAGGAGCTGCTGAGGCAGTCCGAGGACGAGGAGCTGACGGAACAGCGGGAACGGATGACCCGGAGGCTGAGGCTCCTGTCTTTCCCTTCCGTCGTGACGCGGGGAAAACAGCTGGCTGGGAAGCAGAGTTCCAAAGGTGACCCGGAACAGGATCCTGACGGGGACCTCGCAGAGGATCGGCGATGGGTGGAGCCAGATGAAGACTCACTGGGCTCACAGCAGCTGACTGGAGCGCCGAGGAGGAGGGAGGAGCAGCCGAGGCAGTCCAAGGACGTGAAGCTGACGGAACAGCTAAACGAGATGACCCGGAGGCTGGGGCTGGTGTCCTCACCTTGCGTCATGGAGCGGGAGAAGCAGCTGACTGGGAGGCGTAGCTCTTCTGATGACTTAGGACAGGGTCCAGACCGGAACCTCGCTGAGGACCGGCCCACTCAGGAGACTTTCCCCTCATCGGGACGACCGTGTCCCGGGGAGGAAGTGGAGGCTTCTTGGCCACATTCTCGATCTGTTCTTGCAGCGCCACTATCACCGACACCCTCTCCTTGCCCTCCGGAAACGAGGTCAGGTGATAGCGCTTTAGCGTCCTTTGTGCGAGTGCACTGTTGGAGGTCCCCCAGCTGTCAAAACCTATTAGCAGCATAACTACGGGAGGGTTCGGGGCACCTGATCTCACCTTATAGGCGATATCAAAAAGGTAGGTTTTAACCGTATTCTTAAAAAGAGAGATCGAGTCTGACTCCCAAATCCAGATTGGCAGCTGGTTCCACAGGAGAGGAGCTTGATAACTGAAGGTTCTGCCTCCCATTGTACTTTTGGAGAGTCTAGGTATTACAAGTAATCCTGCATTTTGGGAGTGTAGTGCTCTGTTAGGATAATAGGGTAGTATCAGACCTTTTAAATAAAAAGGGGCCTGATTATTTAGAGCTTTGTAAGTGAGAAGAAGGATTTTAAATTCAACTCTAAATTCTATGGGAAGCCAATGAAGGGAGGCCAGAACTGGAGAGATGTGATCGCTCTTTCTAGTACCTGTTAAAACTCTTGCTGCAGCCTTTTGGATCAGCTGAAGACTTTTTAAAGATGTTTTAGGACAGCCTGATAATTAAGAGTTACAATACTCTAATCTAGAGCTAACAAAAGCGTGGATTAGTTTCTTAGCATCACTCTGAGACAAGATGCCCTAATCTTGGCAATATTACACAAATGATAGAAGGCAGTCTTAGAAACAAGTTTAATATGTGAATTAAAGAACAGATCTTGATCAAAAATAACTCCAAGGTTCCTCACAGAACTATTAAGAGAAAGAGTAACCACATCCAAACTAAGAGTTTGATTTGGAAAGGCATTTCAAAGGTTTTTTGGTACAAACTTGGTACACAGGTTCACCTTGGGATCCTGACTTCAGACTATGGGTTTGGGGTCAAAAAGTCAAAGGTCAAGGTTAACATTCCCTATGCCTTATTACTGTACAACGAGTAAAGTTAGGGTCACCAACGTTGGTACACAGGTTCACCCTGTGACCCTGAAGTGTGACTGTGGTTTTGGGATTGCAAGGTCAAAGCTCAACATCAAAATGGCTTATAAACTATGTCTTAACAACAAAGAAAGCTAGGGTCACCACACCTGCTACACAGGTTCACCTTGGGATCCTGACCTCTGATTATGGGTTCAGGATCAAAAGGTCAAAGGACAAGGTTAGCATTTCTTGTGCCTTATTACTGTACAATGAGTAAAGTTAGGGCCACCAAACTTGGTACACAGGTTCACCCTGTGACCATGAAGTGTGACTGTAGATTTGGGATCACAAGATCAAAGTTCAACATCAAAATGCCTTATAAAGTATATCTCAACAGCAGAGAAAACTAGGGCCACCAAACCTGGAACACAGGTTCACTCTGAGACCATAACCTCTGACTACAGGTTTAGGGTCAAAAGGTCAAGGTTGGTACTCCCTATGATCTCTTAAGCCCCTTTTCCACTAGTACCCACTCAGCCCGACTCGCCTTGACTGTATTCGACTCTACTCAGCTGGACATGGTGTGATTGTTTTTCCAAGAGATCCAAGTACTGCAACACTAATGGAAGAACTGTGCGCACCGACAGAGAGACTATTGAAAAATAACCCCATTTGGTCAAATTTGACCACTATGACCTTGCCAGCCTATGAACTTTTCAGCTCTGTCGGCCCTGCTGTGGTGGAGCAAGCCGAAATGGAAAATAAAGTATACCAGTATCCCGAGTTGATGGCTGCTCACGGGGAAGACGGTGAGTGTTTTGTGATGGTGTTGATTTGTGTGTAGCCATTTATTTTGTTGATGATCACAGAAATAATAAAAACTCATGGCTGAATTTACTAATGGCGGTTTTGAATCTTGTGAAGACATCACTCTCATCCACTGATGTTATGCCCTAGTCAGTCAGTGACCTGCAATCTGTTGATGTCACATTTTCAGCTTGACTTAGCACAGTTGGAACCTCACTGAAGTAGGTCCCAAAAAAGTACCTGGTACCAGTTACTAATGGAAATCCCTACAAACTGAGTAGAGTTGAGGCGAGTAGGACTGAGTAGATACTAGTGGGAAAGGGGCTTTACTATAGAACATGTAAATCTCTCTAGGGTCACCATACTTGCTACACGGGTTCACCTCGGGATCATGACCTTCATCTATGGGCTGTATAGTTTGTTGTATATTCGTGGATGATGGGCTTATCATAATTTGCTTCTGCCACAGTAATTATATTGAAAAGTTGAAAACTGCTCTGTCAGTAAATATTGGGATCGTCAAAGAAAATGGAGGCAGGGGATACTGCACTCACTAAAGAATGCTCTTGTAATGGGCATGCAGGTGAAAGGATCAGAAGTGATGAGGTCTTGGGTAGGTATGGCTTTAAGGAGAGAAACGTGGAAGGACAAATAGTTGTGGATTTTGCTAAAAGGATGGAAATTGTTGTTTGGAACACATTTCTAAAAGAGGAATACAGGGTGACTTATGGAGAAAGGTGCACAAAGGTAGACTATATCTTATGCAGAGGGAGAAATATGAAAGAGATGGGAGACTGCAAGCTGGTGTCGGGGTAAAAATGCAGGGAAAGCAGAGCCAAGGATGAAATGGAAGTTACATAAGGAAGAACGTGACACAAGAGTTCAGGAAGGAGTTGATACAGGCTCTGGGTGGTAGGGGAGAATTACCAGATGACTGGGCAAGTACTGCCAAAGTATTGAGGAAAACGGCTTGTAAGCTACAAGCTCGTATGTGGTGTATCCTCTGGATAGAGGAAAGAGGACAAGGAGACATGGTGGTGGAATGAGGAGGTACAAAGTATTGAGAGGAAGTGTAATGACGAGGCGCACACACACCGGGTGTCAGTTAGGACTTTTACTTGTCACTCCAACTGCAACCAACAACTAACCACACAGTGGCTCAAGTACACCTCCTTTTATAGTCAGGTCATGGCCGGGGTCATACTGCCCTCTTGTGGTGACTCTATATAAACTTCACATATCAATACAGGAAGAGCCAAAGATTAAGTGGGGGAAGTTACAGATGGAAGAAGGTCACACAGAGTACAGGAAGGAGTTGATACAGGCTCTAGGCGGTAGGGAAGAATTACCAGATGGCTGGGAAAGTACAGCAAAAGTACCGAGGGAAATGGGTAGAAATGTATGTGGTGTATCCAGTGGTCAGAGGAAGGAAGACAAGGAGACTTGGTGGTGGAATGAGGAGGTACAGGAAAGTATTTAAAGGAAGAGGTTAGCAAAGAAGAACTGGGATTGTCAGGGAGCTGAAAAAGTAGGCAGGAGTATTTGCATTCTAGGCATATGACAAAGTGAAAGATAGCAAAGGAAAAGGCATATAGTGAGCTGTGTGAGAGGCTGGGCATTAAGGAAGGAGAAAAGGACTTATATCAATTGATTAGTCAGAGAGATTGAGCTGGAAAGGATGTGTAGCAGGTTAGGTTAATTAAGGACAGAGATGGTACTGTACTGATCAGGAAGAAGTGCTAAAGTAAGAATTTCATTGCTCAGGAATAGCATTTTTTAACTGTGCACGATAATAAAGCCTTTGAATCTTGAATCTTCCTCATTTGGTGTACTTGGACTACATTAAAACTGCACTTAATAATAAGCTAAAGTCAGTGTCCAAATGAGAGCAGGATATGCTGACTGAGGTTCTCTTTACCATAGTTCATGTAAATGTTTAATGGCAGAAAGGTTTGTCTAAACTTTTAACATTTGTGTAGCAGATATTGTTGAAACATAACTATGATCTTGCAAATACTTTGTCGTGAGTACAACTTACCTCTGCCTGGCTGCATCACTGGGCGCTTCTTCCTGATTAGTACATTACCATCTCTGTAATCAGGCCTAGCATGTTGTCTGGTCCTGCTGCCTTGCAGGGGTTGATATTCCTCAGCGCTTTGTTTACCTGGCCTGGTGAGATTCTTAGTGCGGGCAGGGGGTGTGGGGGTGCGTGAGTGTGTCTCTTCTCTGTACTGTAGCTGGTGGTCTCAAAGCGGGTGTAAAAGATGCTGAGATTGTCCGGCAGGCTGTCTGTAGAGCTAGTGGTGCTGCTGTTGGTCCTCTTGTAGTCTGTAATGTGTTGCAGGCCTTGCCACATGCGCCTCAAGTCAGGAGTGGAGGCTGTCCAGCTTTTCTGTGTACTGCCTCTTGGCTGTTGTTATAGCCTTTCTCAGTCCATACTTTGCAGCTTTGTACTTGACCTCACATCCTGATTTAAATGCACGAGAGCGAGCACGCAGCATCTGATGTACCTGGCTGTTGATCCAGGGCTTCTGGTTGGGGAACTTCCTGACCTGTATGGTGGGTACGATGGCATCAACACACATGCTGATGTACCCAGTCACATATTCAGCATAATGGAATAGGGAATGTCTTATTGTGTGACTACACCATATTCCCATCATTTACATCCATTTTGTTTTCAAGGAAGAAGACTTAAAATGGCAGGGATAGACAACTCAGAGATAGGATGGCAAAGTGAAAGCCAGGTTTGTAAACTTCAACTGGGTCTGTAATTGAATCATCTTATTAGCTATAACTGGCACGTCATATTTTCCTTACTGTTTTTTGTATAGAATTCTGCTGTGAATAACAGCAGCTCCCAAAACATTCATTATTATGTACCCCTATACCAGATTGCTGGGGTATTTAGTGACTGTCTTTACGTTTGTATGTTTAAACCAGGTAATTTCAAACTGCCTGAAGTCTTAAGTAAAGGAGTAATAATAAATACACATGCTTCAGCTTCTCTCATGAACTGAGAAAAATATTACCATCAGATGTTCAGAGTTGTTGACAATGAAACATTATCAACATTGTAAATTGTCAAGATGATATTATAGATTAAATAACAGTTGATGCTTGTATTTGTTGTCTTTTTATGACATTATCTGAAACAGAAGATACCACTGTCTTAGTTTTTCATAGTGCACTGTAGGAATGTTTGGGGACAACCAGAAAGTATGTGTTTACTTTCTATCAGACAATAGGTTCTTGCTCAGTTTGTGGAAAGTTTGTGCTTGTTGTGAAATGCCATCTCATGACTGAAAGGGAACAATCATTGCAGTGAGTGGTGTCCATTGTGTCTGCGTGTTTCCACACACTGTAAAAAAAGAAATAGATTACATTTTATCCACATAAACAACTGTGTTTGTATATGATTTTCCTGTTCTGAGGTGTAGGGGCACCCTCACTCCTTTCTTAGTTTGAGCCAAAATTAAATAGACTTGGTTTCTTGATACATGACCACACATATTCCAGGAGGCTGAAATTTTGCTCTTCACCTCATGTAGCACAACCTTGTTGGTTTATCTTTTAATTTCAGTATCCTTGCTATAATTATGTGGTATTTGTACCACTCTTCTGTTACCAACTGGCCCAGGTCTCAGATTTGAATGGTTCCCTCTCCCAGCTGCTGTTTTGAGATTGCTACACAGGTGCTCCATGGGATTTAGACCTGAACTCATTACTGACCACTTAAGAACACTCCAGCGCTTTGACTAAAAACTATTCAGGGGCTTTTTGAAGTATCCTTTGTGTCATTGTCCTGCTGTAAGATGCATGATCTCTGATACAGACCCATCTTTCTAGGCTCTACACCGTGCCCCAGAATTCTTTGATATTCTTCAAATTTCATAATACTGTGTACATAGTCAAGAAAACTATGTCTGCAGCAACAAAGCAATCCCAAAATAACATGCTGTGGATCAAAATTTGAACTTGATCTTAGAAATTAATATTTCTTTTTTTCCACATCAGGACAATTTAATTGCAGGAGAAAAATGAAATTCTAGTGGCTCTTTCACTGAAATGGTCAAATCCTTAGCCAAAGAGATGGAAAATGCATCTACAGAAGATGCTTCAGACTTGGTTCAACAATTGTAAACCACAGTCATACTGCTTGGTTATAAAGACCTTGAGGGATGGAAGTATTGTGATAAAAGTTAAACCTGCTCCAGGTACAGTAAAATACTGCCTAACAATCTGAATACCTACATTTTTTTAAAAAAATCCAGTGAAAACCCTGTTTAGAAACAAGATTGACTTATGCGCTTTTTTATGCGTTTTTTTCCATGGTCCTCAACCGGAAAAAGGTGGATTGCCCTCTCCGGTTGGGGACAAGCTCCTGCCCCAAGTGGAGGAGTTTAAGTATCTTGGGGTCTTATTCACAAATGAGGGGAGAATGGAGCAAGAGATTGACAGAAGGATAGGAGCAGCATCCGCAGTGATGCGGACGTTGTACCGGTCTGTTGTGGTGAAGAGAGAGCTGAGCTCTAAGGCAAAGCTGTCGATTTACCAGTCATTCTACGTTCCTACCCTCACCTATGGTCATGAGCTTTGGGTAATGACTGAAAGAATGAGATCGCGGATACAAGCGGCTGAAATGAGCTTTCTTCGTAGGATTGCTGGACTCACCCTCAGAGATAGGGTGAGGAGCTCAGTCATCCAGGAGAGGCTCAGAGTAGAACCGCTGCTCCTCCACATTGAAAGTAGCCAGCTGAGGTGGTTTGGGCGTCTGATCAGGATGCCTCCTGGACGCCTCCCACTTGAGGTGTTTCGGGCACGTCCCTCTGGGAGGAGACCCCGGGGCAGACCCAGGACTCGCTGGAGAGACTATGTCTCCCAGCTGGTCTGGGAATGCCTTGGTATCCTCTCTGAAGAGCTGGAGGAGGTGGCTGGGGAGAGGGAAGTCTGGGCTTTTCTACTTGAACTGCTGCCTCTCTGGAGAAGCAGTAGAAAATGGATGGATGGTTTTATTATATTAATTGCTGTTTTTAAACAATTGTGTAGAGTTCCCAAACTCTTGCACTTTCTCTATTGTTTGTTTTTTAATTTGTTCAATTAATTAATGACATTTGTTCAATTAAAGTCATAAAAAGGAACTGTGCATTAAAGACAGCTGGTAGTACTATTATTATTTTCCATATCCTACAGAGACTGTGTTTACATACTTTCAATTAAAAATATGCAAGATGACCACATTTTTGCATATCATTGTTTGTGTACCTAACTGACTATGAATATGAATGAATGAATGAATGAATGAATCTTTATTTCGGATAGTACAGGATAGTACAGGTTAAAAGAAACTGAATAATATAACAAAGGGGGAAAGAAAATCCAACAAGGTCAAATTGGACAATAACTCCTCTGATTATACAGTTCAACATAAGTTATCCGAAATGGGTGATGGCTGAAGCCACAGCTTATATTGCCCACCCATATTCCATCCAAGAATTCAAAAGAAAAACACAAAACAAGAGCGATTACAATTCAGAACGAAGCTAAGACAAAATGTGACAAAAAACTAAGCTACAACACAACGCAGGCTGGATATGACAATCCTTATGTGATTTTACATGTCATCTTGTATATATGTTTGGAGTATTTCTTCTTTTAGTTTTTGTTTAAATTGTCCAAGCATTGTACATGATTTTAATTCAGGTCCAAAATCGTTCCATAATCTGACTCCTTGCACTGAAACACAGTGTTGCTTGGTGGTAGTTCTCACTGAAGGTTTTTGAAATATACATGTTCCTCTGAAATGATATTGTTTCTCCCTTATTTGGAACAACTTTTGGATATTTGCGGGCAGTGATCGATTCTTCACTTTAAACGTTATTATTGCAGTTTTAAAGTCAACCAGATCTTTCAACTTGAGAGCTTTTAATTTAAGAAAAAGTGGGTTTGTTGGTTCCCTGTAAGCTGCTTTGTTTATTATTCTAATAGCTCTCTTCTGAAGCATAAAGACTGGATATATGTTTGTTTTATATGTATTTCCCCATACTTCATTTACAATATGTCATGTATGGGAGTATTAATGAATGATACAAGGTATATAGTGTGGGTTGATTCAGCAAATATTTCACTCTGTGTAGTATTGCAATTGATTTGGATATTTTACCTTTAATATAATTAATATGTGACTTCCAACACAGTTTATTATCAATTATTACTCCAAGAAATTTAGTTTCAGATACCCTTTCAATCTCTACGCCATTTACACTGAGTTTAGATACTGAGTTGTTGTGATGGTTGTTAAAGACTATAAATTTTGTCTTACTTAAATTGAGCGTTAATTTGTTTGAATCAAACCACAGTTTAAGCTTTCCTAATTCCTTTCCGAGTGTATCCAGAAGTTGTTCCAAATTGCTTCCACTGCATAATAGATTAGTGTCATCGGCAAACAATATTAAGTCCATTTTTTCTGAAACTTTACATATATCATTTATATACATATTGAATAACAATGGCCCCAAAACTGAACCCTGTGGGACTCCACAAGTAACCTTCAGTAACTGTGAGTTTTTGTTACCAACACATACATACTGATATCTATTCTTTAAGTAACTACTTAACCAGGACAGTGCTACCCCTCTAATACCACAATTTTGTAGTTTCTGTAATAATAAATTATGATCCACTGTATCAAATGCTTTTTTAAGATCCAGGAATACCCCAACTGAATACTCTTTATTTTCAATGGCAGTTGATATTTTTTCTATAAATTCCATTAGAGCAAATGCAGTTGTCCTCTTGTGTCTGAACCCATATTGCTGCTCACACAATAAATTATTCTTCAGTATGAAGTTGTCATTTCTCTCATAGAATATTTTTTCAAGTATCTTGGAAAATTGCGGCAATAGTGAAATTGGTCTATAGTTTGAGAATTCCCCTCTGTCACCTGTCTTGTATATCGGAATTACTTAAGCTATTTTCATTGCATTGGGAAATATACCTGTTTGGAGAGACAGGTTACAGATATACGTCAGTGGTTTCATTAAGCATTCAATAATAGTTTTGACTAAGAGCATGTCAATACCATCGCAGTCCGTAGATGTTTTACTTTTAAACGATTTAACAATTTCAATGACCTCTCTCTCGTCTGTGTTCTTTATGAAAATGGAGTCTTTTATAGCAGTGTTATTGCTTATTGTATCACCTGTAGGCGCCGTAATGGGTATTTCTCGAGCCAAATTAGGACCAATGTTAACAAAAAAGTTATTAAATTCATCTGCAGGTGAAGCTGCATTCACACTCTGAGTCGTTTTATTATTTTTTGAAAAATCGGTTGGGTAGCTTGCATTTCTGCTTTTATTTCCAAGAATACTGTTAAGTATTGTCCATGTATTTTTAATATTGTCTCTGTTTTTCTCCAGTTCTTTACTGTAATAGTCTCGCTTACTACATCTTATTATATATGTTAACTTATTTTTGTATGTTTTATACCGCTGCTCTGCTTCTTTTGTCCTTTTCTTTAGGAAAGCTTTATATAATAAATTTTTCTTTTTACACGCCTTTTGTAATCCTTTGGTTAACCATGGCTTATCGGCAAACTTATGTTTAAGCTTTTTTTTTACTAATGGACAATTTTTTTCATAAAGAGTGGTTACAATGTTTATAAATGTGTCATAGGCTTCATTTACATCTGATACATAGACTTCTGTCCAGTCTTGCTTCAGCAAGTCCTCTTTAAAAGAACTGATTGCATTTTGTGATTTGTATCTGAACGATTTTAAAAATTTTTCTGTATTGGTCCCCGTGTGGCCATGGAAAAGTGCAAAGGTTGGCAAATGGTCACTTATATCATTTATCAATAATCCACTTTCTGTTTTCTTATCAATAATATTAACAAACAGGTTGTCAATAAGTGTAGCAGTGTGGACTGTGATTCTACTGGGATGTGTTATTGTGGGATATAGACTCATGCTGTACATAGAATTCATGAACTCTGTAATTACATTTTGTTGATATGGATTTAGTAAATCAATATTGAAATCTCCACAAATTACTACCATTTTCTTACTAGTAATATTATTGTACAGCTCGACTAATTTATCTCTGAATGTCTCAATGCAAGTTCCCGGCATTCTATATATACAACTTATAAATAGATTTTTTGTTTTATCTTGGTCAATCTCAACAGTAACACATTCCAAAATCCCTGGTAGTGCAAAGGACATTCCATTTACAAGTTTACACCTATACAGGTCATCAATATACAGTGCAACACCACCACCCTTTTTTTGAGATCTGTTAATATGAAACATCTGATATCCCTCTATTGCCATCAGGGGAGCCTGCTCTTCATTAACCCCTTGCACTCTGGTCAATTTCCCTAAAAACGCCTAAAAATAACGTGGACCAAAGTAAATCGAAAGCTGTTCTTCAACCCTTTGCAGCATCTTCATGGGGTTGGTCTCATTTAAAAGAAAACACTTTGAATTTTTTGGCAAAACAGTCATAATCTCTCTAAGTGCTCCGGCCACCGAGTTACAGTCATCTAAACATACTGAACTTGAAAATAAATTTGGCCTGGGTGTTTTTTTGGATACAAATGCTTGCAAATAACATACAGCTTCAGATCTGGGCTGGAAAATGCAACAGAAATGTAGAACCAAGTGTTATCCAGCTGAGGTCAAAATTTTGTAACAATACCACAAAAAATGAATATATTACACAGCTTTTTCCTCAGGTAGTTCCCAGGTGTTTTTGAACTGTGCCAAATTGTGCCAAATGGCACAGTTTGGAAAAACGTCTGTAACTTTTGAATGATTCAATATAGAAGCTTCATCTTGGGCTCTAATGAAAGGTGACACTCAGGGTTGTGTGTGTGTGTGGGGGGGGGCTGTGTGTGTGTCCTCTGTAGCGGGGGTCCGTCCCCCGCTACAGAGGACGGACATCGGCCATCGCTACATGACAGAATAGTCATGTGGCAACCGCGGCGTAGTCACCGCGGCTTCCCCCCCCCACTACAGAAGAGTAGCGGGGGGCGTTCACTGTCTGGACGCAGCGCACGAACCGTGTACCGGACGAACTTCAGACTTCGTGCGCCGCACAGTTGTAATTTACCGATCGGTCAAAAGTCAATTTTGATTACAATTTTCAAGGATAAAGAATAATTTAGCTTATAACACTTACCTCTTCACAGCAGCAGGTAGCTGGCGAACTTCTCTTCCTCATTGTCAGACGAACGCGACGCTGGTCCCTTGTTATGGACTCGTGGTTCTGGTCTCGGCGACCCGGTCAAAACATAATTCCATTATTGCGGTTTTGCGCTTCCATGATTGCGGTTTTGGCGAATGATTTACGACCTTCGTCGTCGGCCTCCGTCGGTCTATGATGACCATGGAAGAGAATCCTAAACGTCTATTCTGCTGGAATAAAAAAAAAAAAGCACCGCCTGTGACTGAACAGGCCGATGCGCGAATGGCAGTCCCTGTCACACAGGTCGCACTTGTGGGTGGTCTCCGTGCTGCTGGGTCTGTGATGGTTCTTCCTGCGGGTCCTTTTTTCATCTGCTGCAGCAGTCAGTCTCTCTTCACCCAGCCTTACACAAAACAGCTTGCGAACTTCTGTGCTTCAATTGGCTCGCTGCATTCACAGCGTTGGTAGGCGGGTCCTTCTTGCTAGGTTTTCAGTCATTGGTTCTTCAAGGTTTCAGAAACCCAATTCAAGGCTCTTATTAGTCGAATGAGAGGTCAATCAGATGAACTAATCTGTTCGCGGCTGTGTCTGTAGTGGAAGAATGGAAATGCAGCTTTTTTTTTCAGTGCGCGCTTGGACGCAGCGCCCTTGTGCGTCCTAGAGCGCACGAGGGCACTCTCGTGCGCTCTCGTGCGCTCTGGGACGCAGAGACGTGCCTGTCCGTGGTACACCGGAGTGCAAGAGGTTAAGCCAAGTTTCAGAGACTGCGATAGCTGTATATTTTCTGTCTAGCTGTTTTAAATAGTCCTGAATCTGTGGAAAGTTTTTGTTAAGACTTCTGCTGTTGAAGTGTATTATTGACAGTTTACCATCTAGTTGCACTTGACTTTTGAATTGCTTTTCGGTGTAATATTCACAATGATTATGAATATTATTGAAAAAGTGGTTATCAGGATCAATATCATTTTCCATCTCTTGTAGTTTATGTTCAGCATAATGGCATATTTTCAGAGTTTGAATTTCCTCACTCTGTGTCAAATGACTTCCTCCAACTGGGGATAATTGATTTCTACTCAAGTCAGTCATAAGTTTTTTTGTTTGTTTTGTTTATTTATTTATTTATTTTAAGTACATTGACATGATATGTCAAAAGAACTATTCTTGCCGTGTGTGTGGATATGGATTTTTATAGTCTCTTAATTTTCTTAATCAGTGTTCATCTGTATTTATTTAAGTCAGTAACATCCCTGATTATTATACTCTTTGCTTCCTCAGGTGTTCCATTTAGTTTGATCCAAACTCTACAATTTCTTGTCCATGTTGCCTGTATCTTATTTCGTCTTTTCAGCATCTGTGCTTGCCGTTCTATTTCAGCATTAGTTTTTGTTAGATGTTCATTTAGGTAAACTTCTGTTCCCCGTAGTTTTCTGGCCTGCCTCAGTATGTCATTCTTTACCCTTCTGTTCACAAAGCGCATCACAATTGATTTCTTTGTTTTATTATCTTTTCTGGGTAAAGCATGACAGGCTGAAATTGCATTTGCTTCGACCTTTATATCTCTACTATCAAGGAACTGAAGCACCTGGTTTTCCTGGGAGACTGATTCACTCAGGGGAGCATCCTCTCCTCTCAATCCTGCTGTAGCATGAGCATATGATTGATATTTAATGTCTAGTCCACTTATAATTAGATCATCCATACGAGAACATTGTTCAAGATCCTCGACGCGTCGCTCCAAGTCTGCAATTTTTTTGTCTTTTTCCTTAATTGTTAATTTTTTTTTTTTGTAACTTAGATTTTTATTCATTTTTCATCATATATATTGCATTCAGATCACAGTCTACATTTAAAAACAAAGGGGCTAGGGTAAGAAAGGAAAAAAAAAGGGGGGGGGACAAATGTTGGAGCATCAAGTTTTTAGTTTCCATCTCTTAATTCTTCTGGTTTTCCAGCGTCTTTGGTTATTCTTTCAATTTCTGTCTCGTTGTTGCACTTTGTAGTGTGTCCATTTCCGCCATTTTTTTCCCCATAGTCCTTCTTGCATTCTTTGTCGATATGTTAGTTTTTCCATCATACGTATGTCCTCAACAATGTCAGTCCATTGCTCTTGGTCAGGAAGAACTTCTGATCGCCATTTTTTTGTGATTGTTTTTTTACATGCAATCAACAAGATTTTAACTAGATATCTGTCCTCAGCCTTATAACATTGTCTCTTTTAAGATCACATAAGTACATCAGGTTACAGTTCATTGGTATATTATATCCTAATATCCTCTGTATTGTCATATGTATAGATTTCCAGAATGATGAGATTTTGCAGCATTT
Source organism: Pholidichthys leucotaenia (assembly GCA_020510985.1). Lineage (NCBI taxonomy): Eukaryota > Metazoa > Chordata > Actinopteri > Cichliformes > Pholidichthyidae > Pholidichthys > Pholidichthys leucotaenia. The sequence continues at coordinate 138,097,930 of CM035837.1, forward strand.
CCAAAACATATGTGAGTGGTCTGCATTTTGAGCCCCACATCCCCTCCAGCATAAAGATTGGGTATTTGTATATTTTCCTTGAATCTGTGGTGTAATGAAAAAGCGAATCAGGTTTTTCCATCCAAATTCCCTCCATGTCCTTGAATTTGTTGATGTGTGTTGTGTTTTCCATATTTCCTGCCAGCTTTCTTCTGTTATGTTTAAATTGAGCTCTTTCTCCCATTTATCCTTTATATAGTTACTTGAATGATTGTTTGCCATAAGTTTCTGATATAGCTTTGAAATAATTCTTATTTTATTTCCTGTATATGAGCTTAAAATGAATTGTCTAATCTCGCTCACATCTGTTTGGAGGTTATGCCTAATCTTCTTCATATAATAGTCTCTCATCTGCAGATATCTGAAGAATTCCGATTTTTCTAGTTTAAATTTTCTCCTGATGTTTACAAAGCTCCCGAGATCTTTTTTTCCGATATTGCCCCATGCTGTGATTCCCTTGTTCACCAGATTTTTGTATCCCCTATCTTGTTTTGCCGGTTCAAACTGACTGTCAAATGCTACCCATTTCAATAGTTTTATGTCTTCCTTTATATTATACTTTTGTACTATTTTATACCACAGTTCTAAAGTAAATTTAGTGATTGGGTCTATTTGTTTGATTTGCTTATATGCATCTTTATCTCCTATTATGCTTTGTACTGGGAGTCCCTCAATTTCCTTTTCCATTTCTTTCCATTTTGCCTCATATCCCTCGTCGCACCAACATATGATATATCTTATTTGTGCTGAGTAGTAATATTCCTTTAGACTCGGTAGGCTCATGCCTCCTTTCTCTTTTGGTAACTGGAGAGTTTTATATTTCACTCTTGGCTTTTTACCTCCCCAAACAAATCTCGATATCATCCTGTCCCACTTTGAGAACTGGGCATCTGGAATCTCTGTTGGTAGAGCCTGGAAGAGGTAAAGTAATCTAGGTTGTATGCTGATTTTGACTGTCTCAATTTTTGAAGTCAGATCCATATATATAAACACACACAGTGCAGAGCATTCATCCCATCTAGCAACAATGCTCTGCACTGTGTGTGTTTATATATTTACATATTTATTCCATCTAGCTACAATGCTCAGCACTGGGTGTGTTCATATTTATATATCTATATATTTATTCCATCTAGCTACAATGCTCCGCACTGTGTTTTTATATATCTATATATTTATTCCATCTAGCTACAATGCTCCGCACTGTGTGTGTTTATATACTTACATATTTATTCCACCTAGCTGCAATGCTCTGCACTGTGTGTTTATATATTCATATATTTATCCCATCCAGCTACAATGCTCTGCACTGTGTGTCTGTGTGTGTGTATATATATATTTTATAGTAATATGTACATATGTATATTAGCTGCTCTTGCTTGCTTGTTTTTTTTTTTGTTTTGTTTTTTTTTTCTTGCCTTCTGATTGTTGCTCTGAGTGTTGCTATCCCTGTGCTGTTGCAATCCTGGAATTTCCCCCTTGTGGGACTAATAAAGGCTTATCTTATCTTATCTTATCTTATCTTATATTTAAGATTGACCATCTATCAGTATCTTTTTTTACTTCTTGTTCCAACCTATCATAGTTTGCTTTATAGGTTTTGCTTAGATCTTTAGGTATGTTCACTCCAAGGTATTTTATTTCTTTTTGTTTCCAGTTTAGTTTGAGCTTATCAGTTATCTGGTTTAGAGGGTTATAGCGGAATGTCAGTATTTGTGTTTTTGTTATGTTTATCTTGTATCCTGATAATTTTCCAAAATTTTCTATCAGGTTCATCATTTCCATAATTGATTCATCTGGTTGTTCAAGGTAAACTATAATATCGTCTGCAAATAGCCCAATCTTGTGTTCCGCCCCCTTTATTGTTACACCTTTTAATTTCTTATTTTGTCGTATCGCTTGAGCCAGTGGCTCTATGAACAGAGCAAATAAGGTGGGCGATAAGCAGCATCCCTGCCTAGTTGATCTTTGTATATTTACTTTGTCTGTTAAGCTACCGTTTATCTTGATTCTTGCCACAGGTTCTTGATACAGCGTCCTTATGCATTGTACTGATTTTTCGTTAAATCCAAAGCGTTCCAGCACACTATATAGGAATTTCCAGTTAACCCTGTCAAATGCTTTTTCTGCGTCTAAACTCAGTATTACTGCGCTTTTCTTTTCTTTATGTATTTGATTAATTATATGTATTGTTCTCCTGATATTGTCATGTGTTTGGCGTCCCTCTATGAAACCAGTTTGATCATCCTCTATCAATTCCGTCAAGAATGTCTTTATTCGTTTACATATAATTGTTGTATATATTTTATAATCCACATTTAATAAAGAGATTGGTCTATAGTTTCTGCATTGTTCTCTATCTTTCCCTGGCTTTAAAATAACTGAAATAATAGCTTCGTTCCATGATGGAGGTATTTTGTTGTTGTTCAACGTCCAATTAAATGACTTTAGGAGCTGTGGCGTGAGTTCTTCTATAAACAGTTTATAAAACTCAGATGGGTATCCATCACTACCTGGTGATTTACCGTTTTTAAGTGACTTAATCACATCTCTAATCTCTTGTGTTGTTATTTCTGCTGTTAGCTTTTCATTTTGTTGATTTCCTATTGATGGCAAGTCCAATGTGCATAGAAATTTTTTAATATCTTTAGTATTTGTTTCTTCAGGTTGCGAGTATAGTTCTTTTGTAGAAATTATGGAATATTTCTTCGATGTTTTCTGGGTTAACTGTGGTTTTATTTGTGGTGGGGTCCTTAATCTTATATACATTATTCATTGTTTGTTGTTTTCTTAACCGTTTTGCCAGCAGTTTTGTGGCTTTTGGTCCCGTTTCATAATATTTTTGCTTTAGATATCTATTTTTCCTTTCAATTTCATCCATTTGTGTTTCTTTTATCTTTATTTTTTCTTCTTTAATTTCTTGATATATTTTTGGGTCATTTGTGCTTTGATGTTTACGTTCTAATTCCCTCAGTCTCTCACATCTTTGTTCATATGCTTCCAGTTTAGTCTTATTTGCTTTTCCTGTTTCAACAATTAATTTACCTCTTAACACGGCTTTTAGTGCATCCCATAGTATTGTTGGGTCCACTTCTTCATTGTCATTCTCTTGGATATACTCATTTATGTTTACTTTTATTCTTTCTTTCATTTTATCATCATTTAACAGTCCTACATTAAGTTTCCATGTTGTTTGTCGTTTTCTATTGTTTAAATATATTTCCATGTATATAGGATTATGATCTGATATTTCTGCCCCTCCAATCCAACAATTTCTCACCCTGTGTCTGTCACTTTCATTCATAAGGAAGTAATCTATTCTAGAGTGTACTTTATGGGCTGCTGAATAATGTGTATAGTCTTTTTTGAGTGGGTGCAGGTCCCTCCATATGTCTACCATACCCATTTCTGCCAGTGAGGTTCTTATGAACTTTGTTACATGTTTTTTTGTCTTCTTAACACTTGTTGTATCAACTTCATGATCCATGACAGCATTTAAGTCTCCTCCACAAATTAGGACTCCTTCACTGTGTGTTGCTATGAGATCAAACAGATGTTGAAAAAAACCCTTGTCACTTTCTGGTGGGGCATAGATGTTCACTAATGTGATCTGCATACCATCTATTCTTCCCTTTATTATTACATACCTGCCTTCTTTATCCTGGGTTTCCTGTTCACATTCAAATTGTATTTTGTTTGAAATTAGTATCATGACCCCCCTTTTTGCTCCTCCCTTAAATGAACTGTAGTAGGAGTTCTTATAGCCAAATCTCTTTAGTTTCACATGTTCTGTCTTGCTCAAATGTGTCTCTTGCATAAATATAATTTTGGCTTTTTCCTTCTTGAATTTTCTTATTATTCTTTCCCTTTTAACAGGTGAGTTCAGACCATTCACGTTTAGTGTCATTATCTTAAGATTTTTACCCATATTCATGTTTTTCCATTTTTTTTAACTTGTGCTCCTAGCCCCTTTAACAACAAAAATAACACATATTTATATAAAAACACATTAAAAAATCTCGACCTCCGTACTTTGGGCCTTTCTTCTGCCCACTGGTCCCTGTTGGTGGGTGGAGGGAATGTCCTCACAGAGTGAAGGGCCCTCCCTAGACCTCTAGTTACTATCCAAGTAATAGTCATTAGTCTAGAAATGTCCAACAAATATCACTTAAACCTCTCCTAGCCGTCTGTTTCTCTTTTACCTTGTCTTCTTGGCCTTCATTTCTTCTGTGCCTTTCTTAATCTTTGTTATGATCTAGGCTTTCAGTTGAAAGCCTTGTAGTTTTTCCTGGGCCCGCTGCTCCACGTCTCTCCCCCTTCTTCTGCCATTCACTCGCCTCCACTCCGGCTGTCGTGATGCGTTCAGGGCCGCCGCTGCTCCAGCCGCTTCCTCCGGCACGTTCACCACAAGGCCCCGCTCCATCATGTCCCGCGCTGCCTCTCTGGCCGTGTTGTAGGTTTTTACGCCGTCTTCCCAATGAATCCTCATCTTCGTTAGCGGCGTTTGGAATCTAATTTTTTTCTCTTTCAGCGTTTTTTTAATGTTAAGATAAGATAAGATAAGATAAGCCTTTATTAGTCCCACAACGGGGAAATTCCAGGATTGCAACAGCACAGGGATAGCAACACTCAGAGCAACAATCAGAAGGCAAGAAAAAAAAAAAAAAAAAAAAAAACAAGCAAGCAAGAGCAGCTAATATACATATGTACATATTACTATAAAATATATATATACACACACACACACAGACACACAGTGCAGAGCATTGTAGCTGGATGGAATAAATATATGAATATATGAACACACAGTGCAGAGCATTGTAGCTAGATGGAATAAATATGTAAATATATAAACACCCACAGTATGGAGCATTGCAGCTAGATGGAATAAATATGCAAGTATATAAACACACACAGTGCGGAGCAATGTAGCTAGATGGAATAATATGTAGATATATAAAAACACAGTGCGGAGCATTGTAGCTAGATGGAATAAATATATAGATATATAAATATAAACACACCCAGTGCAGAGCATTGTAGCTAGATGGAATAAATATGTAAATATATAAACACACACAGTGCAGAGCATTGTTGCTAGGTGGGATGAAACAGCATAACCGTCTATTTAGTTATCCTACATGGTATGATTATGTGCCCATACATATTCTCACCCTCCATAGCGACCGGTATGTTCCTAGTTGTATGCCGGAGAGGACCATTGTGTAAGTCTATTGCATCTTTTGCATTCAAAAAAAAAAAAAAAAAAAACTATTAGTTTGTTACGTCTTTTTGCTATCTCTGCGAGCAGCCCTGCTTAGGTTGTACAGTCTGACAGCCGTTGGTAGGAAGGACCTACGAAACCTCTCGGTTGTGCACCTGGGATGATGTAGTCTGCTGCTAAATGAGCTCCTCAGTGCATCCAGTATGTCCTGCATAGGGTGGAACTCGGACTCCAGCAGAGATGACAGTTTAGCCACCGTCCTTCTCTCTCCTATCTCCTCCATCGGATCAAGGCGTTGCCCCAGGACAGAGCTAGCTTTCTTAATCAGTTTGTTCAGTCTCTTCCTATCGGCTGCAGTAATGCCACTGCCCCAGCAGACCACTCCAAAAGTGATGGCTGATGCCACCACCGTGTCATAGAATGACTTCAGCAGCGCCCCTTGTACACCAAAAGACCTGAGTCTCCTCAGCAGGAACAGCCTGCGCTGTCCCTTCTTGTAGAGTGCGTCAGTATTGTGTGACCAGTCTAGTTTATTGTTCAGATGAATACCCAGGTACTTGTAGGATGTCACCATCTCGATGTCTGTTCCCTGTATATTTACTGGTGCTGTGAGGGGCTGCCCATGCCTGCGGCAGTCTTGGTGGGAACGGATTTGTCCACACAGAAGCTGAGGTAGCCCGTGAAGGTGTGAATGAGGCCATCGATGTCCTCACCATGTGGATCGCAGAGCTGCTTCCAGGCAGTGGCTTCAAAACAGTCCTTTAGAGTGTCCATTGTCTCCTCAGACCATAACTCCACAGTGTGCATGGCCGGAGGTTGTCTGTGCACTAGGGGTTTGTACACCGGTCGGAGATGAACCAAGTTGTGATCCGATCTCCCAAGTGGGGGGAGTTGTGATGAGGTGTACGCCTCCTTAGTGTTTGCGTAGAACAAATCCAGTGTTTTATTGTCTCTAGTGTGGCATGTGACATACTGGGTGAAAGTGGGCAGAATGGGAGACAGTGAAACGTGGTTGAAATCGCCTGAGATGAGGAGAAGAGCATCTGGGTGTTCTGTCTGCAGCCTGCTGGTTACTGAATGGATGACGTCACGCGCTGTCCCAGCGTTCGCCGTCGGATTTGCATAAACAACAATGCAGATCACGTGTGAGTGTTCTCTCGGGAGATATGTAGGCCTCATGCTAACAGCTAGCAACTCAATGTCTTTGCTGCAGTGTCGTTGTTTAACAGTGATATGTCCCGGTCTGCACCAGTTGTTGTTAACATACATGATCACTCCACCGCCCCTAGTTTTGCCACTCTCTGGTGTTCGGTCAGCTCGTATCGTGTGAAAACCCTCCAGCTCAATGTTAGCATCTGCTGCTAGTTCAGTTAGCCACGTCTCAGTAAACAAAAGGAGAGAGCACTCCCGGTAAGTGCTATCATAACGGGAGATAGCCGCTAGCTCATCTAACTTTCCCAGTATCGACCGTACATTTCCCATGACAACAGATGGAAGGGAGGGTCTGTACCTTATATTTTTTGTCCTCCGCCTTACTCCAGCCCGGCAGCCGCGGCGTTTTCGCCTCAGTTCTCTCGGTATGTCGAGTTTTTCCAGTGGGACCGGGTGGCGGTTAAATGCTAGCAGCTCTTCCCTGTTATATCGTATCCTGCTATAAACAGTGGCTCCGTCCACCGGCTCAGGAGACATTTGGGATGATCTGTGTGTCCGTGATATAAGTGGGGTGAAAAAAAAAAGTGATCAAAAGAGAGAGGAAGGGAAAAAAAACTCGGAATCGAGCCGCTGTTGCAAAAGGCAGCCGACTGGTGTGGCGCCGAGAGGATGTTGGCATACTTCTTCCGCTGCTGCACAATTTCTGTCGGGTAGTCATGATCAAAGAATATCTGTTTGTCGCCGATTCGTATCTTTTTTTTCCACGCTTGTGTCGGGATTCTTTCCTTTATGTCGTATTTCAGAAAGTTTACCACAACTGACCTGGGTGGAGAGTTTGGCTTCGGGTTCTGTGTCGAGGCTCTGTGCGCTCGTTGAATCTGCAGATCCGCTTCATCGGGCAGCTCCAGCTCTTTTTTTAAGAACTGATCCATGAATTTCGTCATCGAGTTGCCTTCAATGCCCTCCGGGATCCCAAAGATGCGTATATTGCCCCGTCTGGACCTGCTCTCCAAGTCGGTTATTTTCTCCTGCATCCTCTGCGTTTGTGCCGTCAGGGTCTGTAGCTGTTCGCTTGCCTCGCTCTTCCAATCTTCCAGCTCCGATATTCGGGCCTGTGCTTCTGTCACACACGCCTGCTGAGAGCGCAGCTCCTCCATGTTTTCTGCTAGCTTGCGCTCCATTTCTCTTCGGAGGCCCATAATTTCCTCCTTAATCTCTTTTTTCAGCTCCTCCTTAAGAGCCGCTAAATCCTGCTGTAGCTGCTGCTTGAAGTCTCTCAACTCTTTACCCAAACTGGCAATGCCAGTGTTCATGGTATCGAGTTTTGCGTCCTCCATTTTCTCTGCTGCAGTCACCTCGTTTTTTTGGGCCTCGTGTTCAGCGGTTTCTCCTGCGTTGTTGAAGAGGAATTCTTTAATTTTACCCTGCTTTTGTCCTTGTGCCCGGCTCCTTCGTGTTTTCATCCCTTAGTTTATTGATCCGCTTATGTCGAGTTGGCCATTTACCGATGATTTTTAATCCGGCTAGGGAGAGCTCTCTGTTTAAGCGTTATGTCTCTCCGCCATCTTCCCGGAAGTCCCCTTAATTGTTAATTTTAATTCTCGGACATCTTCCATTAGCTCTATTATTTTAGCCTGCTGACTAACCACTTTGGTCAGTTCTTCTGACAAGAAGTTCAGAGATTTTTTGATCTCGATACATTGATTTTTGATACATTAACTACTGCAGCTCCCTCAATTGATATCTGCTTGGATAGGTTTTACTCCAATCAACCTCTTGGAGTTGGATAGGGTAGTTTCCTCTTCTAAGCCTTCATCTTGCCTTCTGGACCCTATTCCTTCCAGGTTACTTAAAATTATTTTCCCAATTATTAGTAGCCGTATTCTTCTTATCATTAATTCTTCTTTAACTCTGGGTTATGTTCCACTGGCTTTTAAAACTGCTGTAATTAAACCTTTACTTAAAAAACCGATGCTCGATCCTGGAGTTTTGGCCAATTATCGACCAATCTCCAATTTGCCTTTCATTTCAAAAAGCTTGGAAAGAGTTGTTGCTGTGCAATTATCTGACCATTTTCAGGGAGTTGGTTTGTTTGAGGTGTTTCAATCTGGGTTCAGAGCTCATCACAGCACTGAAACTGCCTTAGCGAAGGTCTCTAATGACCTCCTGACTGCATCTGTTAATGGACTTGTCTCTGTTCTTGTTCTTTTAGATCTCAGTGCAGCCTTTGACACTATCGATCATACCATTCTACTTGATAGATTGGAACACTTTGTTGGACTCAGTGGAACTCCGTTGCAGTGGTTTAGATCTTATTTGTCTGATAGATTTCAGTTTGTCCATGTCAATGATGGATTTTCTTCTAGCTCTAAGCTCAGTCACGGAGTTCCACAGGGATCTATGTTGGGCCCTACTCTTTTTAGTCTATATATGCTCCCGTTGGGCAATATCATCAGAAAGCACTGTATACATTTTCATTGTACGCTGATGACACACAACTTTACCTGTCAATGAAGCTCGATGATTGTGATCAGTTGGCCAAGCTAGATGCCTGTCTTAAGGACATCAAAGCTTGGATGACTTGTAATTTTTTACTATTGAACTCTGATAAGACTGAAGTCATTGTTGTTGGCCCAAAACATCTTAGAAATTCCTTTTCAGATTATGCCCTTAATTTAGATGCTGCCACTCTCACTCTGAACAGTTGTGTGAGGAACCTTGGAGTGATTTTTGACCAGGATTTGTCCTTTAATTCGCATATTAAAACTGTTTCTAGGACCGCCTTACATCATCTGCGCAATATTGCTATGATCAGGAGCATCTTGTCTCTGGGTGATGCTGAGAAACTGATTCACGCCTTTGTCAGTTCGCGATTAGATTATTGTAATTCACTATTATCTGGTTGTCCTAGAGTATCTTTAAAAAGTCTTCAGTTGATTCAAAATGCTGCTGCTAGAGTTTTAACTGGTTCTAGAAAAAGAGATCATATTTCCCCGGTTCTGTCCTCCCTCCATTGGCTTCCCATTGAATTCAGAATCAAGTTTAAAATCCTTCTTCTTACTTTCAAAGCTCTTAACAATCTGGCCCCCCAATATATAAAAGATCTGATATTACCTTACCATCCTAACATAGCATTACGCTCCCAAAATGCTGGCTTACTTGTGGTGCCCAGAATCTCCAAAAGTACGGTGGGAGGCAGAGCCTTCTGCTACCAAGCCCCTTCTGTCTGGAACCAGTTACCACTCTGGGTCCGGGAGTCAGACTCGGTCTCTGTCTTTAAGAACAGGGTAAAATCCTTCCTTTTTAATATAGCTTTCGTTTAAGGAGGGTATTTGTGTCTTTTAACCCCACTCTTGTTCTATTGTTATCTGATCCATACTGCTGGTTGACCTCCAGTATTGTACTTGGCATCTTACTGCTATGTTCTTTATGTCTGTCCTTTCCATCCTCCCTATCCTCTCATCCCCAGCCGGTCGCAGCAGACAACTGCCCCTCCCTGAGCCTGGTTCTGCTAGAGGTTTCTTCCTTCCAAATGGGAGTTTTTCCTCTCCACTGTCGCCTAGTGCTTGCTCATAGGGGATTGTCTGATTGCTGGGTCTTTCTGTGACTGTTTTTTTTTTTTTTTTTTATCTGCACTATGGCGCCACGAGACGGCTTTTGTTGTGATGTGGCGCATTATAAATAAAGCTGAATTGAATTGAATTGAATTGCTTCTGTTGGGAGGTTCCGCAGGAAAATGTGGGCAAACAGAAAATGCCCGTCGTCCGTGCCCACCAATGCCAACATCTTCTCCATCAGTTCGACCGCCGACCCATCTCCTAACTCAGAGCGCCTCAGGAGCCTCTCTGCTCTCTCACAGTCCGAGAGCGTGTAGCGCAGGGTCAGCGTGGCCTTTAGAGCCCCATATTTGTCGTGGGCTGGAGGCTGTTGGAGCAGGCTTGCTACTTGCTGAGACGTGCGAGTGTCCAGCGCTGCGAGCACATAGTAATATCTGGTGTCATCTGCCGTTATTCCCCGGAGGGCGAACTGAGCCTCGGTGTGGTGGAACCAAGACCGCGGGTCGTGCAGCCAAAAGTCAGATAGTTTGACCGAAACAGCGCACACGTTGCTAGAGCTTTCCTTCCAGGCCGCCTCTGGGATGCTTGTCGCATTGCTGGGGCTTCCCGTCCGGGCCGACTCCGGGGTTCTTGCCTCGTGTTCCATAATTCATCAAGGGTCACCAGTGTGGAGAGTGCAAAATAGCATAGCCAGACTCGTGCAGCAGACGACTTTATTCACTCTCACATCAGTCATACACAGAAAAAGCATCTCCTCAATAAGCCAGGGTCTCTCCTTTTATATCATCCACCCATCTCACATCTGCATGACATTTCACATCACAATACATTCAGCCCTTCTCCCCCCAGCTACTCCTTCCTGCTACATCACCATAATCTCTCCCATCTCAATACCTATTGTCCTCATCTGTTTACCGCCTGCATCCAGTCTGAGATGCTTATCCCAGCGTCTACAGTGTCAGTATTCCAAAGTGCAGGTGTAGCTTTAAATAGGCCTGTGTGTTTTATGCCCTCTTTCTCCCTTCATATCCAACACTACCCTTTGTCAACGTCATGTGTCTTTGTTATGCACTTTCCTTCAGAATTTCAGATATTAATACAAAAATAAATCCATATCAATTCTTCTGTCACACTCACAATTCTTTCTACATTAATTCAAGTGGTTAGGCCACACTAAACATGTAGTATTATAGCTATAAAGTCTCCTAGGGGCCCAAAGACCAGGACTATGCCTGCCTATATTTGCCATAAAATGTGATTAAAATCACTTCCATATTGCTCGAGACCAAAGCCTTCAGAGTTTTTGTTTAAAGGTTCTATATTGTAGCCTGCTGACAACCATTTGCTTTGCAGTTGAGTTGACCTATTATTATTGTAATGCATAAAAGACAGCAGTCAGGCACTTCTTATTCCATTTAGCCATACTTATTTTTGCAGAAATAAAATACAAAAAGTAAAAAATATTCAATGTACATAATTAATTTATCAAAAAAGGTTAATTTATAATAAATATATAATTTATTACAAATATAATATGCCTTTCTATATATTTAATGACTTTCTTCTGATGACAAAATAGGAAAATTTATAGCCTATTTATAAACTGACTTTCCCTTAATTGAAATGCTACATCATTTGACAGGATTAATTTGCAGTTGCCAGAAACGGTACCCACTGCTATCGTCACAGTGGAAAGACTGAAATGCATGAAATTTGCTACAGTTAACAGTATTCTTGCCCTGACTCTCCTGCAAAAAAAATGTTTTATGTTTGGACCAAGAAAAGGTGACCTCTGGGATGGAGACATTTTCCGGCAGGATTAATTTGCAGTTGCCAGAAATGGTACCCACTATCTTCACAGTGGAAAGGCTGAAATGCACAGAATTTGTTACAGTTAACAGTTTTCTTGCTCTGAGTCTCCTTCAAAAAATATTTTATGTTTGGACTAGCAGAAGGTGACCTTTGGGATGGAGGCATTTTCCGGCAGGAGTAGTTGCCAGGAAATGCACAGAGTATGACTGAAGAAATTTACTACATTTATTTCCCTCATGGATCGTCAACTTATTGTGGTGGGGGTTTTTCATGCCCTAGTGATCCCAGGAGCTATGTTGTCCGTGGCAGTTTGCCTCTGGTAGGGTCACCCAAGACAAACTGGTCCTGAGTGAAGGGCCAGACTAAGAACGATCCAACAGGCTCTTATGATAAATATTAGAACAAGGATTCAGTGTACTCCACCCGGTATGGGGTTTCCGGGGCCCCACCCTGGAGTTGGAGGGACTGATTCCCAACCCAGCTACTTCACACTCAGCGGCAAGCTGTCCCAGTAAGAACTATAGGTCATTGCTGGATGAAGACAGCAGGACAACATCATCTGCAAACAACAGAGATGAGATCCTGTGGTCACCAAGCATGACACCCTCCATTCCCTGGCTGCACCTAGAAATCCTGTCCATAAAAATTATAAACAGGATTGGTGACAAAGGGCAACCCTGGCGGAGTCCAACTCTCACTGGGAATGAGTCCGACCGAGTGTGTGTAATACGAACCAAACTCTCACAATGGTTGTATAGAGACGGAATAGCTTGTAACAACAAGCCTGATACCCCATACTCCTGAAGCACCCCCCACAAAAAAACACGAGGGATGCAGTCAAATGCCTTCTCCAAGTTCACAAAACACATGTAAACTGGTTGGGCAAACTCCCATGAACCCTCGAGCATTCTGAAGAGGGTAAAGAGCTTGTCTGATGTGCCACGACCAGGATGAAAACCACATTGCTCCTCCTGAATCCGAGGTTCAACCAACGACCAGACTCTCCTCTCCAGTACCTTGGCATAGACTTTCCCAGGGAGGCTGAGGAGTGTGATCCTTCTAAAGTTGGAGCACACCCTTCAGTCCCATTTTTTGAAGAGAGGAACCACCACCCCGGTTTGCCATGCCAAAGGCACTGCCCCCGACCTTCAAGCAATGTTGCAGAGGCATGTCAACCATGACAGCCCAACAACATCCAGAGCCTTGAAGTACTCAGGGCAAATCTCGTCTACCCCCGGGGCCTGGCCACCAAAGAGATTTTTAACCACCTTGGTGACCTCAGCCCCTGTAATAGGCGAGTCATCCCCCTCGCCCACAAGCCCTACTTCATCTATGGAAGGTGCATCAGTGTGATTTAGGAGATCCTCAAAGTATTCCTTCCACCGCCCCACAATATCCTCAGTCGAAGTCAACAGTGCCCCATCCGCACCATACACAGTGTGGACAGGGAGCTGCATCCCCCTTCTGAGCCGCCGGACAGTTTGCCAGAATCTCTTTGAGTCTGACCGAAAGTCTTGGTCCATGGCCTCACCAAACTCCTCCCATACCCGAGTTTGTGCTTCAGCAACCACCCAGGTTGCTTCACCTGCCGGTATGCCTCATCTGCTTTGGGAGTCCCACAAACCAACCAAGCATGATAAGACTTCTTCTTCAGCTTAATGGACCCCCTCACCACTGGTGTCCACCACTTGCTTCGGGGGTTGCCACAATATGCCCCAACGACCTTGCGGCCACAGCTCGGGGCCACTGCTTCAACAATGGACGTGGAGAACATGGCCCATTCAGACTCCATGTCTCCAGACTCCCTCGGAATGTGGTTGAAGTTTTTCCGGAGGTGTGAGTTGAAGACCTCTCGGACAGGTGCCTCAGCCGGACGTTCCCAGCACACCCTCACTATACGTTTGGGTCTACCAGGTCTGAATGGCATCCTCCCCTGCCATCGGATCCAACTCACCACCAGGTGGTGACCAGTTGACAGCTCTGCACCTCTCTTTACCCGAGTGTCCAAGACATACGGTCGCAGGTCTGATGACACGATAACAAAATTGATCATCAACCTGTGACCTAGGGTTTCTTGGTGCCAAGTGCACATATAGACACCTTTATGCTTGAACATGGTTTTTGTTATGGACAAACTGTAGTTAGCACAGAAGTCCAATAACTGAACACCACTCGGGTTCAGATCAGGCAGGCCGTTCCTCCAAATCACACCCCTCCAGGTTTCACTGTCATTGTCCACGTGCGCATTGAAGTCCCCCAGTAGGACAATGGAGTCTCCAAAAGGAGCACTCTCCAGCACCCCAGTCAGAGACTCCAAAAAGGGTGGGTACTCTGAACCATCATTTGGTGCATAGGCACAAATGATGGTCAGGACCCGTTTCCCAACCCGATGGCGCAGGGAAACAACACTTTCATCCACCATGGAATATGCCAATATAGCGGCAGCAAGGTGGGGGAATACAAGAATACCCACCCCTGCTCATCGCCTCTCACTCTGGGCAACTCCAGAGTAGGCCAAGCTCCAGCCCCTCTCCAGGAGACTTGTTCTGGAACCAGAGCTGTGTGTTGAGGTGAGGCCGACTATATCTAGCTGGTATCTTTCAACCTTGTACACCAGCTCAGGCTCCTTCCCCACCAATTAGGTGACATTCCAAGTCCCAAAAGCCAGTTTAGGAAGCCTGGGATCAGACCGCCAAGGCCTACGCCTTTAACCGCCACCTGATCCACATAGCACCGGACCCCCATAATCCCTACTGCAGATTGTGAGCCCACTGAAGGGCGGACCCATGTAACTCCTTCGGACTGAGCTCGACCGGGTCCCATGGGTGAAAACCTGGCCACCAGACACAAGCCATTGAGCCCCTCCCCCAGGCCTGGCTCCAGGGTGGGGCCCCGGTAACCCCATACCGGGTGGGGTACACTGAATCCTTGTTCTAATATGTATCATAAGAGTCTGTTGGCTCGTTCTTCGTCTGGCCCTTCACTCGGGACCAGTTTGTCTTGGGTGACTCTACCAGAGGCAAATTGCCACAGACAACATAGCTCCTGGGATCACTAGGGCATGAAAAACCCCGCACCACAATAAGCTGACGATCCATGAGGGAAATAAATGTAGTAAATTTCTTCAATCACACTCTGTGCATTTCCTGGCAACTACTCCTGCCGGAAAATGCCTCCATCCCAAAGGTCACCTTCTGCTGGTCCAAACATAAAATATTTTTTGCAGGACAGTCAGGGCAAGAATACTGTTAACTATAGCAAATTTCATGCATTTCAGTCTTTCCACTGTGAAGATAGCAGTGGGTACCATTTCTGGCAACTGCAAATTAATCCTGCCGGAAAATGCCGCCATCCCAAAGGTCACCTTCTGTTGGTCCAAACATAAAGCATTTTTCGCAGGACAGTCAGGGCAAGAATACTGTTAACTGTAGCAAATTTCATGCATTTCAGTCTTTCCACTGTGAAGATATCAGTGGGTACCGTTTCTGGCAACTGCAAATTAATCCTGCCGGAAAATGCCTCCATCCTAAAGGTCAACTTCTGCTGGTCCAAACATAAAATATTTTTTGCAGGAGACTCAGAGCAAGAATACTCTTAACTGTAGCAAATTTCATGCATTTCAGTCTTTCCACTGTGAAGATAGCAGTGGGGTGTAGAGGCTGGGTTAATCATCTCAGACTGGATGCAGAGGGTAAACAGAGAAGGGCAATAGGTATTGAGATGAGAGAGATTATGGTGAGGTAGCAGGAAGAAATTGTGGGGGAAGAAGGGTTGAATGTATTGGGATGCGAGATGTCATGCAGATGTGAGATGAGCGGGTGATATAAAAGGAGAGACCTTGGTGTATTGAGATACGCTTTTTCTGTGTATGACTGATGTGAGAGTGAATAATGTCGTCTGCTGCATAAATCTGCCTCCGTTATTTACACTCTCCACACTGGTGACCCCTTGACGAATTATGGAACACGAGGCAAGAACCCCGGAGTCGGCCCGGACGGGAAGCCCCAGCAACGCGGCAAGCATCTCAGAGACGGCCCGGAAGGGAACCCCCAGCAACGTGTGCTCTGTTTCGGTCAAACTACCGGACTTTTGGCTGCACGACCCACGGTCTTGGTTCCACCACACTGAGGCTCAGTTCGCCCTCCGGGGAATAACGGCAGACGACACCAGATATTACTATGTGCTCGCAGCGCTGGATGCTCGCACATCTCAGCAAGTAGCGAGCCTGCTCCAACAGCTTCCAACCCACCACAAATACGGGGCTCTCAAGGCCGTGCTGACCCGGCGCTACACGCTCTCGGACTGTGAGAGAGCAGAGAGGCTCCTGAGGCACTCCGAGTTAGGAGATGGGTCGGCGGTCGAACTGATGGAAAAGATGTTGGCGTTGATGGGCACGAATGACGGGCATTTTCTGTTTGCCCACCTTTTCCTCTGGAACCTCCCAACAGAGGCAAGAGCGGTTCTTGCCAATTCGCCGTTGCTGGCCGCGCGTGACTGCTGTCCGCTAGCCCAGGAGGCAGATCGGATCATCCTCACCACCAGAGCCCTCACAGTGAACGCGGCAGCGTCGGAACCCAGCGAGACGACCAGCGGAGGCGAGGAGCAGGTGACGGTAGCAGCGGCGGGGGCCAGGAAGCGCCAGAGAGACACGCTCTGCTTCTACCACCGCCGCTTTGGAGAGAACGCACGCAGATGTTTGTCACCATGCCAATTCAAGCGTTCGGGAAACGCCAAGGCCAGCAGTCAGTAGCAGCTGTGACCGGCAGTGAAGAAAACAAGCTGCTCTACATGACGGACTCGCGCTCGGGGAGACGGTTCCTCATAGACACTGGCTCCCAGAAGAGCCTCATCCTGCCGTCCTACGCCGACCGGCTAGCCGGAGCTAGCGGCCCCCAGCTGGTAGCCGTAAACGGCTCGGACATTAAGACTTTTGTTGAGAGAACACTGACTTTATCCCTACATGGCTGTATGTATGAGTGGACTTTTGTCATAGCGGCATTGAGTTTCCCAATCCTGGGAGCTGATTTTCTGTGTGCACACGGGTTGTTAGTCGATGTTGCTAACAGGCGCCTGGTTAATGCAGTGTCTTTTGATTCTCTCCCCTGTACAGTTCGAGGGGTCGGGCCAATAACACAAGCCAACGTCACAGCTCCAGGCGGTAAGCTCCACACACTGCTCACCCAGTTCCCAGCACTCACGGTCCCGACGTTTTCGGCGGCCAGCACTAAACACAGGGTGGAACACTTTATCACCACCACTGGGCCGCCCGTTTTCGCACGACCTCGGTGCCTGGACACAGCTAAACTGGCCATAGCGCGCGAGGAGTTTGCCAACTTGGAAAGGTTGGGCATCATCAGGCGCTCAAACAGCCCATGGGCATCTCCGCTACACATGGTCCCTAAGGTCGAGGGATCGTGGCGACCGTGCGGAGATTTCCGCAGGTTGAATAACGCCACAGCGCACGACCGTTACCCGATTCTCCATATTCAGGATTTTTCCGTTCACCTCGCCGGGACACGCATTTTTTCTAAAATAGACCTGGTCCGTGGTTACCATCAGGTCCCAGTGCGCGCGGAGGACATACCCAAAACAGCAGTAATAACTCTGTTTGGCTTGTTTGAGTTTTTACACATGCCTTTCGGATTAAAAGGCACGGCACAGACATTCCAACGCATGATGGATGCGGTGTTGCGCAATCTGCCGTTTGTGTTCGTCTACCTGGATGATATCCTGGTGGCCAGTGCGTCCGAGGACGAACACGTAGCCCACCTCAGGACAGTTTTCCGGAGGTTGGAGGAGCACAGGTTAATAATCAACCCAGCGAAATGCCAGTTCGGCATGACGGGGATTGATTTTTTGGGGTACCACGTCTCACCGGAGGGAGTGATACCCTTGCCCGACAAGGTGCGCGCAGTGGCGAATTTTCCCCAGCCTCAGACGGTCAGGGTGATGCAAGAGTTTTTGGGGATGGTTAACTTTTATAACCGGTTCCTCCCATCGCACAGCTCAGCTCATGCAGTCATTGTACGCCGCGCTCAAGAAACGGAAACTGGCGGACAGAGTCGAATGGACTCCTGAGCGGGAGCAGGCGTTCTCTGAGGTTAAAACAGCCCTGGCAAACGCCGCACTGTTGGCGCACCCGGACCCGGCGGCCCAGATAGCGCTCACTACCGACGCCTCGGACGGGGCCATAGGGGCCGTTGTGGAGCAACGCGTCACCGGTTCTTGGCAGCCGCTCGCTTTTTTCAGCAGGGCTTTGCGCCACAGTGAGCGTAAATACAACGTGTTCGACAGGTAGTTGCTGGCTCTCCACCTGGCCACACGCCACTTCCAGTTCTGGCTGGAAGGGCGCAGCTTCTCCGTGTTCGTGGACCACAAGCTGCTAACGTTCGCAATGGCCAAGGTTTCAGAACCATGGTCGGGCCGACAGCAGAGACAGCTGGCCGTGATCTCAGAGTTTATGACCGATATTCAGCATGTGTTGGGTAAACTGAATGTGGTGGCGGACTGCCTCTCGCGCGCAGTAGTGACCCCGGTCTGCGTGGGGATAGATTATACAGCCATGGCCGCAGAGCAGATTGGCGATGCCGACGTGTACGCGCTCCAGTCTGGACCAACAGGGTTAAGGCTGGAGAGCAGAGTACTGCAAGACGGCAGCCCCCCCCCCCCAATCTGCGACGTCTCCATGGGACGCCCGCGCCCGGTGGTCCCAGTTGCTTGGCGCCGCCGAGTGTTTGAGTCAGTTCACGCTCTGGCGCACCCAGGAGTGCACGCGTCAGTCAAAATGGTGGGAACGAAGTTCGTTTGGCCAGGCCTGCGCAAACAAGTGAAAGAGTGGGCGGCAGCCTGCGTAGTGTGCCAACGAGCCAAAGTGCACAGACACACGAAAGTTTCTTATACCGGCTAAGAGGTTTGACCATGTTCTCGTGGACCTCATGGGCCCCCTCCCGCCATCGCAGGGGTTCACGCACCTCCTGACAGTGGTGGACCGCACCACACGCTGGCCAGAAGCAGTCCTGCTGGTGACAACCACGTCCGCAGACATGGTGCGCGCTTTTTTCAGGACATGGGTGGCACGTTTTGGCATCCCATCGGACATCACCTCCGATAGGGGCCCACAGTTTGTTTCCAACCTCTGGTCCATGATGGCTCGTAGCCAGGGTGTTTTAATTCATCGCACAACCGCGTACAACCCACAGGCCAATGGGTTTTGCGAGCACTTCCATAGGTCACTGAAAGCAGCGCTCAGGGTTTCGCTGACGGATGCAAATTGGGTAGACTGGTTGCCGTGGGTTTTATTGGTTTTTTTCTCAGCCACTGCGGTTCCCCGGCGAATTTTTGCCAGATAATCCCATGCTGGACAACTGTCCGTCTCAGCGTTTGCAGCATAGCGCAGATACAGGCATACTGCCAGGCCCAGCCCACCACTGTTTTCCACGCGCTTTTGTGCCAAAAACTTTGAAGAACGTGGCATTCCTGTTTGTCAGGCACGATGCCCACCACCCCCCATTGCGCCCACCCTACGATGGCCCGTTCAGAGTGCTGGAAACTGGGGACAAACATTTTTTGTTAGACTTGGGGGGTCGTAGGACGAAAATATGTATAGACAGACTTAAGCCCGCCTTTGTGGTGGCGGACAAGCAAGTGATGTTGGCTCAGGCCCCTCGGAGTGGAAGACCCCCACTGAGAACTCCCCAGGTAAATGATTCATCAGAGCAGCCACACGGGCAAGTCGAAGGTCCCCCCCCCCCTCGCCATTGCCCACCCGCACACAGACACACCCCCAGGAGCCCCCCACTGGCACAGCAGCGCCGCGGAGGCGGAAAACCCCCGTTACAGCAGATACGGGAGGAGACTGAAGCCAAAAGGACGTGAGGACTGAAACTCGGTCTGAGATTCTGGGGGGGGGGGGGGGTGTAGAGGCTGGGTTAATCATCTCAGACTGGGTGCAGAGGGTAAACAGAGAAGGACAATAGGTATTGAGATGAGAGAGATTACGGTGAGGTAGCAGGAAGACGTTGTTGGGGAAGAAGGGTTGAATATATTGTGATGCGAGATGTCATGCAGATGTGAGATGGGCGGTTGATATAAAAGGAGAGACCCTGGTGTATTGAGATATGCTTTTTCTGTGTATGACTGATGTGAGAGTGAATAAAGACGTCATAAATCTGCCTCCGTTATTTACACTCTCCACAGGGTACCATTTCTGGCAACTGCAAATTAATCCTGCCGGACAATGCCTCCATCCCAAAGGTCACCTTCTCTTGGTCCAAACATAAAATATTTTTTGCAGGAGAGTCAGGGCAAGAAAACTGTTAACTGTAGCAAATTTCATGCATTTCAGTCTTTCCACTGTGACGATAGCAGTGGGTACCGTTTCTGGCAACTGCAAATTAATCCTGTCAAATGGTGTAGCATTTCAATAAAAGGAAAGTCAGTTTATAAATAGGCTATACTTAAATTTTCCTAATTTGTCATCAGAAGAAAGTCATTAAACATATAGAAAGGTATATTATATTTGTAATAAATTATATATTTATTATGAATTAACCTTTTTTGATAAATTAATTATGTACATTGAATATTTTTTACTTTTTGTATTTTATTTCTGCAAAAATAAATATGGCTAAATGGAATAAGAAGTGCATGACTGCTGTCTTTTAGGCATTACAATAATAATAGGAGGTCAAGTCAATTGCAAAGCAAATGGTTGTCAGCAGGCTACAACATAGAACCTTTAAACAAAAATTCTGAAGGCTTTGGTCTCGAGCAATATGGAAGTGATTTTAATCACATTTTATGGCAAATATAGGCAGGCATAGTCCTGGTCTTTGGGTTCCTAGGAGACTTTATAGCTTTACTACTACATGTTTAGTGTGGCCTAACCAGTTGAATTAATGTAGAAAGAATTGTGGGTGTGACAGAAGAATTGATATGGATTTATTTTTGTATTAATATCTGAAATTCTGAAGGAAAGTGCATAACAAAGACACATGACATTGACAAAGGGTAGTGTTGGATATGAAGGGAGACAGAGGACATAAAACACACAAGCCTATTTAAAGCTACACCTGCACTTTGGAATACTGACACCAAAAAATTTATGGAAGACCAGAAGTGAAAGGGTTTTCACAGTTTGTTCCATTTTAGCAGCACACTGTGAAGATAACACATGTAGCACTATCAGTCCGACACAGAAATAAGCTAGCTGTCATGTGGTGATCCTCGCGGATCACCAAGAGACGCCACAGAGTTCACCAGAGAGTTTGGCAAGATGTTAATCTATTTTCCTGACGTGACAAAACATGACTATGAACCCATAAGGGCAAAACACACACATGACGAGACTTGGGCTTGTAGGGCTAACCCAGTCGCTATGAGCTAACTGTGACAAAGCTATGATACATGACCTGACATGAAGGTCTGCGGCACTCACAGGTATGACGAGGCGCAGACCCAGGGCTTGGCAGGATGAAGCCACTCTGACGTAACGTTGACCAATGTCGACCGATAATCCTGCGTCCTACCGTCGCCAGTGCCGGGCTTAAAAGGGCCAAGCACTAACGACGGTAATGACAATCAGCTGACCGGCCGTTGACAGGCGGAAGCCCCACCGAGCACTTTCACAATAAGAGCCCGGTGAGGCCAGAATACAGCCCGCAGCTGTCAAGGCCGGCAGCGAGACATAACTCAGCCCGAGCGCGATCAGAACCGGCGCTCGGGTCATAACAGTACCCTGCCTCCACGGGCGGACTCCGAATGCCCCAAGGAACCACGCTGCCCCCCCGCCCCCCCAGGGAGGGAGGTTGGGGGATAGGTGCGGAGGGAGAGAAACCAACCCATGAACAAGACAAAAACCATAACCATCCCATGAACAAGACAAAAAAAAAAAAAAACCATAACCAACCCAATGACAAGACAAAAAAACCCCATACAAGACAATGACCAGACAAAAAAACCATACAAGACAATGACAAGACAAACAAGAAAAAATGCACAAAGGAAAACAAAAAACAGAGCATTACCCGCTCATACCAGACTATGAAACAAAAATAGAGCATTACCCGCTCATACCAGACTATGAAACAAAAATAGAGCATTACTCGCTCAAACCAAACGGGCTACTGCAAACACACATGAAGCAATCTAAAAAAAATGCTTAACATAACTTTACTATGACTAGACCGTGGCTTTCAAAAACAAAGGCATGAGCACTAAATACAACATAACCAGGACAAAAAAAAAAAGCACAAATACAGAGACACACCCAGGGACCACTACCACCCCCCGACAGTTTATGTCGTCCGATGGTCAACGGAGGCGGACCAGGCGGCTCACCAGAGTCCAAAGTCCCGCACGTCTGCTTCTCCGGTGGTCGAACTAGGTAGCCCCATGGCACACATAACAGGTCGGGTGGCCGAACCGAAGCGCCAAACCGGCGAAACAGTCCCTCCCGCGGCCGACCCGTGTCCCTCAGCCACCAGTCCAGGGCATCAACAACCCGCAGCGGCCTCCCAGACGAGAACAAAACTCTGGAGAACCGGGGCGAGCGAACAGGGACCCCTATGGCCCCCGGCGATGATGAAAAGGGGCGATGATTCCAAGGGGGTCGATGAGCAGGGCGAGCCAAGAATCCGCTCCGCACTGCATCACCGCTGGACCCAGATTGGGTCCCAGCTGCACCCACGTTGGGCCCCGATTGGGCCAGAGCCGCACCCACGGTGTACCCCGATTGGGCCTCCGACAAACCCACGTCGGACCCCGACTGGGCCGAACCCGCCCCTGCGGTGGGACCCGATTGGGCCTCCGGTGCAGCTCCGCTGACGAACTCCACTCCCGAACCTGGAACCTCCACCTCGGTGACTCCGACCCGTTCCCCGCCGGCGACACTAAAAGAAAGTTCGGGGACAGGAAAACCGGGATCAGTATCACCGGTAGCAACGGAACCCAGCGAGACGAGCTCGGGCGCAGCAGATGGCTGCTCCTCACTCGTCTCCCCGAGAGGCAGGCAAAAATGCTCAACAAAAGAGGACAGAGACATAAGAGGGAGCACTTGCCTGCACTCGGGTTCCGTTGCCACCCAGGACTCCGACGATCCGGGTTCAGGGCGACACTCGTCAGCTGACTTGGACTCAGCTGCGTCGGGCTCCGCAGCTGGCACGATGACATCTGCAGTCTCAGGTTCCTCCCACGCTGTTGTCCACGCCGACGACCCGTATGGCGTGGAGACAGGGAACCCTTGACCCACTGACTCGGACCGCTCCGGCGAGGAGACCCGGGGACGCTTCTTCGTCGGCTCAGGCTCCGGGCCGCAGTCCGCTCCTCTCCTCCGTCCAAGACGTGACTGCAGGGCCGGATGCAGGCTATCCAGCACTGCAGGGGCCCTCTTCGTCCGGCGACGCTGGCCTGGCGTTGCGGACCGCTCAACGGGGGAGAACATAGAGGCAGTAGGTTTAATAATTTTATCCACAGCAGGTGGAGGGAGCTCGGGGGGCTGCGAACCCCGAATTCCGCCCCCAGGAGTCAGACAAGGCAGATCATTATTAAGATGTGACAAATGTAACGGGGAGAAACTTCTGCGTTGTGTTTTGTTTTTATATTAAAGGTGACGACCCAAACGTTCACTTGCTGCTGTTTATTTTCTGTTGACAACATGAAATACAGTGAGTCCTCCAAACAGCGTCACAGCTAGCACTCAGCAAAACTCTTCCATACAAATGTAAGACAGGCAAAAGAGATATACATATGTTTAAAATAGAAATAATAATTATGGCGCACCTGTTGACAACATGAAATACAGTGAGTCCTCCAAACAGCGTCACAGCTAGCACTCAGCAAAACTAGCATCCATGTCGTGACACAAAACATAAATAATACAGAATTAGACTTTAGTCAACAAAAAGAACCCAACAATAATACACATATATTGATTGTAAATGAAACCTGATAAAAGAAACTAATGGATGACATATATTAACATAAATAATAACTGGATTGACCTTGGGCTAAAACGAATCAAACCTACCTCTTCCATACAAATGTAAGACAGGAAGGAGGAAGGGGGAATCCGGTCAGACAAGGGGAGCTAGAGGAGGGGCTTACTATCAGGATACTCACTGTCAGTGTATGCAACCAAATGTACACAGAGATCTTGTGCAATTATAATGGAAGTACTATAACCTGTTACATTCACCCCCCTAGAATTGCACAAAGATCTACACACATCCATTCTGTATACAGGCCATTAGAAACTTTCCAGCACTAAAAGCTGCCTTTCCAATTAGGCTAAAAGAAACCAAGGTTGATCAAGTCTCAGTATTCTTTACAGGAAACAGGGATGCCATTTACACCCCATAACTAAGGCCTACTGCCCATACAGACATGGGAAATACACCAAAATGGAAAAAAAAACATAGGAGGACTTCACTAACTTACGACCCTCTAAGAACCTGGGTCAATGAGAAGAACAAGAAAATCAAACTCTTTCAAACATGGATGACATGTCTCCCTGGCACGTCATCGTTAAGGACAGACTGGAGTTAGACCATAGACTCAATTAACCTACACACTGGCCTAATAACTCGACCAAATCTAGAAGTGTGAGGTGCTTCTGGTGCGTGTGAAGAATGTGCTGCATGTGTGTGTGAAACAGGACTGTGCGAATGCGCAGATAAACTGTGTGTCTGACTACTAGATGCGTCAGTACGACCATGTTCAAGGGGAGACTCAGAGCGAGTGACGACCACCGGAGGATCTTCGGTCACATTTTCTGGGAGCTCTTCTGGGGCACCTGAGTGTTGCGAGACCCATGATGACGTACGTTCTCCTACCACTGCATCCAGGGAAGAGACAGCGTCATCCGAGGGGGAGACAGAAATGATATCACTGGGAGCTGCACGCACAGGGTGGGAACCATCCCGAGTAGAATGAACATCCACCTCATCATCATCCGTGGAGCTTCCATCCAGCTTCTCATCCAGTGGTAGGAAGTTGACCCCCAACAGCAGATTCCGGTGCACCACTTTCTCATTCCCATTGCTGTCACGAATCCTGTAAACATGGAGCGCTGGCTTGGTAGCAACAACTGTGAAGATGGTGTCTCCCCACCTGTCTGCGAGCTTACGTTTGCCGCGGCAGGCCTTGTTCGCCACCAGCACTCTGTCTCCTACTGATAATGACTGACCCTTAGCCCTCTTGTTGTACTGGGTCGCCTGGTGTTTCTGTTCTGCCTCTGAGTGTCTCTGTGCAACAGACATGGCAGACTTGAGGTCTTTCAACAGGGAATCTACAAAGGCACTGTAGTCACACACTGTGCCGTCTAACAGAACACTGCGAAACATCAAGTCCACTGGCAGCCTTGGGACACGGCCAAACATCAGGTAGAAGGGAGCGAAGCCAGTGGTCTCATGTGCTGTGCAGTTGTAAACAAACATCATCGTCTGGACCATTTGAGGCCACTTGTGTTTCTGTCGAGGAGGCAAGGAGCGGAGCATGCTACCCAGAGTCCTGTTGAATCTCTCAGTCTCACCATTTCCCATAGGATGATACGGGGTGGTATGAGATTTAGAGACGCCTGCAAGTTCCAGAAGTTCTGTAATCAGATCGCTCTCGAAACTTGTTCCCTGGTCAGAGTGGATGCGCTCAGGGAAACCATAAACACAAAAAAACTTGTCCCACAGCGTCCTAGCTACTTTCTTTGCTGTCTGGTCTCGACAAGGAAACGCGTGGGCCAGCTTTGTGAAATGGTCCGTAATTACAAGAACATCTACAGACTTGTTGTTGCGATCTTCTGCAGACCAGAAGTCGATGCAGACTAGTTCCAGTGGAGCGGTGGTCTTTATGCTCTCCAGCGGGGCTTGGGCAGCGGGCTCAGGTGTCTTGCTCAGCACACATCTGCCACAGTTTTTGACGTAATCACGGACCTCCCTCTCCATGTCAGGCCAGAAGAACCGCTGACGGGCAAGACAGAGTGTGCGTGCTTGACCTTGATGACCAGCGTGATCATGGACTCCAGCCAGAGCTTCGCATCTCAGTTGTTCAGGCACGACATACTGAAAGCGTTTGTGGTTCGTCAGGGGATCTTTACAAACCCTGTACAGGACACCATTCTGCAGGGTGAGCTTGTCCCAGTGTCTTAGGAGCTGTAGAGTTGACTGGCTTTCCTTGCAGCGCTCACGGAAAGAAAAAAAAAAAAAAAAAAAAAAAAACGGCCTCCGTTTCCTCTCCACATATAACAGCACAGGCGCGATGGAAGGGTCACTTCGCTGGTGGGACTGCAGCTCTTGTAATGACATGGCGGGCAGAGCAGGTTGGCCGACAGGAACAACATCAGACAGGTGGTCCACCACAGACATGGCCCTGAGACGAGCAGCAGACCCCCAGTCACTGTGGCTATCAAGTAGCGTCGACACCTCATCCTCGGAGACGGACACATCAGAGCTGGCTGCAGACCCAGTCATACCGGTGAGCATTTGGGGCTGGCTCGTCAAACGAAAAACATCTTGCACGAATCCGTCATCAACAACAATCGCACACTTAAGCAGTTCTCTGTATGGCTCAGAAAGCAGACGCTGGCCCAGCGGCTTGACAAAGGGGTCTCTACTCAGTGCATCAGCAGCAACATTCAACTTGCCTGGGACATGCTTGATCTTGAAATTATAAGGAGCCAGCTTCGCCACCCAGCGCTGCTCACAGGCGTCCAGCTTTGGCTTTGTCATGATGTATGTGAGGGGATTGTTATCTGTCTACACAGTGAACTGGTTGCCCTTGAGCCAATGACTAAACTTATCACACACTGCCCACTTCAGCGCCAAAAATTCTAGTCTGTGTGCAGGGTAGTTGGCCTGGCTGCGGCTGAGTGACTTACTTGCAAATGCTACAGGCCTCGCTCTGTCATCACCATCTTGGACTTGGGAGAGAACAGCGCCTAAGCCATGAAGAGAAGCATCGGTGGAGAGGATAAAAGGCTTGTCGAAGTCTGGATGGGCAAGGGCTACACAACTGACCAACACAGTCTTCAGCTCAGCAAAAGCTTTATCGCAAGCAGCTGTCCAGTCCTGTGGTGTCAGCTTACGGAACGTGCCACCATTCCCATTTTTCCCCGCTTTGCCCCTACGCTTAGAGCCTGCAGTCAAAGCAAACAGAGGTTTTGCAATGGAGGAACAGCCTGGGATGAAGTGCTGATAATACAAGGCCATGCCCAGAAACGACCGTATCCTCTTCTGGGATGGTGTGCAGCCATCTGACTCCATAAGATCTGACTTCATGAAGGATGACATCACAGCAACCTTGTCCTGATCTACTGACACTCCGTCACTGTTAACTACATGGCCCAGAAACTTAACAGAACGCCTGAAGAAGTAACACTTCTTCTGTGACAGCTTTAAGTTGTTGGACCTCAGCCGGTTGAAAACGGTCCTCAGACGCTCCAGACCCTCATCAACAGACGGCGCAAAAGAAAGCAGATCATCAAGGTAACACAAAAGGCTGGAAAAATTCAGGTCCCCAAAGATACTGAGCATCATCCTCATAAAAGATGCTGGGCTGTTACACAGGCCTTGAGGTAAACGGTTATACTCATACAAGCCAATTGGTGTGGTAAAAGCAGTAAACTTCTTATCAGCCTCATGCAGTGGGACATTATAAAACCCTGACGTCAAGTCCATGGTGCTGAAAACAGCATTGCCCCCAAGCGCAGCAAGACAGTCAGACTGATGGGGAAGTGGGTGAGCATCTTTAATGGTCTGAGCGTTTAACCACCTGAAGTCTGTACAGATACGCAGGTCCCCATTCTTTTTCCATACCATGACCAATGGGGAGGCATAGTCACTCACTGATTTTCTGATGATTTCACGCTCCTCCATCTCATTCAGAACCTGCCTGAGCTTGTGATAGTGCGCTGGCAGGACTCGTCGATAGGGAAGCCGGAAGGGACGATCATCCGAAAGATGAATCCGGTGTACAAATCCTCTGGCCTTTCCACAGTCAAGGGAGTCTTTTGAAAAGATGTCACTGTACTCCAACAGCAGGTTTGCCAGCCTGGCTCTTTCAGCAGGAGAAACTTCACAGCCATCCAGGTCGATATCACCCAGACCGGCAGCTTTCAATGCCTGGACGACGTCAGTGGGCGTGCTACTATATAACTCTGGGCTGGGGCTTGCATTCTGTGTCTGACACTGTGCCTGCGTGATGTTCAGATCTTCCATTGCTAGACATGGTGATACATCGGCTATTTTAGCATTGCGCCGCAGAGTAACTGGTTTCAGTGTTGGATTAAGAATCTTCATCGGGACCCAGCGATCACCCCACATAGCAGTGACAAGTTTCCCTACCAAGATATTCTTCGGAGTGGAGCGAGCAGAGGTGGGTTCAACAATGACTGTGCAACCTGGAGACACAGGAACATCACTAGGAAGCTTTCCCCATACCAGGTGTTCTTGCTTCGGGAGGAGCGTAACGCTATGCACCAGCTTAACTGTTCCGACTTTGTCGTGCTCATCTGGGCCTTTCCACCGTGACACACAGCTCAGCAGCTCTAAGAAATCCTCACATGCAGGGTCACTACTCTTAGAGGAAATCAGCTTCCAGTATTCCTTTTCATTTCTCATGGTTTGTAGGACAGACTTAATCACGTTAGTGCCAATTATGAAATCATCTCGCTGGCCTGGTACAACTAGAGCGGGTACAACAAACTTTGTCTTATACACTTCAATTTCAAGGTCATAGAAACACTTTGGGTAGGTTGTTAAGCCGCCACAGCCTACAAGCACCACATTATCAGGGATTAACTGAGCACTGGGCAGAACACCAGCAGACCGAAGTTTCTTCTCTGCCTCTTCACTTAGTGTACAAGACATGGACCCAGAGTCCAACATACCTCTCAAGGTGACCTTGCCACTTACTAGCACAGGCGTATAAAACAGTTCGCTTGACCCCTCAAGTTTCTGTGAACTGATGAGAATTGGCACCTGTCCTGATGGCAAAAGCTGACAGTTGTCACTGTAGATGGTAAGTAGATCTGGGTCGGTGAGGGATGTATCACAACCCACGCTTGCCCTCTCACAGCGCGGGTGCTCTAGTTTAACGGCACACGGCCGAGCTGTGCGGAGGCTGCAGCTGGACGAGTGACACTTGGACAAGAAGACTTGAAGTGGCCAGGTTGGAGGCAGTTACGACAGAGGTTTAGTAGCCTGCAGTGACTGAAGGTGGAGTGGTCAGTGCTGCTA
The DNA here is from genome assembly GCA_020510985.1 of Pholidichthys leucotaenia. Classification (NCBI taxonomy): domain Eukaryota; kingdom Metazoa; phylum Chordata; class Actinopteri; order Cichliformes; family Pholidichthyidae; genus Pholidichthys; species Pholidichthys leucotaenia. The sequence goes on from CM035837.1 coordinate 138,126,939, forward strand.
CACACCCGGCAAGGAGAGGACACTGGCGGCTGGGACAACTGCTGGCGCTGCTGAGGCTGACGACGATGTGACACTGACTGGGGAGCAGAGCACAGTGTGATGACCTTATTCAACATGCTTACCACCTCACGCATACTTGGCTCCTCCTCTGCACGATTTACAGGCACAGCTGCAGGTGGCTGGTGAAGCACAGGGTGAAATGTTGCCTCTGGCTGAACATAAGAGTTGTCAAACTGGGCAGTGGACTGAGTGAACGCCACATAGCTGGGACTGTGAGTAGAAGGAGAGTGCTGACACACTGAGGGCCTACGTCTCAAGTCCCTTTGATGGTCATCCAAGCGCTCCTGGACCTCAGATGCTGACCATTTACTGGCTGGTTTGCTTTTGAAAGACAGAGAGAGGTGAGGGTCTGGGCAGTGAGTAACAAACATCATCACAGCTTCAGCACTCATGTCTTCAACACACCTACCCCGCCTGCGGAGACACTCATCAACAACATCGATAGCTTTGTTCAGTCGCACCCAGTAATCCAGTGCGCTCTCATTAGTTTTTGGCAGCGTGCTATAAAAATCTGCCATAGGCATGTCGGAGTATGGGAGCTCACTAAAATTCCTTTTCAGAACGTCAAAGACAGCTGCAGGATGGCTATAGGGGTCAATATCTGGGTTGCTACGCAGTGAGACTTTCACAATGTCCCTGGCTTTCCCCATTAGTCTGCTTGTTATGGCATCATACATATCAGCAGTGCTGCACTTTCGTCTGCGCAAGTAACTCTGCATCAGGTCCTCCCATTCATGAACAGTACATGTGTCAGTATGATCACCTCTGAAGAATGGCGGTGGCTTAACATCTGACTGAACAACCACATTTAGTCTTGAAGTATCCAAGCACCCCCCTGAGCAGGTCTGTGGAGCATGTACTGGGCTTGAATGATTGGGAAGTATATTATGCATTGCACTAGTACTGTTATGTGCCTGCTCTGCAAGCCTGGCAGTTGGGCTATCAACTATATCAGTGTAAGCGACATGTCTGTTTTTGACTATGTGAGTGAGTGGAGTGGAAAATGCTACTGGATCCAGAGCTGACTGGCCCACCCTTTGATGACTGGCCTCTGCATCTGAACCAATTTTACAACCTCTCCCAAACCCACTAGATACATAAGTAACATTCGACTTCGACATTGACATACTGACCACTATGTCTAAGCAAACATGAAAAAAAATACCGTTAGAAAGTTACCCAAAATTATTAATAATGGCAAGGTTTCATAAAATTAAAATAAAAAAATACGCACCTAGACCAGGCTATAATGTACACAAGTCTTCTTAAAAATAGCCTATACCACACCTGATTTACGTAGATTACAACAACATAAACAAACGCTTTCAAAATAGCGACTGCCTAAGGGCTTAGAATGTTTAAAACTAAAACAACACTCGACGTCAATAATTTATGCACGCACTGTGGCATAAATACACCTGCAGGATCTCAATGTAGCAGCAGTCGTCGGATGCTAGCGGAGAAACTAGCATCGGTCACTCGGTGGCAGCAACGGCGGAGTTAACAGCAGCAGTCCCGGTGATCTAACAAGCGTAGATCGGATGAACCAGATGGTCACGGCACCATTGTAACGGGGAGAAACTTCTGCGTTGTGTTTTGTTTTTATATTAAAGGTGACGACCCAAACGTTCACTTGCTGCTGTTTATTTTCTGTTGACAACATGAAATACAGTGAGTCCTCCAAACAGCGTCACAGCTAGCACTCAGCAAAACTCTTCCATACAAATGTAAGACAGGCAAAAGAGATATACATATGTTTAAAATAGAAATAATAATTATGGTGCACCTGTTGACAACATGAAATACAGTGAGTCCTCCAAACAGCGTCACAGCTAGCACTCAGCAAAACTAGCATCCATGTCGTGACACAAAACATAAATAATACAGAATTAGACTTTAGTCAACAAAAAGAACCCAACAATAATACACATATATTGATTGTAAATGAAACCTGATAAAAGAAACTAATGGATGACATATATTAACATAAATAATAACTGGATTGACCTTGGGCTAAAACGAATCAAACCTACCTCTTCCATACAAATGTAAGACAGGAAGGAGGAAGGGGGAATCCGGTCAGACAAGAGGAGCTAGAGGAGGGGCTTACTATCAGGATACTCACTGTCAGTGTATGCAACCAAATGTACACAGAGATCTTGTGCAATTATAATGGAAGTACTATAACCTGTTACACAAACAAACGATCACTTGCCTTCCTCCTGGGGCAGAGATAGTTCCTGCTGTGGGGGACGTCGTTCCTCCTTCTCCCCGCTGGATGGCGACAGAGGACCCCCTAGGAAAACGAGGTGGGGCCGCTCTCGAAGATTCGCTGACGGGATACGCCGGCAGCGAGTCCAGCCGGGGATTCCGCTGAGGGTTGCCCGCGCCATTACGCCGACGTCCTCGTCGGCCCCCAGACGGCACATACTCCTGGACCTGCTCCGGGACGGGAACGGGACACCAACGCGGGGAGCGAGGATGCCTCCTCCTCTGCTTCCCGCTCTCTTCCTCCTCCAGCCCACGAAGAACCTTGCGCTGAGCGGCGAGTTCCTCCCACCTCGATATCACCTCCGGATGATCGTCGTAGTTGAGGGGAAGGCTGTCCAGATATTCCTCAGCGACGCCCAGATGCCAACGCATGAAACTGGAAGTGTCGTCAAATGTATCGGCGAGGAGCGCCCCATCGGCGTATTCCAGCGCGCCCGCTACTTCCTGGTCCAGGCGCCGACCGCGGCCCCTGGATGACGGCATTCTCCCAGATGTTGACACCCGAGCGAGAAGAAACAATAGTCCAATAAAGGCACAAACTCCCGGTGAAACGGCGTCTCAATGCGGCGCCCCCGTTTGGACGACCTGGCAGGAGTATACTGTCATGTGGTGATCCTCGCGGATCACCAAGAGACGCCACAGAGTTCACCAGAGAGTTTGGCAAGATGTTAATTTATTTTCCTGACGTGACAAAACATGACTATGAACCCATAAGGGCAAAACACACACATGACGAGACTTGGGCTCGTAGGGCTAACCCAGCCGCTACGAGCTAACTGTGACAAAGCTATGATACATGACCTGACATGAAGGTCTGCGGCACTCACAGGTATGACGAGGCGCAGACCCAGGGCTTGGCAGGATGAAGCCACTCTGACGTAACGTTGACCAATGTCGACCGATAATCCTGCGTCCTACCGTCGCCAGTGCCGGGCTTAAAAGGGCCAAGCACTAACGACGGTAATGACAATCAGCTGACCGGCCGTTGACAGGCGGAAGCCCCACCGAGCACTTTCATAATAAGAGCCCGGTGAGGCCAGAATACAGCCCGCAGCTGTCAAGGCCGGCAGCAAGACATAACTCAGCCCGAGCGCGATCAGAACCGGCGCTTGGGTCATAACACTAGCTACTATGCAAATCTTGTCCGAGCATAAAATATTTCTTACAGTTAGAAGAATGATACTAATAAATGGAGAAATTAAATGCATTTCAGTCTTTACACTGTGGAGACGAAAATATATGCAATTTTTTGGGGAAAAAAATGCAGGAAAATGCATCTGCCCCAAAGGTCGGTCATCTCCACAGTGCTGCTCTGACTCTCCTGCAAAAAATGTTTGATCTTTGGACCAACAGAAGGTGACTTAGGATGGAGGCATTTTCCAGCAGGAGTAGTTGTCAGGAAATGCACAGAGTATGACTGAAGAAATTTACTACATTTATTAGCTGCAGTCATCATAATTTCATTCTGATTGCAACAGAATTTTACACCAGGGAAAATTCGGGGGGGGGGGGTTGTGTGTGTGTGTGTGTGTGTTTGTGTGGGGTGGCATGTTTGACTTTACTTCCTCTAAAAGTACATGTCTAAAAGTACTATACTGAATACTGTCTCAGATTTTTTTTTTAGCAGTGATCTGAAGGCTGACTTTTATTTTGACAGATCACGCTGGTTGAGATACTCTAAGTTTTGATTATAAATCCAACCTTTTTACTTTACAGCGCTTATTAAATATCAGATGTCTCATGTTTGTGTGTTAAGTCTTTATAAAAGTTCTCCTGTCTGTGTACAGCTGCACACAGTCTCTGTTCTGCTACATCTGCAAAATGTCAAAAATGTCATCAGTTTAATTAATACATGTCATGACTCACTCTGAACCGTCACCTGCTTCAGCTGCGCACACACCTGTGTCCAATCACTCACGGGCTTTATAGCCTGCTCTGGCTGAGCCTCGGCATGGAGCCGTCTGTCATTTCTCCCAGACCTTCGTCTCACACCTGACTGTCTACGTCCAGGTCTCTACTCGCGTTTTGGAAGATTCCTCTCATCCAAAGTAAGCATTACTCTACTCACCTTCCTCTCAGTCTCTCCCCTGTGCACAGATGGATTCCTCTGGTGGCGGAACCAATTCCCCGCGGCGGCGGAACGCCATCCTCTCGCTTCTCCGGACCTCACTGCTCACCTCTGGGAGTGCCCCACAGACGCTGTCTTCCTGGCTGGAGCCCCTCGGCCCAACCTGTGCCTCCATCGTTCCACCTGCAAGTAAGCCCCAGTCATTAGTCTGCTCACGCTGTTGTGGAAAGGACTAACATCTGTGCTTTGGCTCTGTTCTAGGGTTGCCAGGCTGCACAGCGCTCTGTCTCACCCCTGGCTTCAGCATCGCCACCGTCATCACATTCACACCACGCATACACGCACCCACACACCCTCTGTTGGCACAATAAAGATTATTGAATTTCACTCAAGCCTGTGTGTGTTCCCTGGGTCCAGCAATATGTCAGTCCGTCAGAGCGACCCAGTGAACAGCGGGCTTGCATACCAGCTTAACAACTTAGAGGCTCGAGTGGACCAATTAATTTACCAACAGCAGGTCTTACTCAATCAGCTAGCTCAGATCAACAGCCGGTTGGATCGCCTGGAAGGACAGCGAGCTTTACCCCGGCTCCCAGCACTAGGTCAGCTCCCGTTAGCTCTCCTCCTAGCCAGGCTAGCCCGGCCCCGCTAACCCGTCTCACTCCAGTTCCCACGCCCACGCGCTTCAGCGGAAAGTTTGGGGAGGCTCGGGCTTTATCCTCCAGTGTGAGACGGTGTTCCAGTGGGTTCCGGGGGATTTTACCACCGATCACAGCCGCATAGGTTACGTGGCTAATCTGTTGGAGGGACGAGCACTAGCATGGGCATACGCCATTATGGCGAAACCCAGCTATGCTAATTTAACCTATGCCCAATTCGTACACAATTTCCATGAGGTTTTTGACCACTCGGACCGCAATAGCGTGCTCACTACCCGACTATTAAACCTTCTACAGGGTGGCTGGTCAGTTGCCAACTACGCTGTCGACTTCCGGGTGGTGGCAGTGTAAGTAGGGTGGGAGGATGCCTCACTATGCAGCATTTTCATTAGAAGTTTGAGCCCTAGTCTGCGGGATGAGCTGGCCCGCTTAGATAAGCCTGAGCGTCTCACAGAGCTCATTTCTTTAACTATTAGTCTCGACAACAGGCTGAGGGAGCGGGCTGCCGAGCGGAGATCTTCCGGACGCTCGGGCACTCAGTTTCAGCGCTCCTCTCAGTCTTCTCTTTTGGCGTTGCCCGCGCTTGAGGCCGCAGACGGTCTCGAGGCAATGATAGTGGGGCGTAGTAAGCTCTCGCTGGCCGAGAGACAGCGCCGCAGGGAGTTAGGGCTGTGCATGTACTGTGGGGATAATCAGCATGAGATTGAGTCCTGCCCTGTTCGGCCAAAAGAGGGGGTCCGTGCGTCGCAGTAGGGGGACTTGCGGACTCATCTCGGCCTAATCCCCTCACCAGTTGTCTCCTCCCCATTAGGTTTTGCTACAAACACACTGAGGTTCTCACACAAGCACTGGTGGACTCGGGGGCTGAGCAGAGCTTCATCTCGGGGAAACTGGCAACCTGACTGGGGCTCCCCTGCCATACCCTTCCATTTCCCCTGAGGCTCGTCGCCCTGTCAAAAGCTCCTCTGGAGACGGTGACACGTCAGACTGCCCCAGTCTCTGCTATCATCTCAGGTAACCATCGGGAGGACCTTCAGCTGTTTGTGTTGTCCACCTCAGCCGCCCCCGTCATCCTGAGCTATCCCTGGCTCCGCCTCCACAATCCAACTTTCGATTGGTGTACAGGGAGCGTCGTCGCTTGGAGCCCCTTCTGCCTGAGTGCCTGCCTGCAGTCTGCAGCATGTTCACCCTTGGTGTCCCTGTCCCCTCCCTGTCCCTCCTTCTCCTCCTGACCTGTCCAAGGTGCCACCGGAGTTTCATGACCTTGGAGTGGTGTTCAGCAAGTCACAGGCACTGTCTCTTCCCCCCCACTGCCCGTACGACTGTGCCATTAATCTCCGACCTGGTGCCCCGCTGCCATCGAGCCGCCTCTACAGCCTTTCGGCTCTGGAGCGAGAGGCAATGGACGCTTACATCAAGGAGTCGCTCAGCTCTGGCATCATTCAGCCTTCTTCCTCGCTGGTAGGGGCGGGCTTTTTCTTCGTGGGTAAGAAGGATGGCTCCCTTCATCCTTGCATCGATTTCCGGCTCTGAACGACATTACGATCAAGGACAAGTACACCCTCCCGCTCATGGACTCTGCATTTGACTCCCTCCAGGGGGCTTCCTGGTTCACGAAGTTAGATAGTTGGATCTCCGCAGTGCCTACCACCTCGTGCGGATCCAGGAGGGCGACAAGTGGAAGACGGGATTCCGGACCCCAAGCGGCCATTTTGAGTACCTTGTAATGCCGTTTGGGCTGACCAATGCTCCGGCCATCTTCCAGCGCCTGATTAACAATGTTCTCCGGGACTTCCTTGGGTCTTTTGTCTTCGTCTATCTGGATGACATTTTGATCTTCTCTCAGTCATGGGAGGAGCATCAGGTCCACGTGGGACGGGTCCTCCAACGGCTCCTGGAGAACAAGTTATTTGTTAAAGCGGAGAAGTGCGAGTTCTATACCAAAGCAACCTCTTTTCTTGGTTTCATCATCTTACACAGTCGAGTTATTCCGGATCCTGGGAAGGTTAAGGCGGTGGTGGATTGCACCCCCCCCCCCCTCGTTGAGGAAGCAGCTGCAGCAGTTCCTGGGGTTTGCCAATTTTTACCGCCGGTTTGTTCCCAACTACAGCACGATCGCTCTTCCCCTGACCTGTCTCACCTCCCCCAAGGTGGCGTTCCAGTGGACAGAGGAGGCTGTGGTGGCTTTTGCGGCCCTAAAGACCGAATTCTCATCCTCCCGGGTCCTGACGCAGGTGGATCCCGCTCTCCAGTGTCTGGTCGAGGTGGATGCCTCTGACTCGGGGGGTGGGGGCAGTCTTGTCACAGCGTTCTCCAGTGGACGGGGTGATCTGCCCCTGCGCCTTCTTCTCCCGGCGGCTGTCCCCAGCGGAGAGGAACTATGACGTTGGTGACAGGGAACTCCTGGCGGTGAAGCTTGCATTGGAGGAGTGGCGTCACTGGCTGGAAGGGGCCGCTCAACCCTTTGTGGTATGGACCGATCACAAGAACTTGGAGTACCTGAGGACGGCTAAACACCTGAATGCCCACCAGGCCCGCTGGTCCTTGTTCTTTGGGCGCTTCAGGTTCACCATCACCTACCGCCCCGGGTCGAAGAACGGCAAACCTGACGCCCTGTCCAGGCAGTTTGCTTCAGAGGCTTCGGAGGGGCACGAGCACACCATCCACCCTGCTTCGTGTGTCGTGGGTGCCATCTCGTGGGGCATCAGGAACAAGGTCCTGAGAGCGCAGGAGGCTGAGCCGGATCCAGGCGGGGGGCCTGCGGGGAGGCTATTTGTTCCCTCATCTATCCGGGGTGAGGTAATCCACTGGGCCCACTCGTCTAATCTCGCCTGCCATCCAGGGGTGACCCGCTCGGTGGAGCTGCCCCAGAGATCGTTCTGGTGGCCGGGCCTCCGGAGTGACGTCATCAATTATGTCCGTGCCTGCCCCCAGTGCGCCACCGGGAAAACATCGTCATCACCGCCGGCTGGTCTCCTCCATCTGTTGCTGGTTCCTGAAAGACCATGGTCCCACATCGCCTTGGACTTTGTGACTGGCCTACCGTCATCCAACCATTTCAACACCGTCCTCACCATCGTGGACCGCTTTTCTTCGGCCGCCCACTTCATCCCATTACGCGGGCTCCCTACGGCACGAGAGACAGCAGACCTGTTGGTGCAGCATGTTGTGCGTCTTCATGGGATCCCCAGTGATATTGTCTCCGATCGGGGTCCCCAATTTGTGTCCCACGTGTGGAGGGGTTTCTGCAACGCACTGGGGGCAATGGTGAGCCTGTCCTCTGGTCATCACCCGCAGAGCAACGGGCAGTGCGAGTGGGCCAATCAGGAGCTGGAGGCCGCTCTGCACTGCGTCATCGCCTCTAGCCCCTCGTCTTGGAGCAGTCATCTTCCCTGGGTTGAATATGCCCACAATTCGACCTTATCATTAGCAATTGGCATGTCCCCCTTCAAGGCCTCGCTGGGTTGCAATTCCCCGCTGTTTCCCGAGGAGGAGGGGGAGATAGCCGTGCCATCCATCCATGCCCACCTGAGGCGCTGCTGCCGGCTCTGGACTGTTACGCGCCAGGCCCTTTTACGCACGGCCGAGCGCAACTCGAGGACAGCGAACCGTCACAGAAGACCGGTTCCTCAGTACCAGGTGGGTCAACAGGTATGGTTATCAACCCAGCATATTGCCTTGAAGGCTGAGAAGAGGAAGCTGGCTCAGCGCTTTATTGCCTCCGGCCATGTGCACAGTGAAGTTATGGTCTGAGGAGGCAATGGACACTCTAAAGGGCTGTTTTGAAACCACCGCCTGGGAGCAGCTCTGTGATCCACATGGTGAGGACATCGATGGCCTCACTCACACCATCACGGACTACATCAACTTCTGTGTGGACAACAACATCGTTCCCACCAAGACCATACGGTGTTGCTCAAACAACAAACCCTGGATCAACCCTGAGATAAAAACACTTCTGAGAGAGAAGAAGAGGATCTTCAGGTTGGGGAACAGGGAGATGCTGAAGTCCGTACAGAGGGAGTTGAGGAGAAAGATCAGAGAAGGCAAGGACAGCTTCAGGAAGAAGATGGAAGACAAGCTGCAACAGAGCGACATCAGCGGGGTCTGGAGAAACCTTAAAACCATCTCTGGGCTCCAGAATACCTCCCCCCAGGCCACGGGGGGCAGGGAGTGGGCGAACAATCTGAATCTGTTTTTCAATAGGTTTGACCAACCGCCCTCCTCCCTGACTGCGCAACAACTACTGCTGCCTCTAAAGACATCAAGTCCTGCTGCCCACTCCCCACTCCACCAACACCCCCCACTCCCAACACACAGCCCCCCCAACCTGACCCTCACTAAGACCCAGGTGAGGACGGAGCTGAGGAAGATCAAGGCGAGGAAGGCGTCGGGACCGGACGGCATCAGCGCAAAGCTCCTCAAGTCCTGTGCAGACCAGCTGTGTGGGATTGTGGAGTACATCTTCAATCTGAGCCTGAAGCTGGGGAGGGTACCACAGCTGTGGAAAACATCTTGTGTGGTACCTGTACCAAAGACCTCCCACCCCAAAGATCTGAACAGCTACAGACCAGTGGCCTTGACGTCCCACATGATGAAGACCCTGGAGAGACTGCTCCTTGCTCACCTCCGCCCCCTGGTGGGACCAGCGATGGATCCACTCCAGTTCACCTACCAGCATGGCATTGGGGTGGAGGATGCGGTGATCTTCCTCCTTCACCGTTCTCTGTCCCACCTGGAGAAGCCCGGGAATGCGATGAGGATCATGTTCTTTGACTTCTCCAGTGCTTTCAACACCATCCAACCGATGATTCTGAAGGACAAGCTGCTGTGCGCAGGGCTGGACCAGCACCTGTCATCATGGATCCTGGACTACCTCACAAACTGGCCTCAGTTTGTGAGAACCCGGGACTGTGTGTCCGACACGATCTTCGGTAGCACGGGGGCCCCCCAGGGAACGGTTTTGGCTCCCTTCCTGTTCACCCTTTATACTGCGGACTTCTCACACAACACAACACACTGCCATCTACAGAAGTTCTCTGATGACTCTGCGATCGTTGGCCTCATCTCCAATGGAGATGAACCTGAGTACAGAGGGCTTATCCAGGACTTCGTGGACTGGTGCCATCGGAACTGCCTCCAGATCAATGTGAAGAAAACTAAGGAGCTGGTGGTGGACTGCCGCAGGCAAGGACAACTCCTCACAGCACCAGTAAATATATAGGGAACAGACATCGAGATGGTGACATCCTATAAGTACCTGGGTGTTCATCTGAACAATAAACTAGACTGGTCACACAATACTGACACACTCTACAAGAAGGGACAGCGCAGGCTGTTCCTACCGAGGAGACTCATGTCTTTTGGTGTACAAGGGGTGCTGCTGAAGACATTCTATGACACGGTGATGGCATAAGCCATCACTTTTGGAGTGGTCTGCTGGGGCAGTGGCATTACAGCAGCCGATAGGAAGAGACTGAACAAACTGATCAAGAAAGCTAGCTCTGTCCTGGGGCAGCGCCTTGACCCAGTGGAGGAGATAGGAGAGAGAAGGATGGTGGCTAAACTGTCATCTCTGCTGGAGTCCGAGTTCCACCCTATGCAGGACATACTGAATGCACTGAGGAGCTCATTTAGCAGCAGACTACATCATCCTAGGTGCACAACCAAGAGGTTTCGCAGGTCCTTCCTACCTACGGCTGTCAGACTGTACAACCTAAGCAGGGCTGCTCGCAGAGATAGCAAAAAGACGTGACAACCTAATAGTTTTGAATGCAAAAGATGCAATAGACTTACACAATGGTCCCCTCTGGTATACAACTAGGAAAATACCGGTCGCTATGGAGGGTGAGAATATGTATGGGTACATAATCATACCATGTAGGATAACTAAGTAGACGGTTGTGCTGTTTCATTCCATCTAGCTACAATGCTCCGCACTGTGTGTGTTTATATATTTACATATTTATTCCATCTAGCTACAGTGCTCCGCACTGTGTGTGTTTATATATATATTTATATATTTACTCTATCTAGCAACAATGCTCCACACTGTGTGTGTTTATATATTTACATATTTATTCCATCTAGCTACAGTGCTCCGCACTGTGTGTTTATATATTCATATATCTATTCCATCTAGCTACAATGCTCCACACTGTGTTTATATATCTACATATTATTCCATCTAGCTACAATGCTCCGCACTGTGTGTGTTTATATATTTACATATTTATTCCATCTAGCTACAATGCTCCATACTGTGTGTTTATATATCTACATATTTATTTCATCTAGCTACAGTGCTCCACACTGTGTATTTATATACTCTCATACTTCTTCTTCCGGCTTTCAGAGAGAGCAGTCGCATTTTTTCTCCCTCCTCCTCCTCTCCTGCCTTCCCGACCTAAATCCCAGCTTGCTGTGTCTGAGTGAGTGTCTGTGCCGTTCTCCTTCTCGCTGATCTCAACCCAAACGGAAAAATGGATCTTATAAGCTGGGCTTTAAATGCAATTGACACCACCTTTTCAAACAGAAAATCGGGCCCGGGGGAGCCCAAATGTCCCGCAGGCACTTCAGCTGCGGGTTATGTGTGATCTTTCCATCGAAGATGTGGAAGATTTATATCTATTCGGCTCCATAGTCACAGGATTCCTACTGATTGGCCTGGGGGTCTTCCTTGTGCATCGTAAATTTAAAAAACTGGAAGAAGCTAATCAAAAAGCGGACCTGGCGAAGCTTCTCCATCAATTTGACCAGCTTGGAAGAGCGCTGATGGCGGCGAATGCTGAACTGAATCGGAAGGTTGGTTACATCTCGGAGTCGCTGAGTGTTCTTCAAGGAATGAATTTAAAGCCAGTGAATGTTAATTTGAATTGAGAAGCACAGAATCGCATGAGAGAAGAAAATTCTACACTCTAAGTGTCTGTGCAGATTCGACCTTGATCGGCGCCCCTGGACAATTCACTCCTCCAGAGTGGAGATAAGCGGATGTGAGAGCTGGCTCTGCTTAACCCAAACACTGCTGCTGCTGTGCAATAATCAGAACTCTCCAAGGACAGCGTTCATGAGACTAACATGGAGTTTTTACCATCTGGCATGAAGAAGAGATTAACTCTGGGACATGACTTTCTGTGTTTATAAACATGAATATAACATCCATCGTTGCCTAGGAGACTATTTTTGTTGTACTCCAGTAACTGATACACCCACACTGCACACACACTGATATCACAAACTGATACACACACACTGTCTCTCTCTGCTGTCTTTGTTTTTGTGAGGTTTGATTGTCTGCTCTGTGCCACAGAGAGGTTTTTTTTCTATGTAATCATAATTCTGCTTACACAATTATAAGCTGTATTTTGATAACGAAGTTTTTTTTCTCTCCGCCCATTGTGTCATTCCTTCCCTTCCCTCTTATCCCCCCTTATCCCCCACTGTTTTGATGAGGCGCCTTGTCATGGCTGCCGTGTCATTGTGATGCGCTTACATTGCGCGCCAATGTCAAGTCAAATTCCTCGTGTGTTTCTAACATGCTTGGCAATAAAGCTTTTCTGATTCTGATATTCATTCCATCTAGCTACAATACTCCGCACTGTGTGTTTATATACTCATATATTTATTCCATCCAGCTACAATGCTCCGCACTGTGTTTATATATTTATATATCTATCCCATCTAGCTACAATGCTCCGCACTGTGTCTATATATATACAGTGGGGCAAAAAAGTATTTAGTCAGCCACCAATTGTGCAGGTTCTCCCACTTAAAAGATGAGAGAGGTCTCCAATTTTCATCATAGGTATACCTCAACTATGAGAGACAAAATGAGAAAAAAAAAATCAGAAAATCACATTGAAGGATTTTTAATGAATTAATTGGTAATTTCCTTGGTAAAATAAGCATTTGGTCACCTACGAACAAGCAAGATTTCTGGCTCTCACAGACCTGTAACTTCTTCTTTAAGAGGCTCCGCTTTCCTCCACTCGTTACCTGTATTAATGGCACCTGTTTAAACTCATTATCAGTATAAAAGACACCTGTCCACAACCTCAAACAGTCAGACTCCAAACTCCACTATGGCCAAGACCAAAGAGCTGTCAAAGGACACCAGAAACAAAATTGTAGACCTGCACCAGGCTGGGAAGACTGAATCTGCAATAGGTAAGCAGCTTGGTGTGAGGAAATCAACTGTGGGAGCAATTATTAGAAAATGGAAGACATACAAGACCCCTGATAATCTCCCTCGATCTGGGGATCCATGCAAGATCTCACCCCGTGAGGTCAAAATGATCACGAGAACGGTGAGCAAAAATCCCAGAACCACACGGGGGGACCTAGTGAATGACCTGCACAGAGCTGGGACCAAAGTAACAAAGGCTACATCAGTTACACACTACGACGCCAGGGACTCAAATCCTGCAGTGCCAGACATGTCCCCCTGCTTAAGCCAGTACATGTCCAGGCCCGTCTGAAGTTTGCTAGAGAGCATTTGGATGATCCAGAAGAGGATTGGGAGAATGTCATATGGTCAGATGAAACCAAAATAGAACTTTTTGGTAAAAACTCAACTTGTCGTGTTTGGAGGAGAAAGAATGCTGAGTTGCATCAAAAGAACACCATACCTACTGTGAAGCATGGGGGTGAAAACATCATACTTTGGGGCTGTTTTTCTGCAAAGGGACCAGGACGACTGATTCGTGTAAAGGAAAGAATGAATGGGGCCACGTATTGTGAGATTTTGAGTGAAAACCTCCTTCCATCAGCAAGGGCACTGAAGATGAAACATGGCTGGGTCTTTCAGCATGACAATGATCCCAAACATACCACCCGGGCAACGAAGGAGTGGCTTCGTAAGAAGCATTTCAAGGTCCTGGAGTGGCCTAGCCAGTCTCCAGATCTCAACCCCATAGAAAATCTTCGGAGGGAGTTGAAAGTCTGTGCTGCCCAGCGATAGCCCCAAAACATCACTGCTCTAGAGGAGATCTGCATGGAGGAATGGGCCAAAATACCAGCAACAGTGTGTGAAAACCTTGTGAAGACTTACAGAAAACGTTTGACCTCTGTCACTGCCAACAAAGAGTATATAACAAAGTATTGAGATGAACTTTTGTTATTGACCAAATACTTATTTTACCGAGGAATTTACCAATTAATTCATTAAAAATCCTTCAATGTGATTTTCTGGATTTTTTTTTTTCTCATTTTGTCTCTCATAGTTGAGGTATACCTATGATGAAAATTGAAGACCTCTCTCATCTTTTAAGTGTGAGAACTTACACAATTGGTGGTTGACTAAATACTTTTTTTCCCCACTGTATATATATATATATATATATATATATATATATATATATATATATATATATATATATATATACGTATGTATACTTGCTGCCCTTGTTTTTTCTCTTCCCTTCTGATTGTTGCTCTGAGTGTTGCTATCCCTGTGCTGTTGCAATCCTGGAATTTCCCCATTGTGGGACTAATAAAGGCTTATCTTTATTGGGCCTTTCCCTGTTGTCCGTGTTGTGAATCCAGTGGCTGTGCGTCTGGCTGTCCCCCCCCCCTCCGTGTTTGTCCTACGTTCCACGTCTCCCAGGTCAAACCTGTCGCTTCCAGTCCTCTCTGTCCCCCTCCCAGGGCTCCACCCCCGCCAGTGTTGCTCGACGGCGACCTGGCATGGAGGGTCAACTCCATCTTGGACGTCTGCCGCCGGGGTCGTGGCCTGCAGTTCCTGGTGGACTGGGAGGGGTATGGCCCTGAGTGGAGGTCCTGGGTGCGCCCGTCATTCGTGCTGGACAAGCGCCTCATCAGGGAGTTCCATCAGGCGCACCCAGGTAGGCTGGCACCAGGAGGCGCCGCTCGGGAGGGGTACTGTCATGACTCACTCTGGACCGTCACCTGCTTCAGCTGCGCACACACCTGTGTCCAATCACTCATGGGCTTTATAGCCTGCTCTGCTTGAGCCTCGGCACGGAGCTGTCTGTCATTTCTCCCAGACCTTCGTCTCACACCTGACTGTCTATGTCCAGGTCTCTACTCGCTTTTTGGAAGATTCCTCTCATCCAAAGTAAGCATTACTCTACTCACCTTCCTCTCAGTCTCTCCCCTGTGCACAGATGGATTCCTCTGGCAGTGGAACCAATTCCCCGCGGCGGCAGAACGCCATCCTCTCACCTCTCCTGGCCTCACTGCTCACCTCCGCGAGTGCCCCATAGATGCTGTCTTCCTGGCTGGAGCCCCTCGGCCCAACCTGCGCCTCCATTGTTCCACCTGCAAGTAAGCCCCAGTCATTAGTCTGCTCACGCTGTTGTGGAAAGGACTAACATCTGTGCTTTGGCTCTGTTCTAGGGTTGCCAGGCTGCACGGCACTCTGTCTCACCCCTGGCTTCAGCATCGCCACCGTCATCACATTCACACCATGCATACATGCACCCACACACCCTCTGTTGGCACAGTAAAGATTATTGAATTTCACTCGAGCCTGTGTGTGTGTTCCCTGGGTCCAGCAATATGTCAATACATAAATAAATGCATGCATGCATATTGTATCTTGTAGGTTCATGATTAAAAGTGAAGCTATTGGGCATCTTACATGAAAATCAAACTGACAGGTAATAATAATATGCCAGAATTTTTACAAACCTAAGTGGCTGATAATGAGAAAAATATGATAATAAATTTAAAGTCTCATCCAACACACACACACACACACACACACACACACACACACACACACACACCAAGACAAATCCCCCTTTCAAAGAAGTTCATCTAGTTGAATAAATCCACACTCAGACACAAGCTGGAATTATCACTTTTTATTGGAAAGCTAACTCAGCAATGAACAATACATGAAAAACAATTTCCGTCATCATCAAAATTGTAACTAGAACATCATTGCAACATTAACTGAAAATAAATGATCAAAAAATAATGCATATGTAATAATAATATGTAAATAAATTATGCTCAGAAACAAGTTTGCACCAGCTTGACACATTCATAATAAACTGACCCTCAAACCTGAAACATGTGGATGTACTAAAGAATCCAAGAGTCAAAGAATCTGGAAAAAAAAAAAAATCAGGATAGTCATTTTATTCTGTTATTATGTAGACTTGGATCACTGTGATTTCTAACTCCCTTTGAAACACTTAAAATGTCTGGCGAATAAACATAATTTAAAGCCCATTTACAAGCCTGGATGTCAGGTTATATTTTAGACTTGGTGGTATTACAGCATCACTCCCTTAGATGCGCGTTGTTGCACACGGTCACGCGCCAGTCCGGCCCATTTCCGCGTGTCTACGACGATGGGATGCAATTCTCGGCAAGAGAGCAGAACTCGGCACGACAGATCCCGCCAGAAGTCACGTGACTGAAAACTATGAATAGTAAGAAAGGAGAAAGAAAAGGAGGTTAACTACAAAGTTTATATAAAAGTGAAGGAAGGTTCTGGGTTTTCTTCTGTGAATCCCTTAAAATTAGCAAAAGAACGTAAAAGAGAAATCGGAGATGTCATGCATGTTACAATTTTGAAAAGTGGGATGATGTTTGTAATATGCAAATCATCTAATCAACAGAATAGAGCACTGAAGATTAAAAGTTTGTTAGGGGAAAGTGTCGATGCGGTGACACAAAGGAGACAGCACTCCACCCAATACTTCGGGGTGTTGGGGGTGCTAGCCAAGGGTGCCAGAGCCCCGGGGGGTATGTAGTATATAAAGATGTGGTTTTCGCCCCCGCTGTGCCAGGCTCACACCTGAGGACGCAGGGTTGCGAATGTGTTAATGTGTATGTTGATGTGTGTTCACACTTAGTAACTGGTATGTTAATGTGTTTGCTCTGAGTGCCAGAGGCGGGAAGAAAATGTATAAAGCAGTTCGCTTTGGCACTCAGAGTTGGTCTGTTCTGTGTTGGAGGTAAAATAAACTTCTGTGTCATCAGCTTGTGTCTCGTCTGTTTTCATCCTCCACATTGGTGACCTAGAGACGTGAAATGGAAAACGGACCGAGTACCACCACAGACACACTCCCACTGGAGTTTCCCACCACTGCATGTGCCGTTGCAGTCAGACTCCCAGACTTTTGATTTCACCACCCGGCCGCTTGGTTTATTCATGTGGAAGCCCAATTCGCCCTCCACAGAGTCATGGGAGACGACACAAAGTACCATCATGTGGTGGCATCGCTGGACGCACACGCCATACAGTGTGCCATGAGTCTACCCCGAGCCCCGCCAGCCCAAGGAAAATACGACGCTCTCAAGCAACTGCTGCTGCACTGTTATACCGTTTCAGCCGCAGAGAGGGCAGATAAACTCCTCACCCGCTAGGAGCTAGGAGATAGATTGGCTGTGGACCTGATGGAGAGCGTGTTTGCATTGATGGGCACGGACGGTAGATCTTTCCTTTTCGCCCACCTCTTCCTCAGAAACCTATCGGCTTCTGCAAGAGCAATTCTCACTAACTCACCGCTGCTGGCGGCCAGGGACTACCGCACGCTGGCAGAGGAGGCAGACCGCATCATCCTGGCAGACAAGGCTTTCAGCGTTCAGGTGGTGAGACCGGGATCTGTGGCAGAGCCTAGCGAGGTCGAGAAGCCGCAGGTGGTTGCCCGGACGGCTACCCAGAGAAACAGGACTGGGACGCTGTGTTTTTATCACCGCCGCTTTGGCAAGGAAGCACAGCGTTGTCTGCCGCCATGCCATTTCAAGAAGCCAGGAAATGGGACAGCCAGCGGTCAGTAACAGCTGCGACCGCTGGCGACAGGAAGAAGCTGCTTTTCATCATGGACACACTTTCGGGGAGACATTTTTGGTAGACTCTGGCTCCCAAAAGAGTCTCATTTTGCCAGTCAGCATAGACAGGCTTGCAGAAGGCTGTGACCCATCTTCAGTGGCCGCCAGCGGATCCCACATCAGGACTTTTGAAGAAAGGACGGTGACTGTATGTTTACATGGATGCAATTACCAGTGGGACTTTGTGGTAGCTGCATGTTTGGTCCCCATCTTAGGTGCTGATTTTCTGTGTGCTCATGGACTACTTGTTGATGTTGCCAACAGGCGTTTAGTAGACACTGTATCTTTTTCCTCCTTGCCCTGCACAGCTTTGGAAGTTGGGCCACCAACACACACAAATATTCTAGTTCCAGGGGAAAAGTACCAGTGTTTGCTTTCCAAGTTTCCAGCACTCACGGTGCCCACTTTTTCTGCTATGGTAACCAAGCATGGGGTTGAGCATTTAATCACCACGAAAGGTCCGCCCATGTTTGCGCGCCCTCGCCACCTGGATGCAGCTAAACTAGCCATCACGCGCGAGGAGTTTGCTATCTTTGAACGCTTAGGCATCATTAGGTGCTCCAACAGCCCTTGTGTATCCCCGCTGCACATGGTACCCAAGTCCGATGGGTCATGCGGCGATTTATGACGCTTAAGCAACGCCACGGAACACGATTGTTACTCCATCCCGCACATCCAGGATTTTTCCATGCACCTGGTCGGGACGTCCGTTTTTTTCAAAAGTGGATCTGGTCCACAGTTACCACCAGGTCCCAGTGCACGCAGAGGATGTCCCCAAAATGGCAGTAATAACTCCCTTCCGTCTTTTTAAGTTTTTGCACATGCCGTTCCGGTTAACGGGCGCAGCACAAACTTTCCAAAGGATGATGGACACGGCCGTTCGTTTTTGTCTACTTGGACGACATTTTGGTGGCTAGCGTGTCAGGAGGAGCACCTCACCCATCTCAAACAAGTTTTCCAATGTTTGGAAGCGCACGGGCTGATTGTTAACCCAGCGAACTGTCAGTTTGGGCTGCTGGTAGTCAACTTTTTGGGCCAAAAAGTTGGGCCACTGCATCTCGCCAGATGGCGCAATCCCGCTGCCGGATAAAACGCGTGCTGTGTCGGATTTTCCACGTCCACAGACCATGAGGGCGCTGCAGAACTTTTTGGGGATGGTCAATTTTTACAACCGCTTCCTCCCCCGTGCAGGCCACCTGTTGCAGCTGCTCTAAGGCACGCTCAAGAAAAAGAAGCCTGTGGATAGCATCAACTGGACCCCCAAGTGGATCCAGGCATTCACAAATGCCAAAATGATGCTTGCTAAAGCAGCTTTGCTGGCCCACCCAGCCCCGTCACTGTGGATAGTGCTCACCACAGACGTGTCTGACATCGCGGTAGGAGCTGTAGTGGAGCAGTCCGTCTACGGTTTGTGGCAGCCCCTCGCCTTTTTCAGCTGTACTTTGCATGACAACGAGTCTAAGTATAGCGCTTTCAACAGAGAGTTGTTGGCTCTCCACCTCGTTACGCATCATTTTCAGTTCTAGCTTGAGGGTCATGAGTTTACCGCGTTTGTCGGTCATAAACCACTGACCTACGCGATGTCCAAAGTCTTGGAACCATGGTCAGCTCGGCAACAACGGCACTTGGCTGCAATTTCGGAGTTCACAACCGACATCCAACATGTAGCCGCTAATTTGAACGTTGTGGCAGACTGCTTGTCACGCACGCTGGTCTCTCCGGTATACATGAGCACTGATTTTTACGCAATGGCCACCGACCAAACCGGGGATGCAGACATTTCCTTGCTTCAGTCCGTAGCTACTGGATTAAAATTTGAGAGCACGGTGGTACAAGAAGGGTGCCCACCCTTGCTCTGCGACATCTCCACTGGCCGCAACCGCCCCGTTGTTCCAAGCTCCTGGCGCCGCCTCGTTTTTGAGTCTGTCCACTTCCTTTCACATCCCGGTGTGCGAGCCTCAGTTAAACTAGTGGGGTCCAAATTCGTTTGGTCTCACTTACACAGGGATGTGGAAGAATTGGCTGTAGCGTGTGTTGCGTGCCAACGGGCTAAGGTGCACAAGCACACCAAAGCCTTCTTCGAGCCTTTTCAAATTCCAACCAGGAGGTTCGACCATATTCACGTGGACCTAGTGGGTCCCCTTCTACCGTTGCAGGGGTTCACACACCTTTTAACAACTGTGGACCGCACTACATGTTGGCCAGATGTGGTTCCTCTGAGTTCCACCACGTCGGCCGAGGTAGCCCGTGCGTTTTTGTCATCTTGGGTCGCACGGTTCAGATCCCTGTCGGACATCACTTCTGGCAGAGGGCCACAATTTGTTTCAGAACTTTGGTCCATGATGGCCAACAGCCTAGGGGGTCAAAATCCACCGCACCACCGAGTACAACTAATGGTTTATATGAGCATTTTCACAGGTCGCTTAAAGCAGCGTTCAGAGCCTCGCTAACGGATGCAAATTGGGTCGGCCACCTGCCTTGGGTCCTGTTGGGGTTAGGCTCTGCACCTAAGGAAAATTTGGCAGCTTCCCTGGCAGAACTCGTTTTTTCTCAGCCATTGCAGATCCTGGGGGAATTATTGCCAGAGATCCCCACGCCTGGTACCGATCCACCCACGCACTTTTTTCCAGTACAGGGGCTGCCAGTGTTCCAGGCCCGGCACACAATTGTTTTCCCCACACTTTTGTTCCAAAGCACTTAGAGAACGCCAAATTTGTTTTCGTCAGGAACAACACCCACAGAACCCTGCTGCGTACGACAGCCCGCTGAGGGTGCTGGAAACTGGGGAGAAACAATTTGTGTTAGACTTGGAGGGCGTAAGGAAACCATCTGCATTGACAGGCTGAAGCCCGCTTATGTGTTGGCAGACAAGCAGGTGGTGTTGGTTCAAGCATCCTGGTGCGGGCGCCCTCCTACAGTGGGTCCACAGGTTAGTGTTCCCCCGACAGAGGACTGTTTTCAGGAAACTAACTTTTTCCCCTCCCCACCCTCCAGAGACCAAGCCTTTCTCCTACCCACCTCGACAAGAAGGAGCTTCGACTGGCCCACATTACAGCTGCTAAGGGCACTTGCTCAAGCCCAAAGGTCTGGAGGGTTAGGACCCTTTCTGGGTGTTCGGGGGTGGGGGTGGGGGGCTGTATGGTGACACTAAGGAGATGACACTCCACCCAGTACTTCGGGGTGTTGGGGGTGCTAGCCAGTGGCGCCAGAGCACCGGAGGGGTATGTAGTAAATAAAGATGTGCCTTTCGTTCCCACTGTGCCAGGCTCACACCTGAGGACACAGGGGCGCGAATGTGTTAATGTATATGTTGATGTGTGTTCACAGTTGGTAGCAGGTATGTAAATGTGTTTACTCTGAGTGCTAGAGGAGGGGAGAAAATGTATAAATTAGATGGCTTTGGCACTCAGAGTCAGTCTGTTCTGTGTTGGAGGAGAAATAAACCTCTGTGTCGTCAGCTCGTGTCTCGTCTGCTTTCATCCTCCACACTATTAATTTACTTACCAACCTACTAACAGCTTTATTAGTTTGAAACCTAATTTTAAAGGACAGACGACCACTGTAACTACAGTCTCCATCCTCTTCTTAACTCAGAGAAGGCAGAATGCTTCATTCTTATTATCACTTCATAATTATGTCTTCTGTGATGGTAAATAGCCAATATTGGCACAAGTTACTGACCTTTGTCCACTTTCTGACTTCACTGAACTTTGTGTAGAAGAAACATCTCTCACAGAAAGCCTCTGGTTTTTGAAAGAGCAGTGTCCTGACAGCACAATCACCACCTCCTGGGCTGCTACACTTCCAGCACCTGAATGGAGGCTCTGCTGTTAATCTCTGCTAATCTGTTGCCCTGGCTAATAATGTTTTGTATGCATACATGGCGCCTCTTCTCATACATGACATCATTATTATTGTAACGTCAGAGCTGTGTTAAGGGGCGGGGATTCTCCTGGCATGCTTTGGCAGCGGAGGATTCAAAGGGTGTTATCATTTGTGTGTTCTAAAGTGTTATTGCTGTGTCATTATAACTGCGTTATAATGACACAGCAGTGTTATAAGAAGAGTCAGAGCAGTGACTGATCATGCGTTTGTGTCACCCTCAGCGAGACAGAGGTCTGTGTGAGTGACCTCCCCTCCTGTCTGTGTTGAGGAAGTGTGTTTAAATAAAGCCTGTTTCATCATAGTCATCCCTCCTTTCTTGTGTGAACCCTCACACCATCACACTGGTGTCAGAAGTGGGACCATGGAGCAGATGGAAGCCAGGATCAGAGCAGAGATTCAGCAGCTGGAGTGGTTCATCGCTCAGCTGGGAATGGACGACGGAGCTGGTACACCGACCCCCAGAGTTGCTTGCCAGGATGAACGGAGCAGCGGACCTAACGGGACCAGCATACCCCGCCTTCTGCCTTTCTCAAGGCAGGACGGGCTAAACAGAGCAAATCAGCCCTGCTCCCCGCCCTTTTCAGGGCAGGACGGGCCAGCGATTCCACTGCGATCAGGGGCGATGAGCGACCAAGAGGCAACCATCCCACCCATCCGGCAGTGAGCCAAAGTTCCCCGCTTTAACGGTGAAACCCTGCTGGACGACTACCTGGTCCAGGTCGAGCTGGCTGCTGCGTCGAACGGCTGGCCACCCGAAGAGACCGCCGTGTAGGTCGCGCTGGCCCTGGAGGGAAGGGCTTTCTGCACGCCGTCTGATCTCCGGCCCGAGGAACGCTGCAGCTGGCCAGCGCTGCAAGGAGCACTCCGGAGGCGGCTTGAGAGAGCGACCAACGCTGAGCACACCGAGGAACAGCTGGCCAACCACCGGCGAGGCAGCTGAGAGAACCTGGGAGCCTACCCAGCGACCATACAGCTGCTGACACGGCATGGCTACCTGGATTTCGAGCTAGAGGTAATGGAGAAGCTTGCCCTCCGGAACTTCATCCGGGGTCTCCGCCCGGCCCAGCTCCAGAGCCACATCCGGATTCACGCTGCGAGCAGCTGGGAGACGGCTGTGGCAGAAGCGGAGGGGGTGGAACCACTAATGGATTGTACAGCTGATGCATCGGCACCGAGACAGAGAGCCTTCCAGGCCACGGCTGAGAGCGAGGAGGAGGAGGAGGAGCTGCGCCGGACCACAGCGGCGCACCCACAGAGAAGACGGCCACAGCGGTGCGAGGAAGGGTGCTTCTGCTGCAGGGAGCCAGGACACATTGCACAGTACTGCCCGGCACCCACCCCATGACAAACCGGCCCCTCGCCAACATTAAACTAGAGGGAGGTGGCATGGACAGGAACCTGCCGCCTCCCACAGACATTTTCCACGATGAACTGTCACCGCGTGTGGGCTGAATTGGACATTCACCAGGAATATACCTACAGTGCAGCCTGGAAAACATGCCGATCCGGGCCCTGATCGACACCGGTTCTACCATCTCCCTGGTCCGACCCGGTGTGCTGCCAGGCACGGACAAGACAGAACCGCAGGGGTGGGAACCCACCGGGCGCTGCATCACCACAGCTACCGGTGAGCGTGCCAGACTGGGAGAGCGGAGAGTTCTTGTGGTGGGGGTGGCCATTATTGGACTCGATCTGCTCGCAGCATGGGGCGCAAAAATTGACACCACCAGATCGTCCCTCTTGCTGGGGGCTCGGACCATCACGCTCTGCAGCGGGGCCCAGAGGAGGAACCCGGAGGCCTGCGTGATCAAGGGACCGCTAGGGTGGGCCGAACCGGGCAGGTCACTGCAAGTACTGAACACAACGGCGCCACCAGCACGAGCAGAGGGAGCGTGACCACCAATAAAGACAAGCAAGGGGCCACAGCAGAGTGGGTCAATGTGTCAGCAGAAATGCAGCAGGCAGTCGAGGAATTGTTCCAGCAGAGCTGCAGCGGACGGGAATCGGGACAGAGACGCCAGCTGCGGGAGCTGTTGGACTGCTACATGGACGTCTTCACTGCGAAGGATGAGGAATGCACTCGAACCAGCTTGGTGCAGCATGGGATCGACACCGGTGAGAACAGGCCGATCCGGCTCCGCCCCCGCCATCTGCCTTTTTCAAGGCGGGCAGCAGCAGAACAAAAAGTATGGGAAATGCTAGAGGCAGACATTATTGAACCCTCCAGCAGCCCCTTGGTGGTGCCGGTGGTGCTGGTTAGGAAGAAGAACGGTTCGTAGCGGTTCTGTGTGGATTACCGACGCCTGAATGACGTCACCCGAAAGGATTCCTACCCCCTGCCCCGCATCAATGACGCGCTGGATCACATCGCCAGCTCCAGCTGGTTCAGCTCGCTGGACCTCCGCAGCAGCTATTGGCAGGTAGAACTGTCACCTGAGGCCCGCCAGAAAACAGCCTTCTCCATCGGGCAGGGACTGTATCAGTTCAAGGTGATGCCGTTTGGACTTTGCAATGCCCCGGCCACCTTTGAACGTCTGATGGAGCGAGTGTTGGCTCACGTGCCCCGGAGCCGCTGCATTGTTTATCTGGATGACCTGCTGGTTCATGCAGCTGATTTTGACAGCGCCCTGTCCAACCTCCGAGAAGTATTGGATGCCATCCGACAGGCCGGGCTGCAGCTACACCGGCGGAAATGCCACCTATTTCGGCGGGAGACCACCTTCCTGGGCCACGTCGTCAGCGTAGCGGGAGTCGCCACCGATCCAGAGAAAGTGACAGTGGCGAAAAAACGGCCAGTGCCACGTGATGTGGGAGAGCTATGGAGTTTTCTCAGACTGGCCTCCTATTATAGGAGATATGTGAAAGACTTTGCCACCAACGCCAGCCTGCTGCATCAGCTGACACAGAAGGGCCGTGCGTTTCAGTGGAGTGACAGCTATGCTGCTGCTTTTCCCCAGCTTCGGTCAGCGCTCATCGGAGCCCCCATCCTGCAGTATCCCGACCTGAACTGCCCTTTCATTGTGGACACGGACGCCAGCAACCAGGGCATCGGGGCGGTGTTATCCCAGGAGGGAGAACACGGAGAGCAGGCAGTTGCTTTTTTCAGCTGCACTCTCAGCAGAGCTGAAAGGAATTATTGCATTACTCACAGAGAGCTGTTGGCTGGCATCCAGGGGCTTCGCCATTTTCGCCCGTATGTGTATGGGGGGAGGTTCCAGCTCAGGATGGATCATGCTTCCCTGACCTGGCTGCTGAACTTCAAAGAGCCGGAAGGACAGTTGGCGAGATGGCTGGAGACACTGCAGGATTATAATTTTCAGATTGTACATCGGGCATGCCGCCTCCATGCCAATGCTGACCCGCTGTCTTGGCATCCCTGTGCTGCGGAGGACTGTCGTCACTGCCAGCAGGCAGAGGATCGAACCAAGCCGTCCCATGGGCTGCTGCTCTCCGGACCGCTGTGAGGAGGAATAACACAGCGGCACACAGCTCCTCCTCGTATAATCAGGCAGTTCTCCCCAGTGATGACGTCACAGAGGCCCTCGGCGCGCAGCAGCTGCAGAGCGAGCAGGACAGAGATCCGGTCATTTCCCGGGCTCGGCAGTGGCTGGATGCGGGCCAGCACCCCCCCTGGGAGGCTGTGTCTGCGCTGGACCCAGAGACCAAGGCCCTACACGTCTGGCAGCTGCTGGTTCCCTGGCAGCTCTGGCCCAGTGTACTCCAGCTGGTCCACGGGGCGGTAGGAGCGGGCCACTTCGGGGTGACAAAGACTCTGCAGCGTCTTCGAGCCTGGTTCTACTGGCCCGGATGTCACCAGGATGTGGAGCTCCATGTTCATTGCTGCGACACCTGCATGGCTCAGAAGGGGCCAACTCAGCGATCCCACGCCCCCTTGCAGCAGTACCAGGTGGGAGCACCGATGGAATGGGTAAGGGTGGACATTCTGGGCCCCTTTCCCGACCACGGACCGGGGGAACCGCTACGTGCTGGTCGCAATGGATTATTTCACCAAATGGCCAGAGGTGTACACGGTCCCTGATCAGAGCGCTGCCACCACAGCATCAAAACTGGTGGACGAGATGTTCTGTCGGTTTGGTGCACCATCATCGATCAGGGTCGGAACTTTCTTCTTCTTCTTCGTCGATCGCTAGATGGTCACACCAGCTGCCCTGACGAATGCTGCCATCCTGCGGAGGTCCCCAAGGTCCCCGTGCAGCTTTTTGGTTTAGCGATGTGGGGTCAGGCCACGTAGCTCATCTGAGTGCAGCGTGGTCTGGGCAGTCTTGGAGGAGGCGTTCGCTGGTCATTTGGGCAGTGCCACATGGGCATCTGTCCGATTGTCCAACTTTAAGTTTCTGGTGCATGTGATCATGCATTCTGTTATGTCCAGTTCGGAGTCTGAACAGAACGACTTGGTCAGCCCTGCTCAGACTGTAGTAGTTGTCATCCTTGCAGAAGTTTGGGTGTTGCTGCTGCCACGTCTTGTGAGACAGGGCCTAAATAATGGTTTTCTCCTCACTGTAAGAGACCTGCCTGTCTTCCTGGTCTTGCTGCCCACCCTCCTTAGCAAGTCTGTCAGCCGTCTCATTTCCATAGATTCCACAGTGGGCAGGAATCCACTGGAGTGATACATTCGCCTGTGTTGCGTCGGGGGTCCTGAAGTGCATCCAAGACAGAGAGGGCATCAGTGAAGATGACGACCCGCTTGTGTGCCTTGTCTTGATGTTCCCTGACGTGGGCCGCTGCTGTTCTCAGGGCCTCTGCCTCAGCCCTGAAATTGGTGGAGTACTTTCCAGTCGCAATGGGAATGTGGGTCTCCTCGTCAGCGTACCTGATGTACACACCGCCTCCTCCATTCCTGGTTGCTTCCATGGCAGAGCCGTCTGTGTGGATGTGAGTCCACTGCTCTTTAGGGTAGGCAGACCAAATGAACTCCAGGGCCAGCGACTTCCTCTCTTGGTCTGACTGTGTTCCTTTCTTCCCAATGCCCGATATGTCTGTGCGTATGGCTGGGAAGTTCTGTCAGTTCCAGGAGGGAACAGATGCAATGGGTGGTATTGGTGTGGGTATGTGGTCCATCAGTTCTGGGTCTCTCCTTTCAAGTGTCCTGCTCTGGTGGATGAAGCTCAATCTCTTAAGTCTCCCTTTTGTTGGCTTGTTCAGTCTGTCTTTCATGGGATGGTTTTCCAGTCTTTTGAATTTGGCGGCCTGGGTCAGTACCTTGACTATTCTCTGTCTTCTAGTGGTGCAAGGCCTATTGTTGTCTCCAGCGCTTTGATAGGGGTACTGCGCATGGCTCCTGTCATCATTCGCATGGCTTGGTTTTGGAGTCTGTCCAGCTTCTCAGTGTTGCTTTTGGCAGCTGTTGAGGTTGCTGCCATGCCATACTCCAGAACAGGCCGAATCCTCCCCACATAGAGCTTCTTCAGGACACCCTGGTCTGCACCCCAGTCTATTCCTGACAGTTTCTTCATTAGGGCCATCCTGATCTTTGGTTCTTATGCAGCTGGTTCTTCCAAGTCAGTCTGCGATCCATGGTGATCCCGAGGTATGTGGGTGCATATTCAGCCTGGAGCTCATGGGAGTTGATCTGCAGTTTCACCTTCTGGGGTTGAGTGGACAGGGTGAAGACGGTGTATGTAGTCTTCCTCTTATTTAAGCTTACAAGCCATGACTTGGTCCATGCCTCTATCAGCCGGAGAACTTGCTGCAGTCTGTAGTTTGCAGTCACGATGCTTTCCTCACTGCACCAGAGGGCTAGGTCATCGGCATAGATGGCACCTTGTACGTTCCTTGGCAAACTCTGGATGATGTCCTTAATGAATACAAGGAAGAGTGTTGGGGAGAGCACTCCTCCTTGTGGGACTCCTTCCCTCAACACCTTCTTCTTGCTGGAGTACTGTCTGACCTGGACTCTGGCTCTTCTGTTGTGCAGGTATTGGGCAATCCACTTGTACATGCACCCAGCGATACCGCACTGGCGCAGTTTCAGCTTGAGGCTGTCTTTCCATACCCTGTCAAATGCCTTTTCTAGGTCAATCCACACAGCGAGGGTGTGCTTTTTTTCTTGGAAGGCATCTTCTATGGCTTGAGAGATGTATGTTATTTGGTCCTCTGTAGACCGGTTCTGCCTGAAGGCTGCTTGCTCTGGGCCGATGCGTTGTTTTCCTTCCAAGTGCCACATGAGTCTGGTGTTGATGAGACACTCTAGCAGCTTTCCTATGCAGCTTGTAAGGCTTATGGGGCGATAGCTTTCAGCCTTCAACTTATCTTTACCTTTTTTGTGCACTGGAATCATCGTTGCTTCTCTCCAGATCTGAGGCACAGTCCCTGATCTCCAACTGTCGTTGAAAAGCTGCAGAAGTTTCTACTTGGTTTGGGGGCCAAGGTTCAGCAACATTTCATTTGTGATCTTGTCAGACCCAGGGGCTTTTTTCAGCTTCAGTGTTGTCATTGCATCGTCCAGCAGCTTGAGAATGAATGGCGAGTTCATCACTTGTTCAATCTGTGCGTTCTGATGAATTCGCTGGGCTCCTCTGACAACCTTTCTTCTCTCTGGTGGAATCTGAAGATGACTCGTCTTCGCATACTGGTTGATGAAATGGTCTGCTGCTTTCTTGCCAGTCAGCAGTTCTTGATCTGCCTGTACTGTGATCGGTGAGCTTTTGCTGTTCTCGTCGTTGAGGGCTTGAGCCAGTTTCCAAAGCTTGTTGCCGTCCTTGTCCAAGTTGAGCTGCTCTGTCTTTTCTTGCCATTTCTTTCGACCTTCCTGTATAAATGTCTGCCTGTGTTTTGCAGTGGCCGCCTTCAGGGCAATGTTGTTTTCTACTGTAGGATCTGTTTCTACTTTTTTCCTTGCCTCTGCCACATTGTCTTCAAGCTGCTGGAGCTCTTCTGTCCAGTAAGGCCTATAGTTCTTTCTGGCTCCCCGAGGTATAGATTCATTTGCAGCCTTTAGAATAGCATGGTTCAGCACCCTGACTTTCTTGTTGAGGTTCTGCTGCTTGTGACAGATCTCCGCAGAGTACCGGTCCACCAGTGTTGAGAAGCGCACCCAGTTGGCCTTCTTGTAATTCCACCTGGGGAATGTCTTAGCTTCTTGTGCTTTGTAGCTGATGTCCAGTCCGATCTTCACAGGTTTATGGTCACTTCCCCCGAGCTGGCCAAGTACCGTTCTTGTTGCCAGCCTGGCTATGTCGTTGGTGGCAAACGCAAGATCGGGCGTGGTGTTACTCACCCATACCCTGGAGAAGAACGATGGTGGATCATCAGGATCATTCATTAGCAGAAGACTGTTTTCGACTTGCCAATCTTCCACCTCCTCTCCTCTTCTATTTGCTTCACTGTATCCCCATGCCTCGGAGTGACTGTTGAAGTCACCGATGACTAAGCATTGGTGGTCTGGGAGTTCCATTTGGTCAAGTGAGAGCTCTCGCTCTGGGGGGCAGTACACATTGAAGATCGTGATGCTTTCATTGTGAACCATGATTCGAACTCCATAGATTTCTGCCTGGTTGTTGGTACTGACGTCAAACTCTTGTGCTGGTATGGCGTTTTTGACAAGAATCGCCACTCCTCCTTTTGTTCTTCCTTTTCTGTCTTTCCTGAAGACCTGGTATCCCCTAACACTGAAGCATTGGTTTTCCTTCAGGTGTGTCTCCTGTAGGCAGGCTACATCAATGTCTTCTGAGTGGAGTCTTTCGGCAAGGGATATTTTTTTGTTATAGACTCCTTCTGTGTTCCACTGGAGGATGTTGACGTTCCTCTCCTTTGGCGTCTCTTTTCGGCCAGTAGCATTCCTCGTTCCCCGTCCCCTGGTCATGCAGGACGAAGTGAGGTGACCTCCGGTAGCTGAGGGTGAGCCCCTTTGAGGCTGAGGGTCTGGCACTCTTCCTCCCCGGCGGATCCCCAGAGGACGAGCACCATCACCTGCAACATCAGTGTGACTCATCATGAAGTGAATATGCGTGATGCAGAGGTTTGTGGCACCACAGGGGTCCTGCATCTCTGTCTTCAGCCATGGACATTTGTTGGGGGTCCCTCCCCTAGACCAACTGCCTTCCATGGCTGGGCTGTCGAGAGCTTGGTCCACCCTGTAGAAAGGTTGCCTGCCAAGGCTTTCCAAGATCCTTCTTCCCGTGCAACTGTCTGTCCTCCTCCGCCTTCACAGCCGTTGGGAGTTCGCTGTCCTCTCCGCCTGTTCCGCCGTTGGGACATTTGTTGCTGTAACAAAACTTGGGTTTTACGTTAGTGATTTGTTACATGCTGCACAACCCCCAACCTGGAGGACCAGGGTGCACTCTTTAGTCTGGCCTCTACCCCACACGGACCTGTTCGACATGGTTGAACCTTCTGGGAGCACTAGGCTCCCGTCGACATAGCTCCGGGGGTTGCTGAGGCACACAAGCCGCTGCACCCCGACAAGGTATGTGCACCATTGGCAGCGATCGGAACTTTGAGACAGAGGTCTTCAGGGAGGTCTGCAAGCGGCTGGGCATCCGAAAGACCCGGACCACCCTGCTGCACCCACAGAGCGACGGCCTGTTCAAACGGTTCAGCCAGTCCCTTACCACCCAGCTTGCTGTCCTAGTGGACCAGCGACAGTGAGACTGGGACCTGCATTTGCCCTTTGTTCTGTGGGCGTACCGGACGGCCGCACAGGAATCCACCCAGTGCACTCCTGCAGCGCTGATGTTTAGATGTGAGCTGTGCACACCGGTGGATTTGGTATTCGGGTCGGAACTTTGAGACAGAGGTCTTCGGGGAGTTCTGCAAGCGGCTGGGCATCCGTAAGACCCGGACCACCCCTCTGCACTCACAGAGCGACCGCCTGGTCGAACGGTTCAACCGGACCCTTACCACCCAGCTCGCTGTCCTAGTGGACCAGCGACAGTGAGACTGGGACCTGCATCTGCCCTTTGTTCTGTGGGAGTACCGGACGGCAGCACAGGAATCCACCCAGTGCACTCCTGCAGTGCTGATGTTTGGACACGAGCTGCGCACACCGGTGGATTTGGTATTGGTATTTGGATTTGGTATTACTGCATTATAATGACACAGCAGTGTTATAAGAAGAATCAGCAATGACTGATCATGCGTTTGTGTCACCCTCAGTGAGACGGAGGGCTGTATGAGTGACCTCCCCTCCTGTCTGTGTGGAGGAAGTGTGTTTAAATAAAGCCTGTTTTGTCACAGTCATCTCTCCTTTCTTGTGTGAACCCTCACAACGTCACATTATTATTTTTACAAACTTGGCATGTGGCTGCTGGACATCACTTTGAATTAACCACTCAGGTCTGTGCAGGCATTAACAGGTAGACAGCACTTAAAGCGAGCATTGTGGATGTAAAACAGAGTTCTTTCTATCTGTGCTCGACTAGTTTTGACTGAGGCTAGGTCCTGGATGTGTGACACAAAAACCTGAAATAAAAAAGTGAATTTGTATGACAAGAAGTGAAATTGAACTTTGATAATGAAATAGGGAGCCAAATTTCTGCTGGTGCAAACAGTATTCCATATATGTTTTCATGTGTATTTTGGTGTTTCAGCTCCTGGACAAGTTATGATATGCATTTCTACTTTCCCTGGTTTTCTTTGACTTTAAACTCAATGACAGGACTTTGTTACTTTTGCAACTGTACAAACACAAGACCTGTAGCAGGTGAAAAAAACTGGTAAATTTTGAAATTATTCGTAAGTAATGAGCATGCATGTATGTATAAGTTGTGGGGGACCCATGCTGTAGAGTTCAGTAGTTTTCCTCTCAGACTGAGAGAGCATGGAGATCAAAGGGCTGGGGGATAAGGGGAATTGTCTTGGGAGAGTGAATGGTGAATGCAGGACCTCAGGTAGCAGGGAGGTGTGAGTTTTGGGATATAAAAGAGAGAGTCCCTGCTACACATGTTTAATGTTCTGATTCTGGAAGATGTGAGACGCGACGGCGAGACGGCCAGCGGAAGCGAGGAGCCAGCGATGGTAGCGGCAGCGGGGGCCAGGAAGCACCAGAGAAACACGCTCTGCTCCTATCACTGCCGTTTTGGAGAGGATGCACGCCGATGCGTGCCACTGTGCCAATTCAAGCATTTGGGAAACGCCAGGACCAGCAGTCGGTAGCAGCTGCGAAGAAAGCACACTGCTCTACGTGGCAGACTCACACTCGGGGACATGATTCCTCGTGGACTCCGGCTCCCAAAAGAGCCTCATCCTGCCATCCTACGCCGACCGGCTAGCGGGAACTAGCGGTCCCAAGCTGACGGCCGCAAACAGCTCAGACATTAAGACTTCTGGTGAGAGGACACTGACTGTATCCCTGCACGGCCGTACGTAGCAGTGGACATTCGTCATAGCGGCATGCAGTTTCCCAGTCTTAGGTGCTGATTTTTTGTGTGCACACAAACTACTAGTCGATGTTACTAACAGACGCCTGATTAATGCAATGTCTTTTGATTCTCTCCCCTGTACAGCTCGAGGAGCCGGGCCAACAACGCTAGCCAACGTCACAGCTCCAGGTGGTAAGTTCCACACACCACTCACCCAGTTCCCAGCACTCACGGTCCCGACGTTATCAGCGGCCATCACTAAACACGGGGTGGAGCACTTTATTACCACCACTGGGCCGCCCGTTTTTGCACGACCTCGGTGCCTGGACACAGCTAAACTGGCCATAGCGTGCGAGGAGTTTGCCAACTTGGAAAGGCTGGGCATCATCAGACAATCAAACAGCCCATGGACATCCCCACTACATATGGTTCCTAAAGCCGAGGGATCGTGGCAACCTTGCGGAGATTTCCGCAGATTAAACAACGCCACAGCGCACGACCGCTACCCGATCCCCCATATTCAGGATTTTTCCATTCACCTCGCCGGGACACGTATTTTTTCTAAGATAGACCTGGTCTGTGGTTACCACCAGGTCCCGGTGCGCGTGAAGGACATACCTAAAATGGCAGTAATAACCCCGTTTGGTCTGTTTGAGTTTTTACGCATGCCTTTCGGGTTAAAAGGCACGGCACAGACATTCCAACGCATGATGGATGCGGTGTTGCACGATCTGCCGTTTGTGTTCGTCTACCTGGATGACATCCTGGTGGCCAGCTTGTCCGAGGACGAACACGTAGCCCACCTCAGGACGGTTTTACGGAGGTTGGAGGAGCACGGGTTAATAATCAACCCGGTGAAATGCCAGTTCGGCATGATGGGGATCGATTTTTTGGGACACCGCATCTCACCGGAGGGAGCAATACCCTTGCCGGACAAGGTGTGCACAGTGGCGAATTTTCCCCAGCCTCAGATGGTCAGGGCGCTGCAGGAGTTTTTGGGGATGGTGAACTTCTACAATCGTTTCCTCCCCCATGCAGCCCAGCTCATGCAGCCATTGTATGCCGCACTTAAGAAATGGAAGCCGACAGACAGAGTTAACTGGACTCCTGATCGGGAGCAAGTGTTTTCCGAGGTTAAAACAGCTCTGGCGAACGCTGCACTGCTGGCGCACCCAGACCCGGCAGCTCAGATTGCGCTCACTACAGATGCATCAGACGTGGCAATAGGGGCCATCGTGGAGCAGTGTGTCCCCAGTTCTTGGCAGCCGCTCGCCTTTTTTAGCAGGTCTTTGCGCGACAATGAGCGTAAATACAGCGCATTCGACAGGGAGTTGCTGGCTCTCCACCTGGCCATATGCCACTTCCAGTTCTGGCTGGAAGGGCGCGCCTTCACTGCGTTCATGGACCACAAGCCACTAACGTATGCGATGGCCAAGCTTTCGGAACCATGGTCGGACCGGCAGCAGAGACAGCTAGCCGCAATCTCGGAGTTTAGGACCGACATTTGTCATGTGGCCGGTAAACTCAACGTGGTGGCTGACTGTCTCTCGCGCACCTTAGTGGCCCCAGTCTACGTGGGGATAGATTATACGGCCATGGCCGCAGAGCAGACCTGTGATGCCGACGTTTGCACTCTTCAGTCTGGACCAACAGGGTTAAGGCTGGAGAGCAGAGTCATGCAAGACGGGCCCCCCCCCCCCTAATCTGTGATGTCTCCACGGGCCGCCCGCGCCCAGTGGTACCACATGCTTGGTGATGCCGCGTTTTTGAGTCAGTTCACTCCCTGGTACACCCAGGCGTACGCACGTCAGTCAAAATGGTGGCAGCAAAGTTTGTCTGACCGAGCCTGCGTAAACAGGTGAAAGAGTGGGTTGCAGCCTGTGTAGCGTGCCAACGAGCCAAAGTGCACAGGTGCACAAAGGCCCCGCTTGAGCCGTTCCATGTCCCGGCTAAGAGGTTCACCCACGTTCACGTGGACCTCGTCGGCCCCCTCCCACCATTGCACTGGTTCACGCACCTCCTGACAGTGGTGGACCGCACCACGCGATGGCCCGAAGCAGTCCCACTAGCTTCCACCGCGTCCGCAGACGTGGCACGCGCCTTTTTAACAACACAGGGGGCACGTTTTGGCACCCCTTCGGACATCACGTTCAATTGGGGCCCACAGTTTGTTTCCGACCTCTGGTCCACGATGGCTTGGAGCCTGGGCATCTCAATTCATCGCACGACCGCGTACAACCCACAGGCCAATGGGTTATGCAAGTGTTTCCTTAGGTCACTGAAAGCAGCGCTCAGGGTTTCGTTTACGGATGCAAATTGGGTGGACCGGTTGCCGTGGGTTCTATTATGGTTGCGTTCCGCACCGAAGGAGGATTTAGCGGCTTCCCCAGCAGAGCTGGTTTATACGCAGCCCCTGTGGCTCCCCGGGAAGTTTTTACCAGATAACCCCGCGCCGAACACCCATCCGTCCCTGTGTTCGCAGCATAGCGCAGATGCACGGATGCTCCCTGGCCCGGCCCACCACTGTTTTCCCCACGCATTTGTGCCAAAAACCTTGAAGGATGCGGCGTTCGTGTTTGTCAGGCACGATGCCCACCGGACCCCATTGTGCCCACCCTACGATGGCCCGTTCAGAGTACTGGAAACCGGGGACAAACATTTTTTGTTAGACTTGGGGGGTCGCTGGGAGAGAATTTGTATAGACAGATTGCCTTTGTTGTGGCAGATGAGCAGCTGGTGTTGGCTTGAGCTTCTCGGCGAGGAAGACCCCCACTTAGAGCTCCCCAGGTAAATGATTCATGACAGCAGTCACACGAGCATGCTGAATGCCCCCCCCCCCCATTGTCCCCCCACAGACGAACACAACCCCAGGAACCCCCCACCGGCATAGCAGCGTTGTGGAGCCGAAGACCCCCCCGTTACAGCAGCTATGGGCGGAGATTGAAGCCGTAGAGTTCAGTAGTTTTCCTCTCAGACTGAGAGAGCATGGAGATCAAAGGGCTGGGGGGTAAGGGGAATTGTCTTGGGAAAGTGAATGGTAAATGCAGGACCTCAGGTAGCAGGGAGGTGTGAGTTTTGGGATATAAAAGAGAGAGTCCCTGCTACACATGTTTAATGTTCTGATTCACGCCGGCATTAATGACATCCGTCTCCGGCAGTCGGAAGTCACGAAACTTAATGTAGAATCGGTGTGTGACTTTGCAAAAACGATGTCTGCCACTGTAGTATTCTCTGGGCCCCTCCCCAATCTGACCAGTGATGACATGTTTAGCCGCTCGTCATCCTTGAACCGCTGGCTGTCTGTGTGGTGTCCTAAAAATGACGTGGGCTACATTGACAATTGGAGCTCTTTTTGGGGAAAACCTGGTC
Source organism: Pholidichthys leucotaenia (assembly GCA_020510985.1). Taxonomy (NCBI): domain Eukaryota; kingdom Metazoa; phylum Chordata; class Actinopteri; order Cichliformes; family Pholidichthyidae; genus Pholidichthys; species Pholidichthys leucotaenia. The sequence goes on from CM035837.1 coordinate 138,162,377, forward strand.
TTATGAGACGAGACAGCATTCATCCCACTTTGGATGGTGCTTCTCATTTATCTAACAATCTGGCATCTTTTTTATCCAAATTTCCAAAACCCTGACTACTCAGAGTTGGGACCAGGAAGCAGAGTCGCAGTCTTACACGCCTCTCTGCAGCTCCTCTTCATCCGCCACCCCTCAGCTTAGCCCCTGACTTCCCCATCAGAGAATCATTGTCTGCTCCCTCCAAAGTAAATAAAAATATAATGTATAAGCATCCCAAAGTGATAAAGCAAAATATTGGTAAAACTCAAATTAAACATAAAGCCTCTAAATTGAATGATTTGGCCTCTGTTCCTCCTCATAATTTAAAAATTAAATGTGGTTTATTAAATATTAGGTCTCTAACTCCCAAGTCTCTGTTAGTCCATGATCTGTTAATTGATCATCAGATTGATTTAATTTCCCTTACAGAGACTTGGTTAGGGCAAGAGGATTATGTTGGTTTAAATGAATCAACTCCCTCTGGTTATTTAAACTGTCAAAATCCCAGAAGTTCTGGTCGTGGAGGAGGAGTAGCAACAATTTACCATTCCAAATTACTAGTTAATGTAAAGCAAAAAACATGTTATAATTCCTTTGAGGGCCTGGTCCTCAGTATTGGGCACTTTAGCAATTTTAGGTTAAACCCAATTTTATTTGCCATAGTTTATCGTCCCCCATCAACCTACTCAGAATTTTTATCCGAATTTGCTGATTTCTTAGCTGATTTAGTGCTGAAATCTGATAGAATAATTATAGTAGGGGACTTTAATATACATGTGGATGTAGATAGTGACTGCCTTAATGTGGCTTTTAATTCAATATTAGACTAGATTGGGTTTTCTCAGAAAGTAGGAAATTCTACTCATTACCTCCACCATACATTGGACCTTGTTCTGACATATGGCATAGAAATAGAAAATCTTGTAGTGTCTCCTCATAACCCTGTACTGTCAGACCATTGTCTGTTAACCTTTGATTTTACTATTTCTGACTATTTGGCTCCTAAAGAAAAATATTATTACAGTAGATGCCTCTCAGATGATGCTGTTTCCAAATTTATGCAGATTGTTTCCTCTATGTCATGTGTCAACACAACGGAAATAAGCTATAGACAGCTTGCTCCTTCTGTAATTGATAACATGGTGGATAGTGTTTCAGCTTCTCTGCATCAGGCTCTAGACTTGGTGGCCCCCTTAAAAAAAGAAAAAGTCTAATCAGAGATTTCTAACTCCTTGGTTCAACACAGAAACTCGTAGCTTAAAACAGAAGACTCGTCAATTAGAAAGAAAATGGCACTCTACTAATTTAGATGAAATCTATTTAGCTTGGAGAAATCATCTTTTAATTTATAAAAAATCTCTTAGAAAAGCTAGAACGAGTTATTACTCTGCATTAATAGAAGAGAATAAGAATAATCCCAGGTTTCTTTTCAGTACTGTAGCCAGGTTGACAAAGAGTCAGGACTCTGTCAATCCTAGCATCCCCTTAGAGCTTACTAGTCAGGACTTTATGAACTTTTTCAATAATAAAATTTCATCCATCAGAGATAAAATCAATCAGATTCTTCCCACAGTTAACTTAAATACTTTAACTACTACAACTCCTTCTATTGATGTCTGTCTTGATGAGTTTACTCCAGTCGACCTTTGTGAGTTAGACAAAATAGTTTCCTCATCCAAACCTTCAACTTGTCTTTTAGACCCTATTCCTACCAGGTTATTTAAAGAAGTCTTCCCACTTATTGGTAGCTTTATTCCTCATATAATCAATTCTTCATTAACTTTAGGTCATGTACCGCAGGCTTTTAAAACGGCTGTAATTAAATCCTTACTCAAAAAGCCAACGCTAGATCCAGGAGCTTTAGCTAACTATAGACCAATCTCTAATCTCCCTTTCATTTTAAAAATCTTAGAAAGAGTTGTTGCTAAGCAATTATTTGACCACCTGCAGGGAAATGGTTTACTTGAAGAGTTTCAATCTGGGTTTAGAATCCATCATAGTACTGAAACAGCCTTAGCGAAGGTCACTAACGACCTCCTCATTGCATCTGATAATGGACTAGTTTCTGTACTTGTCCTTTTAGACCTTAGTGCAGCTTTTGATACTATCGATCATAATATTCTACTTGATAGATTAGAACACTATGTTGGACTTAATGGAACTTCGTTGCAGTGGTTTAGATCTTATTTATCTGAAAGGTTCCAGTTTGTTCATGTAAATAATGAGTTTTCTTTCAACTCAAAGCTTAGTCATGGAGTTCCACAGGGATCTGTGCTAGGCCCTACTCTTTTTAGTTAATATATGCTTCCGTTAGGCAACATTATTAGAAAGCACTGTATACATTTTCATTGTTATGCAGATGACACACAATTATACCTGTCAATGAAGCCAGATGATAGTAATCAATTAGCCAAGTTAGAAGCCTGTCTTAAGGAAATCAAAGCTTGGATGACTTGTAATTTCCTGCTATTAAATTCAGATAAGACTGAAGTCATTCTTGTTGGTCCAAAAAACCTTAGAAATTCCTTTCCAATGGGTTCATGAACTTTTGGCAACCCTGGATCGCATATGTGTCTTCCATTAGATCTAATCTTTGACAAATACCATTTCAATAATGGTTCCGCTCTTTGTTCCAACTCTACTCAGATGCTCTTTTATCTTTATTTACTTACTTTTTCTTTTTGTTTGTTTTTTGCTGGTTTGTTTGGTTTTTTTTTTGTTTTTTGTTTTTTTCTCTTTAATTTCACTTTTTCTTTCACTTTAAAAAAAAAAAAGGGGTGTTGTAAGAATTAATCTTCCAATGTCGTCAGATATCAGAAAATAAGGGAACATGTGATGAAAATGTAAACAATGCATTGCTGTAACGACCTGTATACCCTTTACAAAAACTTAAATTAAAAAAAAAAAAAAAAAAAAGAAATTCCTTTCCAAATCAAACTTTCAGTTTGGATGCAGTTACTCTTTCTCTTAATAGCTCTGTGAGGAACCTTGGAGTTATTTTTGATCAGGATTTGTCCTTCAATTCACATATTAAATTTGTTTCTAAGACTGCCTTCTATCATTTGCGTAATATTGCCAAGATTAGGAGCATCTTGTCTCAGAGTGATGCTGAGAAGCTGATCCACGCTTTTGTTAGCTCGAGATTAGATTATTGTAATTCTTTATTATCAGGCTGTCCTAAAACATCTTTAAAAAGTCTTCAGCTGATCCAAAATGCTGCAGCAAGAGTTTTAACAGGTACTAGAAAGAGAGATCATATCTCTCCGGTTCTGGCCTCCCTTCATTGGCTTCCCATAGAATTTAGAATTAAGTTTAAAATCCTTCTTCTTACTTACAAAGCTCTAAACAATCAGGCTCCTTTTTATTTAAAAGATCTGATACTACCGTATTATCCTAACAGAGCACTACGCTCCCAAAATGCAGGATTACTTGCAATACCTAGAATCTCCAAAAGTACAATGGGAGGCAGAGCCTTCAGTTATCAAGCTCCTCTCCTGTGGAATCAGCTGCCAATCTGGATTCGGGAGTCAGACTCGATCTCTGTTTTTAAGAATAGGGCTAAAACCTACCTTTTTGATATAGCCTACAATTAGGGAGGGACCATGTGTTTCTGAACCCTCCCTTAGTTATGCTGCTAATAGGTTTAGTCAGCCGGGGGACCTCCAGTAATGCACTGGGCCTCACTCCTTTCCTCACTCTCTATGAAATATTTTTTTTTTGCTGGTCATTAACATTTGTTTGTTCTCTCCCATAGATTTAGTCCCCATCGTGCTGTTTGCTCTCTACATGTCTGTTCTTTTCTTCTTCTCTATCCCCTCACCCCCCAGCCAGTCGCAGCAGATGACTGCCCCTCCCTGAGCCTGGTTCTGCTGGAGGTTTCTTCCTGTTAAAAGGAAGTTTTTCCTCTCCACTGTCGCCAAGTGCTTGCTCACAGGGGATCGCCTGACTGCTGGGGTCTTTCTGCAACTGTGGGGGTCCCCCCCCTACAGTTGATAGTGCTATGAGATGACTGTTGTTGTGAAATGGCGCTATATAAATAAAGCTGAATTGAATTCTGGAAGATGTGAGAGTGAAATAAAGTTTGTCTGCTCGGAAAGTGCGGTCTGGTTATTTCATCTCCACAAAGTATGATTTTGGCTGGTAGGAGTGAGTGGATTTCATTACCTGTACATTCCACCAATTTTAAAATTAGGCTACTCATAGTAAATTAATTAAATATGCAACTTTCAAAGGCTTACAATTGTATCTTGAATTAATGAGGAGTCGAGGTGACGTTTTATAGTTTTATTTATATATAGGGGCGTCACCCCTCCTCTCTACTCTAAGGCACCGCCATAATAACAATAATAATAATAATAATATACACAATATACTATCTAACATTCTCCCCCCCTTTGAAAAATCCCAAGCATACCAAATGGCCCCCCTTTCAATACAGTGGGGTAAAAAAGTATTTAGTCAGCCACCAATTGTGCACGTTCTCCCACTTAAAAGATGAGAGAGGTCTCCAATTTTCATCATAGGTATACCTCAACTGTGAGAGACAAAATGAGAAAAAAAATATCCAGAAAATCACATTGTCTGATTTTTAAAGAATTTATTTGCAAATTATGGTGAAAAATAAGTATTTGGTCAATAACAAAAGTTCATCTTAATACTTTGTTATATACCCTTTGTTGGCAATGACAGAGGTCAGACGTTTTCTGTAAGTCTTCACAAGGTTTTCACACACTGTTGCTGGTATTTTGGCCCATTCCTCCATGCAGATCTCCTCTAGAGCAGTGATGTTTTGGGGCTGTCGCTGGGCAACACGGACTTTCAACTCTCTCCAAAGATTTTCTATGGGGTTGAGATCTGGAGACTGGCTAGGCCACTCCAGGACCTTGAAATGCTTCTTACGAAGCCACTCCTTCTTTGCCCGGGTGGTATGTTTGGGATCATTGTCATGCTGAAAGACCCAGCCACGTTTCATCTTCAATGCCCTTGCTGATGGAAGGAGGTTTTCACTCAAAATCTCACGATACATGGCCCCATTCATTCTTTCCTTTACACGGATCAGTCGTCCTGGTCCCTTTGCAGAAAAACAGCCCCAAAGCATGATGTTTCCACCCCCATGCTTCTCAGTAGGTATGGTGTTCTTTCTCCTCCAAACACAACAAGTTGAGTATTTATCAAAAAGTTCTATTTTGGTTTCATCTGACCATACAACATTCTCCCAATCCTCTTCTGGATCATCCAAATGCTCTCTAGCAAACTTCAGACGGGCCTGGACATGTACTGGCTTAAGCAGCGGGACACGTCTGGCACTGCAGGATTTGAGTCCCTGGCGGTGTAGTGTGTTACTGATGGTAGCCTTTGTTACTTTGGCCCCAGCTCTCTGCAGGTCATTCACTAGGTCCCCCCATGTGGTTCTGTGATTTTTGCTCACCGTTCTCGTGATCATTTTGACCCCACGGGGTGAGATCTTGCGTGGAGCCCCAGATCGAGGAGATTATCAATGGTCTTGTATGTCTTCCATTTTCTAATAATTGCTCCCACAGTTGATTTTTTCACACCAAGCTGCTTACCTATTGCAGATTCAGTCTTCCCAGCCTGGTGCAGGTCTACAGTTTTGTTTCTGGTGTCCTTTGACAGCTCTTTGGTCTTGGCCATAGTGGAGTTTGGAGTCTGACTGTTTGAGGTTGTGGACAGGTGTCTTTTACACTGATAATGAGTTCAAACAGGTGCTATTAATACAGGTAACGAGTGGAGGACAGAGGAGCCTCTTAAAGAAGAAGTTACAGGTCTGTGAGAGCCAGAAATCTTGCTTGTTTGTAGATGACCAAATACTTATTTTCCACCATAATTTGCAAATAAATTCTTTAAAAATCAGACAATGTGATTTCTGGATTTTTTTTTTTCTCATTTTGTCTCTCATAGTTGAGGTATACCTATGATGAAAATTGGAGACCTCTCTCATCTTTTAAGTGGGAGAACTTGCACAATTGGTGGCTGACTAAATACTTTTTTGCCCCACTGTATATCCCAGGTGACACTGTGGAGAGTGCAAATAAACGGAGGCAGACTTATGCAGCAGACGACTTTATTCACTCTCACATCAGTCATACACAGAAAAAGCATATATCAATACACCAGGGTCTCTCCTTTTATATCAACCGCCCATCTCACGTCTGCATGACATCTTGCATCACAATACATTCAACCCTCCCCCCCCACTACTTCTTCCTGCTACCTCACCATAATCTCTCTCATCTCCATACCTATTGTCCTTCTCTGTTTACCCTTTGCATCCAGTCTGAGATGATTAACCCAGTCTCTACACCCCCACCCCCCCCGTAGAATTTCAGACCAAGTTTCAGTCCTCACGTCCTTTTGGCTTCAGTCTCCTCCCGTATCTGCTGTAACGGGGGCTCTCCGCCTCCACGGCGCTGCTGTGCCGGTGGGGGGCTCCTGGGGGTGTGTCTGTCTGCGGGTGGGCAATGGTGAGGGGGGGAAACTTCGACTTGCCCGTGTGGCTGCTCTAATGAATCGTTTACCTGGGGAGTTCTCAGTGGGGGTCTTCCACGCCAAGGGGCCTGAGCCAACATCACTTGCTCATCCGCCACCACAAAGGCGGGCTTAAGTCTGTCTATACATATTTTCGTCCTACGACCCCCCAAGTCTAACAAAAAATGTTTGTCCAAACAAATCCCCTTTTGATGCGGAACGCAACCCCAATAAAACCCATGGCAACCGGTCTACCCAATTTGCATCCGTCAGTGAAGCCCTGAGCGCTGCTTTCAGTGACCTATGAAAACGCTTGCATAACCCATTGGCCTGTAGGTTGTACACGGTTGTGCGATGAATTGCAACACCCAGGCTACGGGCCATCGCGGACCAGAGGTCGGAAACAAACTGTGGGCTCCTATCGGACATGATGTCCGACGGGATGCCAAAACGTGCCACCCATGTCGTCAAAAAAGCGCGCGCCACGTCCGCGGACATGGTTGCCGCCAGCGGGACTGCTTCTGGCCAGTGTGTGGTGCGGTCCACCACTGTCAGAAGGTGCGTGCACACCTGCGATGGTGGGAGGGGGCCCACGAGGTCCACGTGAACATGGTCGAACCTCTTAGCCGGTATACAAAATGGCTCCAAAGAAGCCTTCGTCTGTCTGTGTACTTTGGCTCGTTGGCACACTACGTAGGCTGCCGCCCACTCTTTCACTTGTTTGCGCAGGCCTGGCCAAACTTCGCTCCCATCATTTTGACTGATGCGCGCACTCCTGGGTGTGCCAGAGCGTGAACTGACTCAAACACTCGGCGGTGCCAAGCAACTGGGACCACCGGGCGTGGGCGTCCCATGGAGACGTCGCAGATTGGTGTGGGGGGGGGGGCTGTTGTCTTGCAGTACTCTGTTCTCCAGCCTTAACCCTGTTGGTCCAGACTGGAGCGCGCACACGTCCGCATCGCCAATCTGCTCTGCGGCCATGGCTGTATAATCTATCCCCACGCAGACCGGGGCCACTACTGCGCACGAGAGGCAGTCCGCCACCACATTCAGTTTATCCGACACATGCTGAATATCGGTCGTAAACTCCGAGATCGCGACCAGCTGTCTCTGCTGCCGGCCTGACCATGGTTCCGAAACCTTGGCCATCACAAACGTTAGCAGCTTGTGGTCCACGAACGCGGTGAAGCTGCGCCCTTCCAGCCAGAACTGGAAGTGGCATATGGCCAGGTGGAGAGCCAGCAACTCTCTGTCGAACGCGCTGTATTTACGCTCACTGTCGCGCAAAGCCCTGCTGAAAAAAGTGAGTGGCTGCCAAGAACCGGGGACGCGTTGCTCCACGACGGCCCCTATGGCCATGTCCGAGGCGTTGGTAGTGAGCGCTATCCGGGCCGCCGGGTCTGGGTGCGCCAACAGTGCGGCGTTTGCCAGGGTTGTTTTTTTTTTTGTAACTTAAGATTTTTATTCATTTTTCATTATATATATTGCATTCAGATCACAGTCTACATTTAAAAAAAAAAAAAAACAAAGGGGCTAGAGTAAAAAAGAAAAAGGAAAAAAAAAAAAAAAAAAAGGGGGGGGGGACAAATGTTGGAGCATCAAGTTTTTAGTTTCCATCTCTTAATTCTTCTGGTTTTTCCAGCGTCGTTGGTTATTCTTTCAATATCTGTCTCGTTGTTGCACTTTGTAGTGTGTCCATTTCCGCCATTTTTTTTTCCCATAGTCCTTCTTGCATTCTTTGTCGATATGTTAGTTTTTCCATCATACGTATGTCCTCAATAATGTCAGTCCATTGCTCTTGGTCAGGAAGAACTTCTGATCGCCATTTTTTTGTGATTGTTTTTTTACATGCAATCAACAAGATTTTAACTAGATATCTGTCCTCCGCCTGTATAACATTGTCTCTTTTAAGATCACATAGGTACATCAGGTTACAGTTCATTGGTATATTATATCCTAATATCCTCTGTATTGTCACATGTATAGATTTCCAGAATGATGAGATTTTGCAGCATTTCCAAAACATATGCGAGTGGTCTGCATTTTGAGCCCCACATCCCCTCCAGCATAAAGATTGGGTATTTGTATACTTTCCTTGAATCTGTGGTGTAATGAAAAAGCGAATCAGGTTTTTCCATCCAAATTCCCTCCATGTTCTTGAATTTGTTGACGTGTGTTGTGTTTTCCATATTTCCTGCCAGCTTTCTTCTGTTATGTTTAAATTGAGCTCTTTCTCCCATTTCTCCTTTATATAGTTACTTGAATGATTGTTTGCCATAAGTTTCTGATATAGCTTTGAAATAATTCTTGTTTTATTTCCTGTATATGAGCTTAAAATGAATTGTATAATCTCGCTCACATCTGTTTGGAGGTTATGCCTAATCTTCTTCATATAATAGTCTCTCATCTGCAGATATCTGAAGAATTCCGATCTTTCTAGTTTAAATTTTCTCCTGATGTTTACAAAGCTCCCGAGATCTTTTTTTCCGATATTGCCCCATGCTGTGATTCCCTTGTTCACCAGATTTTTGTATCCCCTATCTTGTTTTGCCGGTTCAAACTGACTGTCAAATGCTACCCATTTCAATAGTTTTATGTCTTCCTTTATATTATACTTTTGTACTATTTTATACCACAGTTCTAAAGTAAATTTAGTGATTGGGTCTATTTGTTTGATTTGCTTATATGCATCTTTATCTCCTATTATGCTTTGTACTGGGAGTCCCTCAATTTCCTTTTCCATTTCTTTCCATTTTGCCTCATATCCCTCGTCGCACCAACATATGATATATCTTATTTGTGCTGAGTAGTAATATTCCTTTAGACTCGGTAGGCCCATGCCTCCTTTCTCTTTTGGTAATTGGAGAGTTTTATATTTCACTCTTGGTTTTTTACCTCCCCAAACAAATCTCGATATCATCCTGTCCCACTTTGAGAATTGGGCATCTGGAATCTCTGTTGGTAGAGCCTGGAAGAGGTAAAGTAATCTAGGTTGTATGCTGATTTTGACTGTCTCAATTTTTGAATTCAGATCCATATTTAAGATTGACCATCTATCAATATCTTTTTTTATTTCTTGTTCCAACCTATCATAGTTTGCTTTATAGATTTTGCTTAGATCTTTAGGTATGTTCACTCCAAGGTATTTTATTTCTTTTTGTTTCCAGTTTAGTTTGATCTTATCAGTTATCTGGTTTAGAGGGTTATAGTGGAATGTCAGTATTTGTGTTTTTGTTATGTTTATCTTGTATCCTGATAATTTTCCAAAATTTTCTATCAAGTTCATCATTTCCATTATTGATTCATCTGGTTGTTCAAGGTAAACTATAATATCGTCTGCAAATAGCCCAATCTTGTGTTCTGCCCCCTTTATTGTTACACCTTTTAATTTCTTATTTTGTCGTATCGCTTGAGCCAGTGGCTCTATGAACAGAGCAAACAAGGTGGGCGATAAGCAGCATCCCTGCCTAGTTGATCTTTGTATATTTACTTTGTCTGTTAAGCTACCGTTTATCTTGATTCTTGCCACAGGTTCTTGATACAGCGTCCTTATGCATTGTACTGATTTTTCGTTAAATCCAAAGCGTTCCAGCACACTATATAGGAATTTCCAGTTAACCCTGTCAAATGCTTTTTCTGCGTCTAAACTCATTATTACTGCGCTTTTCTTTTCTTTATGTATTTGATTAATTATATGTATTGTTCTCCTGATATTGTCATGTGTTTGGCGTCCCTCTATGAAACCAGTTTGATCATCTTCTATCAATTCCGTCAAGAATGTCTTTATTCGTTTACATATAATTGTTGTATATATTTTATAATCTACATTTAATAAAGAGATTGGTCTATAGTTTCCGCATTGTTCTTTATCTTTCCCTGGTTTTAAAATAACTGAAATGATTGCTTCGTTCCATGATGGAGGTATTTTGTTGTTGTTCAGCGTCCAATTAAATGACTTTAGGAGTTGTGGCGTGAGTTCTTCTATAAACAGTTTATAAAACTCAGATGGGTATCCATCACTACCTGGTGATTTACCGTTTTTAAGTGACTTAATCACATCTCTAATCTCTTGTGTTGTTATTTCTGCTGTTAGCTTTCCATTTTGTTGATTTCCTATTGATGGCAAGTCCAATGTGTATAGAAATTTTTTAATATCTTTAGTATTTGTTTCTTCAGGTTGCGAGTATAGTTCTTGGTAGAAATTATGGAATATTTCTTTGATGTTTTCTGGGTTAACTGTGGTTTTATTTGTGGTGGGGTCTTTAATCTTATATACATTATTCATTGTTTGTTGTTTTCTTAACCGTTTTGCCAGCAGTTTTGTGGCTTTTGGTCCCGTTTCATAATATTTTTGCTTTAGATATCTATTTTTCCTTTCAATTTCATCCATTTGTGTTTCTTTTATCTTTATTTTTTCTTCTTTAATTTCTTGATATATTTTTGGGTCATTTGTGCTTTGATGTTTATGTTCTAATTCCCTCAGTCTCTCACATCTTTGTTCATATGCTTCCAGTTTAGTCTTATTTGCTTTTCCTGTTTCAACAATTAATTTACCTCTTAACACGGCTTTTAGTGCATCCCATAGTATTGTTGGGTCTACTTCTTCATTGTCATTCTCTTGGATATATTCATTTATGTTTACTTTTATTCTTTCTTTCATTTTATCATCATTTAACAGTCCTACATTAAGTTTCCATGTTGTTTGTCGTTTTCTATTGTTTAAATTTATTTCCATGTATATAGGATTATGATCTGATATTTCTGCCCCTCCAATCCAACAATTTCTCACCCTGTGTCTGTCACCTTCATTCATAAGGAAGTAATCTATTCTAGAGTGTACTTTATGGACTGCTGAATAATGTGTATAGTCTTTTTCGAGTGGGTGCAGGTCCCTCCAAATGTCTACCATACCCATTTCTGCCAGTGAGGTTCTTATGAATTTTGTTACATGTTTTTTTGTCTTCTTAACACTTGTTGTGTCAACTTCATGATCCATGACAGCATTTAAGTCTCCTCCACAAATCAGGACTCCTTCACTGTGTGTTGCTATGAGATCAAACAGATGTTGAAAAAAACCCTTGTCACTTTCTGGTGGGGCATAGATGTTCACTAACGTGATCTGCATTCCATCTATGCTACCCTTTATTATTACATACCTGCCTTCTTTATCCTGGATTTAAGATAAGATAAGATAAGCCTTTATTAGTCCCACAACGGGGAAATTCCAGGATTGCAACAGCACAGGGATAGCAACACTCAGAGCAACAATCAGAAGGCAAAAAAAGCAAGCAAGAGCAGCTAATATACATATGTACATATTACTATAAAATATATATATACACACACACACACACAGACACACAGTGCAGAGCATTGTAGCTGTCCTGTTCACATTCAAATTGTATTTTATTTGAGATTAGTATCATGACCCCCCTTTTAGTTCCTCCCTTAAATGAACTGTAGTAGGAGTTCTTATAGCCAAATCTCTTTAGTTTCACATGTTCTGTCTTGCTCAAATGTGTCTCTTGCATAAATATAATTTCGGCTTTTTCTTTCTTGAATTTTCTTATTATTCTTTCCCTTTTAACAGGTGAGTTCAGACCATTCACGTTTAGTGTTATTATCTTAAGATTTTTACCCATATTCATGTTTTTCCATTTTTTTAACCTGTGCTCCTAGCCCCTTTAACAACAAAAATAACACATATTTATATAAAAACACATTAAAAAATCTCGACCTCCGTACTTTGGGCCTTTCTTCTGCCCACTGGTCCCTGTTGGTGGGTGGAGGGATTGTCCTCACCGAGTGTAGGGCCCTCCCTAGACCTGTATTTACTATCCAAGAAATAGTCATTAGTCTAGAAATGTCCAACAAATATCACTTAAACCTCTCCTAGCCGTCTGTTTCTCTTTTACCTTGTCTTCTTGGCCTTCATTTCTTCTGTGTCTTTCTTAATCTTTGTTATAATCTAGGCTTTCAGTTGAAAGCCTTGTAGTCTTTCCTGGGCCCGCTGCGCCACGTCTCCCCCCGTCTTTTGCCGCTCACTCGCCTCCACTCCGGCTGTCGTGATGCGTTCAGGGCCTCCGCTGCTCCTACCGTTTCCTCCGGCACGTACACCTCAAGGCCCCGCTCCATCATGTCCTGCGCTGCCTCTCTGGCTGTGTTGTAGGTTCTTACGCCGTTCTCCCAATGAATCCTCATCTTCGTTAGCGGCGTTTGGAATCTAATTTTTTTTTCTTTCAGCGTTTTTTTAATGTTGGCGCCAGGGTTGTTTTAACCTCCGAGAATGCCTGCTCCCGCTCCGGAGTCCATTCGACTCTGTCTGCCGGTTTCCATTTCTTGAGCGCGGCGTACAATGACTGCATGAGCTGAGCTGCGCGGGGGAGGAACCGGTTATAAAAGTTAACCATCCCCAAAAACTCTTGCAGTGCCCTGACCGTCTGAGGCCGGGGAAAATTTGCCACCGCGCACACCTTGTCGGGCAAGGGTATCGCTCCCTCCAGTGAGACGCGGTGCCCCAAAAAGTCAATCCCCGTCACGCCGAACTGGCATTTCGCTGGGTTGATTATTAACCTGTGCTCCTCCAACCTCTGGAAAACCGTCCTGAGGTGGGTTACGTGTTTGTCCTCGGATGCACTGGCCACCAGGATATCATCCAGGTAGACAAACACAAACGGCAGATCACGCAACACTGCATCCATCATGCGTTGGAATGTCTGTGCTGCGCCTTTTAATCTGAAGGGCAAGCCTAAAAACTCAAACAAGCCAAATGGAGTTCTTACCGCTGTTTTGGGTATGTCCGCCGCACACACTGGGACCTGGTGGTAACCACGGACCAGGTCTATTTTAGAAAAAATGCGTGCCCCGGCGAGGTGAACGGAAAAATCCTGAATATGGGGAATCGGGTAGCGGTCGTGCACTGTGAGGTTATTCAACCTGCGGAAATCTCCGCATGGTCGCCACAATCCCTCGGCCTTAGGGACCATGTGTAGCGGGGATGCCCATGGGCTGTTTGAGCGCCTGATGATGTCCAACCTTTCCAAGTTGGCAAACTCCTCGCGCGCTATGGCCAGTTTAGCTGCGTCCAGGCACCGAGGTCGTGCGAAAACGGGCGGCCCAGTGGTGGTAATAAAGTGTTCCACCCCGTGTTTAGTGCTGGCCGCCGAAAACGTTGGGACTGGGAGTGCTGGGAACTGGGTGAGCAGTGTGTGGAACTTACCGCCTGGAGCTGTGACATTGGCTTGTGTTATTGGCCCAGCCCCTCGAGCTGTACAGGGGAGAGAATCAAAAGACATTGCACTAACCAGGCGTCTGTTAGCAACATCGACTAGCAACCCGTATGCACACAGAAAATCAGCTCCCAGGATTGGGAAACTCAATGCCGCTATGACAAAAGTCCACTTGTATATACGGCCGTGTATCGATAAAGTCAGTGTTCTCTCACCAAAAATCTTAATGTCCGAGCCGTTTACGGCTACCAGCTGGGGGCCGCTAGCTCCTGCTAGCCGGTTGGCGTAGGACGGCAGGATGAGGCTCTTTTGGGAGCCGGTGTCTACGAGGAAATGTCTCCCTGAGCGCAAGTCTGTCACATAGAGCAGCTTGTTCTCTTCACCGGCAGTCGCAGCTGCTACTGACTGCCGGCCTTGGTGTTTCCCGAATGCTTGAATTGGCACGGTGGCACACATCTGCGTGCGTTCTCTCCGAAGCGGCGGTGGTAGAAGCAGAACATGTCTCTCTGGCGCTTCCTGGTCCCCGCTGCCGCTACCGTCGCCAACTCCTCGCGTCCGCTGGTCGTCTTGCTGGGTTCCGACGCCACCGCGTTCACTGTGAGGGCTCTGGTGGTGAGGATGATCCGATCTGCCTCCTGGACTAGTGCACGGTAGTCACACGCGGCCAGCAACGCCGAATTGGCAAGAACCACTCTTGCCTCTGTTGGGAGGTTCTGGAGGAAAAGGTGGGCAAACAGAAAATGCGTGTCGTCCATGCCCATCAACGCCAACATCTTCTCCATCAGTTTGACCGCCGACCCATCTCCTAACTCAGAGCGCCTCAGGAGCCTCCCTGCTCTCTCACAGTCTGAGACCGTGTAGCGCCGGGTCAGCGCGGCCTTGAGAGCCCCGTATTTATCGTGGGCTGGAGGCTGTTGGAGCAGGCTCGCTACTTGCTGAGACGTGCGAGTGTCCAGCGCTGCGAGCACATAGTAATATCTGGTGTCGTCTGCCGTTATTCCCCGGAGGGCGAACTGAGCCTCGGTGTGGTGGAACCAAGACTGCGGGTCATGCAGCCAAAAGTCCGGTAGTTTGATCGAAACAGCGCACGCGTTGCTGGGGGTTCCCGTCCGGGCCGTCTCTGGGATGCCTGCCGCGTTGCTGGGGCTTCCCATCCAGGCCGACTCCGGGGTTCTTGCCTTGTGTTCCATAATTTGTCAAAGGGTCACCAGTGTGGAGAGTGCAAATAAACGGAGGCAGACTTACGCAGCAGACGACTTTATTCACTCTCACATCAGTCATACACAGAAAAAGCATATATCAATACACCAGGGTCTCTCTTTTTATATCAACCGCCCATCTCATATCTGCATGACATCTCGCATCACAATACATTCAACCCTTCTCCCCCCACTACTTCTTCCTGCTACCTCACCATAATCTCTCTCATCTCCATACCTATTGTCCTTCTCTGTTTACCCTCTGCATCCGGTCTGAGATGATTAACCCAGCTTCTACACCACCACCCCCAGAGGTGTCACCCCCCCCCCCCCCGCTCTAAGGCACCACCATTCATTCATTCATTCATCTTCTTCCACTTAATCCTTTTCAGATCGCTGGGGGGCTGGAGCCTATCCCAGCATCTTTGGGCGAGAGGCAGGGTACACCCTGGACAGATAGTCAGTCCATTGCAGGGCCAACACAAAGAGACAGACAACCATTCACTCTCACAGTCATACCTAAGGACAATTTAGAATCCCCAGTTTTTGATGTCAATTACCGCCATAATAATAATAATAATAATAATATACACAATATGCTATCTAACACTTACCTCACATATAAGCTATTTATGTGTTTGTGACTGTTGGGCACATTGTATATCATCTTAAATACTCAGGTCTCTTAAGGGCGTATAGACCCCCCCCATTAAAAAAAACTGCAATGCTTCATTGGTGCTACACTGTGAGGCATCATTGATTCCTGAACAACGTTTCACTTTCATTTATCCGGAAGGAGAAACACCGAGTGGAGTAGCAAGGCGGTGGTATGTTAAACTCACATTAAAGTACGTACGGGTTTTCATTTATGTGCAAATGATAACCAACGCTTGTTAAACAAGTGTTTGAAAATTTGATTGGCCTTGTTTGAGAGTTTTGTTTAAGCTGTCGTAACGTGGGCCAAACTGCTGATATCCGCGTTCGCATTTGGATCCTGTGCAGTTTAGTTCCGAGTTCAGTTTTTATTATAAGAGAAACAGGACAAATTCACCAAATTTAGAATTGTTGGTCGTTTCATTTTTCATGTTTCTGTATTTCAAAGGAAGAAGACCGTCGATATGGCCGATGACGACACGTTTATGGACTGTACAAACGCGGTTGGTAAACATTGTTATGACGGTTTTAGACACTGTCTTCAGTTGCATTTTATTTTATTTATATCATTATTGACGACGCCTTTATGTTCTGTTTTATGATTTTTAATTTAACTATTCTTTGTGTTCCTTATGGTGGTGTAGGGTGACGCTGACCAACCCCCAACAACATCCACTGCTCCAGCTGCTGATGTAGGTATTTAGTGACGTATGTTTAAAGTGGAGAACTGCAGCCTGTCTCAAGTCTGGTTTTGGAGGAGGTTCCACCTGTGTGTGTGATTCCTATAGACAGCACTGAACATGAAAGTGAAAGTATTAAGCTACAATGAATTCACAAAATGAACATGTAATAATAATAAGGTCCAGCTGCTCTGATTAATGTGGAGAGTTAATGTTGATAGTAAAACATTTTCAACATTGTAACTTGGTCTGGTGAAATTATACAGCACAGAAATAATACATATCAGCTGAAAGCAGCTATTGCTCTTCAGAAACACCTCAGCAGTGCCACAAGCTGATCACCTCCATGCCACGCTGCACTGATGCACTAATTCAAAGAAAAGGGAGCCCCAACCAAGTATTGGATGTATAAATGAACAGTTTTCAAAAGTTTGACGTTTCTGTATTCTAATTTTTTTATTCTGGATTGATTTTAGGGAATATTCTAATAATTTGAGAAGCTAGATTTCTAATTTTAATAATTATAAATCATGCTTATCAAAATTAAAAAAGGGTAAAAAATGTCCTTTGCAAGAAATATGAACTGTATGAAATTTTACTTGTGGAATTAAATTATGAAAATTAAATTAAAACAAATTCAATATTTTTTTTTTAAATTTTATTTTTGCAGTTACCCATGGTAATTTCATGGGATGACTTTTTGTGTTTGTGGTATTATTTATTTTCATCGTTTTCATTTTATTCATTGTTTTATTTAATCATTTGGATTTCTGTATACATTTTTATTTAATTTTTTTTTATATATTTATATGTTTCTAGAAGATTTCCTCAAACCTCATTGTTATTGGCCTAAATGTCTTTTTGGGAACTTATAAAGATTATTTTCAGACTACCTATATTGCACACTAAATCAAAATTACATTGCATATCAAAAAGAAAATGTGAATTTGGTTATAAAGGCCAGAACTTTAAACTGGGTTTTCTTCATGCTAGATAGAAACTTAACCACTGCAATATTATCAAAAATAGCAATACAAGTTGGACTAGGACCTTGACTACATCATTAATATACATTCATTCATTCATTCAAATTTTTAATAATTACTGCAGGGCTGCCTTTAGGACCCTGAAGCAGACCTTTCAGTTCTGACAAGATGAAAGGATGGTATAGAGAGAGCCTGAAGCTGGATTCATGCTGCACCTCCGCTGTCCGTGTACGTGCAACTGGAAACCTCGTGTGACGGAACTTACGTCCTCTGCTCCAGTCCGCTAGTGTCCACATGACTCTTCTGCTGACGACCACGTGCAGCCCAAATTTTATGACCGCGCGGCCTGCCCACGACCTGAACGCATTGACAGTGCATGCGCAAGACTGAACATCCCATTCATGAGGTTGCACTACCAACACAGCATTCAAAGACAAAGTAGATGAGGAAGACAACAAGGACATGGAAGACGAGAATAAACATGCATGAATCCTTTTGCAGCAACTTGAGCGGAGAAGAGCACTGGAAAACAGTTAATTCCTCCTTTTCCTTGAAACAACGCCATTTTTTTTTTTTTTCTCTCCCGGCGCCACACGAGTCGGCCGCCCTTTGCAACAGCAGCTCGATTCCGAGTCTTTTTCCCTTCCTCTCTCTTTTTGATCCGTCTTTTTTTCACTCCACTTACATCACAGGCACACAGATCGTCCCAAATGTCTCCTGAGCCGGTGGACGGAGCCACTGTTTATAGCAGGATATGATACAGCAGGGAAGAGCTGCTAGCATTCAACCGCCACCCGGTCCCATTGGAAAAACTCGACATACCGAGAGAACTGAAGACGAAAATGCCGCGGCTGCCGGGCTGGAGTAAGGCGGAGGCCAAAAAATATAAGGTACAGACCCTCCCTTCCTTCTATTGTCATGGGAAATGTACGGTCGTTACTGGGAAAGGTAGATGAGCTAGCGGCTATCTGCCGTTACGATAGCACATATCGGGAGTGCTCTCTCCTTTTGTTTTCTGAGATGTGGCTAACTGAACTAGCAGCAGATTCTATCATTGAGTTGGAGGGTTTCCACATGATACGGGCAGATCGAACACCAGACAGTGGCAAAGCAAGGGGTGGTGGAGTGATAATGTATGTTAACAGCAACTGGTGCAGACCGGGACATATCACTGTTAAACAACGACACTGCAGCAAAGACATTGAGTTGCTAGCTGTTAGCATGCGGCCTACATATCTCCCGAGAGAACACTCGCACGTGATCTGCATTGTTGTTTATGCAAATCCGACGGCGAACGCTGGGACAGTGCGTGACGTCATCCATTCAGTAACCAGCAGGCTGCAGACAGAACACCCAGATGCTCTTCTCCTCATCTCAGGCGATTTCAACCATGTTTCACTGTCTCCCATTCTACCCACGTTCACCCAGTATGTCACATGCCACACTAGAGACAATAAAACACGGGACTTATTCTACGCAAACACTAAGGAGGCGTACACCTCATCACAACTCCCCCCACTCGGGAGATCGGATCACAACTTGGTTCATCTCCGGCCGGTGTACAAACCCCTAGTGCTCAGACAACCTCCAGCCATGCGCACAGTGGAGTTATGGTCTGAGGAGACAATGGACACTCTAAAGGGCTGTTTTGAAGCCACCGCCTGGAAGCAGCTCTGCGATCCTCATGGTGAGGACATCGATGGCCTCACTCACACCTTCACGGACTACCTCAGCTTCTGTGTGGACAAATCCATTCCCACCAAGACCATACGGTGTTGCTCAAACAACAAACCCTGGATCAACCCTGAGATAAAAACACTTCTGAGAGAGAAGAAGAGGATCTTCAGGTCGGGGAATAGGGAGATGCTGAAGTCCGTACAGAGGGAGCTGAGGAGAAAGATCAGAGAAGGCAAGGACAGCTTCAGGAAGAAGATGGAGGACAAGCTGCAACAGAGCGACATCAGCGGGGTCTGGAGAAACCTCAAAACCATCTCTGGGCTCCAGAATACCTCCCCCCAGGCCACGGGGGGCAGGGAGTGGGCGAACAACCTGAATCTGTTTTTCAGTAGGTTTGACCAACCGCCCTCCCCCCTGACTGCACAACAACCACTGCTGCCTCTAAAGAAATCAAGTCCTGCTGCCCACTCCCCACTCCACCAACACCCCCCCCCCACTCCCAACACACAGCCCTCCATCCTGACCCTGACCAGGACCCAGGTGAGGACGGAGCTGAGGAAGATCAAGGCGAGGAAGGCGTTGGGACCGGACGGCATCAGCGCAAAGCTCCTCAAGTCCTGTGCAGACCAGCTGTGTGGGATTGTGACGTACATCTTCAACCTGAGCCTGAAGCTGGGGAGGGTACCACAGCTGTGGAAAACATCTTGTGTGGTACCTGTACCAAAAACTTCCCACCCCAAAGAGCTGAACAGCTACAGACCGGTGGCCTTGACGTCCCACTTGATGAAGACCCTGGAGAGACTGCTCCTTGCTCACCTCCGCCCCCTGGTGGAACCAGCGATGGATCCACTCCAGTTCGCCTACCAGCATGGCATTGGGGTGGAGGATGCGGTGATCTTCCTCCTTCACCGTTCTCTGTCCCACCTGGAGAAGCCCGGGAATATGGTGAGGATCATGTTCTTTGACTTCTCCAGTGCTTTCAACACCATCCAACCGATGATCCTGAAGGACAAGCTGCTGCGCGCAGGGGTGGACCAGCACCTGTCATCATGGATCCTGGACTACCTCACGAACCGGCCTCAGTTTGTGAGAACCCAGGACTGTGTGTCCGACACGATCATCGGTAGCACGGGGGCCCCCCAGGGAACGGTGCTGGCTCCCTTCCTGTTCACTCTTTATACTGCGGACTTCTCACACAACACAACACACTGCCATCTACAGAAGTTCTCTGATGACTCTGCGATCGTTGGCCTCATCTCCAATGGAGATGAAGCTGAGTACAGAGGGCTTATCCAGGACTTCGTGGACTGGTGCCATCGGAACTGCCTCCAGATCAACGCGAGGAAAACTAAGGAGCTGGTGGTGGACTGCCGCAGGCATGGGAAACCCCTCACAGCACCAGTAAATATACAGGGAACAGACATCGAGATGGTGATATCCTATAAGTGCCTGGGTGTTCATCTGAACAATAAACTAGACTGGTCACACAATACTGACGCACTCTACAAGAAGGGACAGCGCAGGCTGTTCCTGCTGAAGAGACTCAGGTCTTTTGGTGTACAAGGGGCGCTGCTGAAGACACTCTATGACACGGTGGTGGCATCAGCCATCACTTTTGGAGTGGTCTGCTGGGGCAGTGGCATTACTGCAGCCGATAGGAAGAGACTGAACAAACTGATCAAGAAAGCTAGCTCTGTCCTGGGGCAGCGCCTTGATCCGGTGGAGGAGATAGGAGAGAGAAGGACGGTGGCTAAACTGTCATCTCTGCTGGAGTCCGAGTTCCACCCTATGCAGGACATACTGAATGCACTGAGGAGCTCATTTAGCAGCAGACTACATCATCCCAGGTGCACAACCGAGAGGTTTCGCAGGTCCTTCCTACCAACGGCTGTCAGACTGTACAACCTAAGCAGGGCTGCTCGCAGAGATAGCAAAAAGACGTAACAAACTAATAATTTTTTGAATGCAAAAGATGCAATAGACTTACACAATGGTCCCCTCCGGCATACAATTAGGAAAATACCGGTCGCTATGGAGGGTGAGAATATGTATGGGCACATAATCATACCATGTAGGATAACTAAGTAGACGGTTGTGCCGTTTCATTCCATCTAGCTACAATGCTGTGCACTGTGTGTGTTTATATATTTACATATTTATTCCATGTAGCTACAATACTCCGCACTGGGTGTGTTTATATTTATATATCTATATATTTATTCCATCTAGCTACAATGCTCCGCACTGTGTGTTTATATATCTACATATTATTCCATCTAGCTACATTGCGCCGCACTATGTGTGTTTATATATTTACATATTTATTCCACCTAGCTGCAATGCTCCGTACTGTGGGTGTTTATATATCTACATATTTATTCCATCTAGCTACAATGCTCCGCACTGTGTGTTTATATATTCATATATTTATTCCATCCAGCTACAATGCTCTGCACTGTGTGTCTGTGTGTGTGTATATATATATTTTATAGTAATATGTACATATGTATATTCGCTGCTCTTGCTTGCTTGCTTTTTTTTTTCTTGCCTTCTGATTGTTGCTCTGAGTGTTGCTATCCCTATGCTGTTGCAATCCTGGAATTTCCCCGTTGTGGGACTAATAAAGGCTTATCTTATCTTATTGTTGCTATAAAAAATGTGTGTCACTCTCATGTTCATAGTGGGTGAACAAACTGGCGTGTTAGTGCATTTGCGCTACCCATAGGGGTGGGGCAAAACTGTAAATAACAGTTGTGCACATGCGTCAACCGCTTGGACTGGTAGATGAAAAAAGTAAGCATATACAACGCCGCGTGCACTTTGGATGAGCCTGGTGCGCACACGAACCAGAGGGGAAATGTAGCATGAATGAGCCCTAAAGCATTATTCTTGCTGCTTTTCCAGGTGCCCCGGTCAGTGGTGACATGATTATGGGCTCAGGGAACACACACACAGGCTTGGGGAGATTTAAGGCTTTTATTCAACAACTGGTGGTGTTTGAGTGCATGAATGGAAGTGTGGATGTGGTGTGGGTGAACGGGATGTGTTGAGAGCGAAACAGCTCGCCGTGCAGCCAGGTAACCCTGAGGACAGAGCAGAGCAGCCAAGTACTGCTTACGTGCAGGCGAGAAGGTGGCTGGCATTGGCGATGCAGCAGTCTGCCTGGAGGACAGCGTGGCTGCGCGCTTCCGACGTGCTGGAGGAGTATGGCTGAGGAGAGACGTGGAAGAGGAATTCTGCCGCCCTAGAGGTCCACCTGTGCACAGGGGGGAAGCTGGAGAGAAGGTAAGAGGTAAAGTTCAGCTTACGTGCTAGGAGAATGATGCACTGGTCGGTAGCGAGGTAGACGAGTGCTGGAGGTTTTGGGAGTGTTGACGAGCAGACGACTCCAGGCCGAAGCAGAGGGCAGAGGGGTTTATATAGGCCGATGCTGATGAGGCGCAGGTGTGCGCGCCGCTGGTGCTGATGATGGAACTCCGTGATGAGGTTCTTATCCAGCACCCAGGACGGGGGCACCCAGGATCTGTGCTCAGGGCCATACCCTTCCCAATCCACCAAGTACTGGAGACGACGGCCACGGCAGCGGGCATCCAGGATGGCTGTGACACCCCATGCCGGATCACCGTCGATCATCCTGGGGGGAGGAGGGGTTCTGGGAGAAGGACAAAGAGGGTCAGACACCACAGGTTTAATATGTGAGACGTGAAACGTCGGGCAGACACGGAGGGAGGGGGGGAGAGCCAAATGCACAGCCACCGGATTGATTATCTTAGTAATAGGAAAAGGCCCGATGAAGCGCTGCGCCAGCTTCTTCCTCTCAGCCTTCAGTTTAATGTCTTTAGTAGACAGCCAAACTCGTTGACCCACCTGATACTTGGGAGCGGCCCTCCTGTGGCAATTGGCAACTTGAGAATTGCGCTCCGTCGTGCGTAAAAGTGCCTGGCGCGTCTTGGTCCAAATACGCCGGCAGCGCCTCAGATGAGCCTGGACTGATGGAACCGCCACCTCAGCCTCCTCCTCAGGGAGCAAGGGCGGATCATACCCCAGGGACGCCCGGAAGGGGGACATACCGATGGCTGAGGATAAGGTAGAGTTATGGGCGTACTCAACCCAGGGTAGACAGGCGCTCCATGAAGAGGGGCTCGAAGAGGTGACGCAGCGCAGGGCTGCCTCCAACTCCTGGTTAGCGCGTTCACACTGGCCGTTTGTTTGAGGATGGTGACCGGAGGACAGACGTCACCGAGGCCCCCAGTGTGTTGCAGAAGGACTTCCATACCTTGGACACAAACTGAGGACCCCGATCCGAGACAACATCTACCGGGATCCCGTGCAACCTGACGACATGTTGGATCAGTAAGTCGGCCGTCTCTCGTGCTGAAGGGAGCCGCTGGAGAGGCACGAAGTGGGCCACCTTGGAGAACTGGTAGACGATGGTCAGGATAGTGTCATAAGAGTTGGACTTGGATCAAGATGTCGTCCAGATACACGAACACGAAGACCCCCAGGAAATCCCGAAGGACGTCGTTGATGAGCTGTTGGAAGACGGCTGGAGCATTGGTGATCCCAAACGGCATGACCAGATACTCAAAATGGCCGCTGGGGATCCGGAACCCCGTCTTCCATTCATCACCCTCCCGGATCCGGACAAGGTGGTACGCACTACGTAGGTCCAGTTTGGTGAACCAGGTGGCCCTCTGGAGGGAGTTGAAGGCCGAGTCCGTCAGGGGCAGCGTGTACTTGTCCCTAATAGTGATGTCGTTGAGCACCCAGAAGTTGATACACGGCCGCAGGGACCCGTCCTTCTTGCCCACGAAGAAGAATACGGCTCCAACCGGGAACGAGGATGGCCGGATGATGCCTGCGCTGAGCAACTCCTTAATATAAGCGTCCATGGCCTCACGCTCCGGGGCAGACAGGCTGTAGAGGTGGCCAGATGGTAACGGTGCCCCCGGGCGGAGGTTAATGGCACAGTTGTAGGGGGCGGTGGGGGGGGGAGACAGTGCTTTAGACTTACTGAAGACCAGGCCCAGATCGTGGAACTCCGGGGGCACCAAGGAGAGGTTCGGCGGAGGAGAGTCTGAGGCTGGGAGCGGCAATGACGGGGCACAGGCAGCGGATTGGAGACAGGTGCTCATACAAAAGGTGCTCCAGGAGAGGACGCTGCCGGACTGCCAGTCGAAGGTGGGGTTATGGAGCCGCAGCCAGGGATAACCCAGGATGATGGGCGAAGCCGAGGTGGGTAGAACAACAAGGCTGAGATCCTCCCTATGGTTGCCGGAGATGATGACTGGGACCGGTTAAGGGTGACTCTCTCTAGAGGTGTATGGGCGAGAGTGACCAGGTTAATCGGGGCTGGCAGCGCTTGGTAGGGGATGCCCAAGCGGGTTACCAGGCTTTGAGAAATAAAATTCTGTTCTGCCCCCGAGTCCACCAGTGCGTGTGTGACGTGACCCGTGGAG
Organism: Pholidichthys leucotaenia; assembly: GCA_020510985.1. NCBI lineage: Eukaryota > Metazoa > Chordata > Actinopteri > Cichliformes > Pholidichthyidae > Pholidichthys > Pholidichthys leucotaenia. The sequence continues at coordinate 138,186,765 of CM035837.1, forward strand.
TTATGACAGAACCTAACCGGGAGGAGGCACTTAGTGAGGGGATTTGAATGGGATGCGTCCGTGAGGCCCCCTACAGTGACTCGCGGACATCCCCTTTTTGGCCGAATAGGGCAGTCCTCCAAAGAGTGCTGGTCACCCCCGCAATACATGCAGAGGCCCAACTCTCTGCGGTGCTGTCTTTCCGCTAGTGGCAGTCTAGCCCGACTGACCAGCATTGCCTCTGTGTCGTCGGTGGACCCTGGAGCGGGTAACGCCAGGGGGCGAGACTGAGGGACCCGGGCGGAAGTTCCGCTCGAGCGGCCGGAAGCCCTCCGCTCGGCGGCCCGTTCCCTCAGCCTATTATCTAAACTTATGGCGAGAGAAATTAGATCAGTTAACCGGTCCAGCATATGCCGGGAGGCCAGCTCGTCCTGTAAGGATGAATTTAGGCTGTGGGTGAAGATGCTGCAGAGTGCAGCTTCACCCCACCTGACTTCCGTCGCAACCACCCGGAAGTCGACAGCGTAGTCGGCGGCTGACCGGCTACCCTGACAAAGACCTAGCAGCCGGGTGGCTAGGACTTTATCTCGGTCCGAATGGTCGAAGACTTCCTTAAAATCATGCACAAACTGAGCATAGGTCAGGTTCGCATAGCTGGGCCTCGCCATGACGGCGTAAGCCCAAGCTAACGCTCACCCTTCCAGAAGATTAGCCACATACCCAATTTGGCTATGATCTGAAGGGAAGTCCCCGGGGACACGCTGAAACACCGACTCACATTGCAGGAGAAACCCTCACGCCTCACTGAGTTTCCCACCGAAGCGCGCGGGGGTTGGAATAGGAGTGAGTCGGGTTAGCGGTCCCGAGCTAGCTGAGCTAGCCAAAGAGGGAACCGCAGCGGGCCCACCGGAAGATGCCGGAGGGAAGGCCTGTGGAGGATCCAGACAATCTAATCGTTGGACTGTTCGGGTAAGTTGATTGAAAATCACCTGTTGCTGATGAGAGATTAAATCCACCCTTGCCTCGAGGGTGGAAAATCGGCGTGCGAGCCCGCTGTCCGCTGAGCCACTTTGCTGGAGTCGTACTGACATGATTATGGGCTCAGGGAACACACACACAGGCTCAGGGAGATTTAAGGCTTTTATTCAACAGCTGATGGTGTTTGAGTGCGTGAATGGAAGTGTGGATGTGGTGTGGGTGAACGGGATGTGTTGAGAGCGGAACAGCTTGCCGTGCAGCCAGGTAACCCTGAGGACAGAGCAGAGCAGGGGATTAGCTACAGTCAAACGCCCTGTGGGAATAATCACCAAGTACTGCTTATGTGCAGGCGAGAAGGTGGCTGGCGTTGGCGATGCAGCAGTCTGCCTGGAGGACAGCGCGGCTGCGCGCTCCCGACGTGCTGGAGAGAGTATGGCTGAGGAGAGACGTGGAAGAGGAATTCTGCCACCCTAGAGGTCCACCTGTGCACAGGGGGGAAGCTGGAGAGAAGGTAAGAGGTAAAGTGCAGCTTACGTGCTAGGAGAATGATGCGCTGGTCGGTAGCGAGGTAGACGAGCGCTGGAGGTTTTGGGAGTGTTGACGAGCAGATGACTCCAGGCCGAAGCAGAGGGCAGAGGGGTTTATATAGGCCGATGCTGATGAGGCGCAGGTGTGCGCGCCGCTGGCGCTGATCACTGGCGAGAGCGAGGTGTAACAAGTGGCAGTAAGGAGTGTGTCATGAACGGGGTGGCTATCTCACCCCATTCCATAATCTGTGGCTGGAGTTTCCTGATTGCTGCTAATTATTCCCGGCTGGCAGGTTATTTGAGCCTCTGAGTCTGGGCTCCCTGCCAGTCTACAGCCACGCCCCCTCCTCTCTCTTTGCCAGGCACTTACCAGCTGATTGCCATCACCTGGGTGTTCTTACACACACACACACACACACACACACACTCACTCATTCATGCATACACACACACTCACTCTTATACGCTGACACGCACCCATGCAGAGACTCCCGCTACGCACCTGCTTCCACTTGCCGCTCATTAATCTATGTGGGTATTTATGTGCGACAGTGGAAGCACACAGTGTGTCGGCGTTAGTCTACATTTGATGTCTAGGCTCGCTCATTGTTGGTTCCTCTTCCCTGATGGACTGTGCTCAGTGTTGTTGTTTCCAGAGCCAGTTCTGCTCTGACCGGGTATGTAAGTCTTTCTCTTTATTATTACTAGCCCTTCCTCTCTGCTGCCCAGTCCCTCCTGGGAGCGTGTGGGGCCCGCCAACGGAGTTTGTAGCCAGTTATCTCATCTTCACTCATCCTGAACTGTATTTTACTGGACACTTGTATGTTATTTTCCCTTTGTTAATAAACTCATTCACTTCACCTGTGTTTGGGCTCGCATTAACTCATTTGTTCGATGCGCATTTATGCAGTGGACATGACAGAGTGGACAAATGAACTGAATTTGTTTTTTTTAACAAGTTTGATTCAGGTCCCACTCCCACCCCTCCCCATATCAGCCACCCTGCCTCCTCTTCACACCATGAGGCTGGTCCCTGCACCAGGGATATCTCCCACTCCTCTCTCCTTGTCTGTTCACCAGGTGAGGAGAGAGCTCAGGAAGATCAAGGCCAGAAAAGCAAATGGTCTGGACGGCACTGGCTTCAGATTGCTCAGGGAATGTGCAGACCAACTATGTGGGGTGGCCATGTGCATGTTTAATCTCAGTCTTAGTTTGGGGAAGATTCCTGTTCTGTTGAAGACTTCCTGTGTGGTTCCAGTGTCAAAGATTGTGCGCCTTAGGGAGCCTAATCATTATAGACCTGTGGTCTTAACTTCCCATCTGATGAAGACCCTGGCGAGGATCATCCTCAGCCACCTCTGACCCCTGGTGGGCACACTGCTGGACCACCTGCAGTTTGCTTACCAACATAGGATTCGAGTGGAGGATGCAGTTATTTATCTTCTGCAATGGACTATCGACTATCTCACCAACAGACCGCAGTATGTGAGGCTGCATGACTGTGTGTCTGAGGTGGTGGTATGCAGTACGGGGCCTTTCAGGGAATGGTGCTCGCTCCTTTCCTCTTTCCTCTTTACACATCATACTTCAGATATAACTCCCCTAGCTGTCACCTTCAGAAGTTCTTCGACAATACAGCTATTGTTGGATGTGTGTCAGAGGGAAACGATCTGGAGTACAGGAGAGTCACCTCTGACTTCATCATCTGGTGTGAATTCAACCACCTTCACATCAACTTCAGTAAGACAAAGGAGATGGTGGTTGACTTTAGGAGGAAACGATCAACAAATGCACTGGAAAATATACATGGTCTGGACATTGAGATGGTGGATAGTTACAAATTCCTGGGTGTTCTCCTCAATAATAAATTGGACTGGTCAGATAACCAAAAGCCAGTTTAGAAAGCTTGGGATCAGTCCGCCAAGGTCTCCGCCTTTGACCGCCACCTAATCCATATAGCACCGGACCCCCATGATCCCTCCTGCAGGTGGTGAGCCCACTGGAGGGCGGACCCATGTAACTCCTTTGGGCTGAGCCCGGCCGGGTCCCATGGGTGGAAACCCGGCCACCAGACACTAGCTTTTGAGCCCCTCCCCCAGGCCTGGCTCCAGGGTGGGGCCCCGGTAACCCCATACCGGGCGGGGTACACTGAATCCTTGATATACAATTTATCATGAGAGTCTGTTGGATCATTCTTAGTCTGGCCCTTCACCCAGGACCAGTTTGTCTTGAGAGACCCTATCAGAGGCAAATTGCCCCGGACAACATAGCTCCTGGGATCACTGGGGCACGCAACCCCCCCCACCATGATAAGGTGACGATCCATGAGGGGGCTTTACAAAAACTTAAAAAATAAAATAAAATTTAGAGACAGGCTGATGTTTTTGCCTGTTGTTGCATTTCTGCTCGACGCATCTCTGCCAGTGCCCAACTACCCAACTGCTCGGTCTTCAGCGATGAGCCATGTTTCACTGATGTTTCGCCCCTTTAATCTCAGAACATTTCCAGATGGTAGGGCAGTGTACAGGGATGTCTCCCTGCAGCTGGGTATAGATACTCAGGCAACCTATGTGGCTTCTTTGGTCCACCAACTTTTGTCATTTCTTCGTAGTCACAGTCAAAAGCTACCTTTCTCTTCTTCTTCAGCAAGTTCTTGGAGAGCTTTATTAATCCTTGATGAACTACAGCCAATGTCTTCTAGAAAACGCTTAACTGTGAGGCTGAAAAAGCCACGATAGCCAACCTCTATTGGGTAAATTGTTGCTCCCCAGCCATTCTCATGGCAGTTTGCCACTTGGTCGGCATATCGCAGTTTCTTCCTTTCATAGGCTTCCTCAATGCCGTTTTCCCATGGTACTGTCAGCTCAACCATCACAACCTGTTTGCTAGCTTGTGACCATAGAGTAATGTCAGGTTGAAGTGATGTGGTGGTTATCTCAGTAGGGAACTTAAGCTGTCTGCAGAGGTCTGCTCTCATTTTCCATTTGTTTCCTGCTAGGACTGATCTTCTTCCTAGTGGTTGGCAGGACTGCCTCGTTTTCCCTGCTGGTATGAACTGGATAAGATTCTTCTGATGGCATTTGGGGTTCTTGTTGGTCAAGACTGATATTTTCTGTCATTTCTGTGAGCTAGCATCTGGTCGTGCTGCCACCTGTAACAGCCTTAGGCCAGAGCAGTTTAACAGCCACTTAGAATGTGCTGTAGATTTGCCTGGGCCATTTCACACAAGCCACAACTCTTCTTCGAGTTGAACTATCTAGTGAGGTTCACTGGGCTTAGCAGAGTATCATACGTAGCTCTGATCAAGAAACTCAGAGGAGCCTGAGGGATCCTCCATAGATCTCTCCATCCCAGTGAGCTTGGTAGAATTCCGTCCCATCTTTTCCATTGCCCTTGTTGGTACTGGTTTATATTAACTAGTAATTCAGTCCCTCCAGGATTTTGCGGGATGTTTTTATGATTGTTGCAGCCCAAAAAGCCTGAATTTGCAGGAGCTTTTTAAAAAAGTTGCAATAAAAGTTTCAGTGTTTTGAGAGGGGTTTTTTTTGCACTAAAAGTTGTGGGAAGAATAACAAATTTTAAAGCAGATGCTTTTTTCCATAGTTTACTGCAATGATATTCTATATAACACCATAAGAAAAGCACAGGATTGTCAAAAATTTCCTATTAAACAGTGATTTGTAAATTAAGCAAAAACTTACGTTTATGCATGTAAACACAGTTTTATGAATGAAAATGAACCTGTAACCATGTGACACCAGTCCCCTGGGGAGGAGCATTATACCAAATTAACCACACCTGTGGATGCCCTATATATGACCTCTGCATCCACTCCCTCTTCCTCTTTCTTGATGACTGAGAGGAGCCTGTCTCCACCGAAGGACAATGAATTGTTACAGGTTCACTTTCATTCATAAAACCACGTTTACATGTGTAAACATATGTTTTATTTCATTTCAGTGAACCTGTAACACCGTGACAACCGTATACCAAATGAAGTTCTGAGGAACAATGGAGAGGGCAACACCCACAGGTCGCAGGGGCACAAAAAGCCCCAATACACCATAAAACACACTCAAATGAGTTTGACTCGTTTATTGCATTAACTGAATAATACAAGATAAACCCGTTCCCTCAGGCAACCGGATCTGAAAAGAAGAATCCCTTCTGAGCACAAGGCACACATGCCGGCTCACATGAGGTAAACCAAGACGTACCTTAAGTACCCGTCGCGAACTCCAGAGCAGATGAGTTGATTCCTATCGTACTCAACTGGACACCTGCAAGTTAAGCCAGTTCCTATCAGTAACCAGAGCTGAAACAACCCTCTTCGAGCACAAGGCACACATGCCGGCTCACATGAGGGAGACTAAGACGCAACTTAGGAACCTGTCCTGATCCCCGGAACAGATGAGTTGATTCCTTATTGTGCTCAACTGGACACCTGCAAGTTAAGCCGGTTCCTATCAGTAACCAGAGCTGAAACAACCCTCTTCAAGCACAAGGCACACATGCCGGCTCACATGAGGGAGACTAAGACGCAACTTGGGAACCTGCCGCGATCCCCGGAACAGATGAGTTGATTCCTTATCGTGCTCAACTGGACACCTGCAAGTTAAGCCGGTTCCTACAGGTAACCGGAGCTGAAACAACCCTCTTCGAGCACAAGTCACATGTGCTGGCTCACGTTAGGGAGATTAAGACACAACTTAAGAATTCGCTGTGACCTCCAGACTGATGAGTTCGACTCCTAGTTGCACTCAACTGGATACCTACAAGTTAAGCCAGTTCCAAGAGGCAACTGGAGCTGAACAAAAAAAAAAAAAAAAACATTCCGAGCACAAGGCGCCCCTGCCAGCTCAGCAAGGGAGAAACTAAGACGCAATTAAGAATCTGTTGCGACCCCTAGAACAGATGAGGGGATGACTGATGAGGCCAAATTGAGCCTATAGAAGCAGGTGGACACTGAGGAAGATGCCAGCCAGCGGCTGCGCATACATCCTAAGGGGGTGCACCCCTGAACAATGGCCGAGTAGTGGCCATTCCTCGAGTCGAGTGAGCCACCAGCGAATCTGGCAGTCCTGTTCGAACCTGTACCTATGCGAGGCAATCAGGTCACTATCCAATGGGACAGGCATTGCTTAGCGATAGGCCTGCCTAACATGGAGTTTCCATAGAACACAAAAAGCCCATCTGAAGAACAGACAGACTTTGTCTGGTCAACATAAAGCTTAAGGGCCTCACTGGGCACAAATATGAAGCCTCTCAGCCTCTGAAGAAGTGTGGGAGGCGGGCAGAAGGCCTCAAACACAAGAAGGTGGGAAACAACCCATTAGCCAGCACCCTGGCCTGAAAGCTGGGTTGGGCCACAGGTAAACCACCTGATCACCATCAAACCTAAGGCATGTCACGTCCACAGAGAGCACATTCAGTTCACCAACACTCTTGGCTGAGACAACTGCCAAGAGAAAAGCCGTCTTCCAGGAGAGCAGACGAAGGTAAGCACTGGGGAGTGGCTCATAAAGGGGTAAGCATAGAGCCCTAATAACTGTCTGGAGATCCCAAATGGGCAGCAACAGACGCCGAGATGGATGGCTCCATTCCACGCCTCTCAAAACTGCTTAGCCAAGGGATGCACTCCATGAGATAAGCCATCACATTTCTCATGGGCAGTTGACACCACCACCAGCTAGCCCCTGGTAGCTGACTCTGCCCAACCTAGGGTGAAGAGGTACTGGAGGCAAGACAAGATGACAGAGATGTGACATGACAAGGGATCCTCCCCCTTGGTCTGCCATTAGTTCAAAACACTTTACACTACCCACAGCATCGCAGCTGGGTAGATGGGGCCCACGAAGCCTGCGTGGTGTCTGTGATCTTCTCCAAGCCCAGTTCCCACAATTACTCCTGTCCAAGTGCCATACATGAGACCTGAGGAACTGGAAATCTGGATGCCAACTCTCGCTCTGTGCCTGCGAGAGTATATCCCGTCTGGTTGGGAGAGGCCAAGGATGGCTCCCCTCAACATCTTATGGGTCACCACCATCCATGGTCTTGTGGCAGATTCGGGCCATCAAAACTTCTTGAACAGACAGCAGTCTCGCCTTCACGAGGAAAGCTGGCAAAAGAAGCAGTAGTGGAAATGCAAACAGTTCACTGGAGGCCAGGCACGCTCAGAGCATCTGTAGCTAGTGGACCTGGCAGGCTCAAGGCCACACAAACAGATGATGCACCATCGCATGGAGAAGGGAACCCCAGCTCGTCCTGCTGGTTGATGTACGACACCACAGCCATGCTGTCTGTGTGTACCAGAATATCTCTGCCCTGAATGACTAGAAGAAAAGGCCCCAGAGCCAAATGCACCGCTTCCACCTTGGGATGGTTCATATGCCAAGACTGATGAGCCGGAGCCCAGTGTTCCCGAACAAGCTGCCCTCCCAGACTGCACCCCAGTTTGCTTGGGAGGCATTGGTTATAATGGTCACCCTGCGGACCTCTTGGCCCAGGGGAACACCATCCCAGACTGCTGACGAGCATCTCCACCACCTGAGAACTATGAGACTCCTTCAGAAGATCTAGCCTCCTCCTTTGTCTCTGGGCAAAACCACCTTCTGAAGTGCGAACCACCGCTGAAGGGGACGAGTATGCAAAAGACCCAGCGGCACCGCCTAGGTGGCTGCAGCAAAGAGACTCAAGACCTTCTGGCACTGCTGCACTGACACAGTCCTCTGTGAGATGCAGCTGTTGATGCATTCCCTGATAACATCCTCTCTCTTCGGAGTCAGGGATGCCCTCATGGCAACTGAATTCAGGGTGAGCTCCAAGTACTCAACAACCCTGGTTAGAACCAGGCAGCTCTTTTCTGCGTTCCAATGCAACCCAAGAGCTGACAGGAGAGCCAATATGGCCTCCATATGACTTCTTGCTATGGGTTCTGATGGTGCACAAGCCAGCCAATAGTCCAGATAATTGAATTTGACCACCCTTCTGCTGCAGTGGATAAGTGCAGCGTCCATGCACTTGGTGAACGTCCGAGGACAGGGACAAGCCGAAAGGCAGAATGTCGTATCTGAAGGCTGTCCTGAAGGCTGTCCTGAAGGAACCCTTAAGAACTTCCTGTGGCCAGATTTATGGAAATATGGAATCAGCATCACGCAAGTCCATTGCTGTGAACCAATCGCCTGGCCCTATGGCCTGAATAAAGTTCTCAGCCTGAGCACTGGACAAGGGAGTGCCTTGAGACACCTGCTCAACCGTCTTGGTCCAAAAACTGGACGGAGAGCCCCGGTTTGTTTAGTTAGTTAGTAATTCCCTCCCACAGCATGTGAGACTCCATACAGTGTATAGGGCAGCATTTATCCCATTCCTCTAGCCTCACCGCCACTGTAAGTAGTGAAACTACAGTGTGTGTGTGTGTGTGTGTGGTGGTGGTGGTGGTGGTGGGGGGTTAGTCCTCCAGTAGCTCTGTGTGTCACGCACCAATGCGCTTGGGAATAAGGAATAGGCAGTGTAAAAGCCTCGCTTCTTTTCTCCTGGAGACAGAGACCGTATCACGCTCTCTCCCAGCAGGGCAGAGACCTCGCTGCCCAGCACTGCCGCCAACTCATGAGGTGCATGTGGGAAAAAGCTGACGTCAGGGGAAGCATACCATCAGGGATGCGGACGTGAGTGCTGCTCAAACTGCACCCGCTGCCGAGAGGTCCTCTCTTCGGGTGACCCGAGCTCTGCAAGGAACCTGGCTCTGTAAAAGAAGGGGTTTTCACACCCCTCAAGAGGGTCTCTGGACACTCGACCTGGGTGGTCCTGGCTGAAGAAAGGGCAGTCTCACCTTCTGCACCTCGCCCAACACTGCCTCTGCTGCAGGCCCTGTCCATATCCGCCAATCCAGACTGGCTCAGTCACACATGCCACCGGCCATGGTCAGCTGGCCAAGGAATTCCCAAGAGCTGTAGCCTGAAAGCTAGCTCCTTGAATCACAGCGTCCACAATTCTTACCGAACCTGGTAGAAAGTTAGTTCCACTTTTTGACTTTAAGTCTTTTATCAGACCCTCCAAATACGCCACAAAGAAGTGTATTAACATTTGCCAGCCTTAAGGCCATAGCCACAGGGTTATGGACGCTAGCCACTAGCCCATCTGTGGCACAACACTTGTTGTTAGGTTGGCATATAGACCTGCTGCCTGTGGGGAGGGGGCCTCCAGCCAGCAAAGGTATTGCCCACCTTCAACGCACCATCCAAGCCTTGTTCTGCAGCACCACTCAGAACACTGAGTCTAGCACGAGGAGCAGCTGCCTCCCTTGGATGAGCCCACGACTTCCACAGCTGACTCACAAAATCAGGATACACTGGCAGGGACACCTGCCTGCAGACTGCAGGACCCCTGTCCAAAACCAAAGCCCTAGGTGGAGAAGATGGAGGAGAAAACCCAGCAGCCTATGCTTCTCTAGAGGGCAGTGGCTTGAAGGATACATCATAGGGTTCTGGATGGCCAGAGGGTCACCGTCATCCTCATCCTCACCCTCATCCACTGGAGCCACAGCCGGAGCCAGTGGTCTTACCCAAGTTATCAGAGGCCACACGAGACGAAGCATCAGGATGTGGTCCTGGGGCACATACGGGAGCCTGAGTGGTATACCCAAAGGCGATGTTGATTTGCCACCATATGTTCAGTGGTCTTATGCATTGATCTGCCACCATATGTTCAATGGTCTTACGCATCTCCTCCAGCTGCTACATGAAGTCCACCCATGGGCCATGAAGCTGACTTCCTTTTACCGGCTTCCACCTTCTGCTGGCCTTCCTGGTCTCAGCTGGGGCGACTAAGGCTGGAGGAATAGAGCCCTGGGCTTGTGCATACCAGTGACCGGGCCACTTCCTCCTCTTCCACTCCCAAAGAAGCTATTAATCCTCCAGGAAAACAATAGGAGAGAAAACAAGACAGTTATCTCTCATTATTATTATTATTGTCATTATAATTATTATCATTGTCATTATTGTCATAATAATCAGGCCAAAGGGCTGTTCCATGAGGTACCAATGAGCTAGTCATAAGGCAACACAGAAAGGTCAGATTTCAGGTCCCACCTGGATGTAGTACCACTTCCCCACCACAAGGTGGAGAGAGTGCACCACACACAGGAGCGCTCAGTACCAAGACAAAGAAGATGCCTCCTTTTTCCTTTTTTTTTTTCAAGAAGATGCGAAAAAAGAAACGATACAGAATTAGCGTCAACCTACACCACTTGCTGTTAACTGTCAACAAACCCTGTTTGACAGTAAAATGTACCACATACCCAAGCAGACAAGTATATCGAGTGCTGTTAAGCTGTAAGCAGTTTTCCGCCTGACAGAAGGTCTGCAAAGAAAAAACATCACGTTTAACCAGGTAAGGGTAGCACATAACTCATACTGTGAGACTGCTACTGTCAGTGGCTGGAAGGAAGGTAAATGTATATCACATGCCTTAAGCAAATGTGGACGGTGCAAACCACACTGCACAGAGGCTACCACCTTCTCACATTGAGCAGAGAAACAGTTACAACTTAGCAGGGGTACCCAAGCAAAAGGGCAGCTCGCACAGCACAAACAAAAAAGTTAACACACCAGCATAAGCTCTTACCGTACCAGGAGGAAAGAAAGATGAAGTGGATGCAGTAGGCATATACTGTATAGGGCATTCACAGGTGTGGTTAATTTGGTATAAGGCTCCTACCCAGGGGATTGGTGTCACGTGGTTACAGGTTCACTGAAATGAAATAAAACTTCTGCTATACGGAAAAACTCTTTGTGCAACAGCAAATAGAGACTTTAACACATTTAAGTGAGAATGAAGTAGCTACGCATAAATTTGTCATAAAAATGATGTGGGGAGATGTCCACCGGGGGAGATGGAGGAAGGAACGGTGTGTGAAAACTCAAGTGTTTTTTTTTTTAATCACACACTCTGTTTTTTGGTGATGTGTTCAGTTAGTACTCACTGTAAACACGGAAGTGAGCGCGGTGCAGCGACACATGTGATTGGTTTGACTGAGCATTTGAGCACCACTCAGGGACAAATTTAATTGGTGGAAGTTGACAAGGATTGGCCAAAATTGCGGGAAAGTTGCAGTGATTGGACAAAGTTGCAAAGTTGTGCAAAAGACGTGATGGCTTGATCTCGCGTGAGTTGGCGCAAACACAACATTACAAAATTCTGGAGGGACTGATTGTCGCTCGAAGTCTGTGTTTTTCTGAAAAAATGATTGAATATTCTTTCTCTTTCTGTGCCTGACTCCTACCTGTCTGCCTATCTGCCTGCATGTCTTGACACACGCCTGTGTCATCAGATACTCATCTTTCTTTCAACGGGAGTCGTACTGGGAGGAGGGGCTCTCCTTGGGGGTTTGCTGGGGGCGGACATTGGTCCGTGTCCAGACCGGAGATTTACAACTTTAAAACTCATTGGCAAGATGTAGTAGTGATTTTACTTCTCAAGATGTATAAAATGTTCAAGCACTGGCTGTGTGTGTTCAGCATGTCCCGCATACAGTGGGACTCGGACTCCAGCAGAGATGACAGCTTAGCCACCATCCTCCTCCTCTCTCTCATCTCCTCCACTGGGTCAAGGCGTTGCCCCAGAACAGAACTAGCTTTTTTGACCAGCCTGTTCATTTGCTTTCTGTCGGCTGCCGTGATGCCACTGCCCCAGCAGACCACTCCAAATATGATGGCTGATGCCACCACCGAATTGCAGAAGGTCTTCAGGAGTGCCTCTTTGCTCGTTTGTTTGTGGTTTTACGGTGTCTCTCCTCACGCATGCTCTTCAGGCAGGTAGACATTTTTTCAGTATAAACCTGGCACTTTTTACATGTGGTGGTAAGGACAGAGACATGAGGAGACCGGTGGACTGAGGAAGACAGAGGAAGGGACAGTGTGGGGAAACTCGTGGGTGAGTGGGGTTTTTTAAATTCACAGACTTTGTTTTTTGCTGATGTGTTCCGTTAATGCTCTCTGTAAACACGGAAGTGAGCACTGCGCAGCAACGCATTTGATATTTGATTGGTTAGACTGAGCATTTGAGTGCTGCTCAGGGACAAATTTGATTGGCAAAGCTGGTGGAAGTTGATGAGGACTGGCCAGAATTGCAGGAAAGTTGCGGTGATTGGACAAAGTTGCAAGGTCATGCAAAAGATGTGGCGAATCACTGAATTCGCATGAATTAGTCCTGGAGGGATTGGTAATTTGGACTGGTAACTTTTAACAATCACCCAAGTTCAGAATATTGCAGATTGGCTGAAGCTAAACAAGGTAAAATACAAGAATATTTGTATTGCAGTGTTGTCTGGAGTTTGTACAATACTAACTCATTGTTTATGCATATACAACACTGTCACTGTCTCCCATCCCCAAACTACCTATACTTAAAAAGGGCCTCATACACAGAAAAAATAGTGGTGTTGGCGTTATCACATTAATTGCCCGTTAACGCTTTTCCCCAGTTAACGGCAACAAATTTTGTGATCGCGGTTAACAGCAGTTAATGGCAGAAAACGTAAACAGTACTTTCTGGCCTAGTGGCTCTCTGTACCAAAGCTGGTCTGGCTACAGACACTGTGTGCGCCATGCAGACATTGCAAAGTCAAACAAGATGGATTACAGCTATGGAAAACCCTTAAGTACTGTCATGTTTAATCAATCAATCAATCAATGCATCAGATTTATATAGCGCTTTATCATAGACACTCAAAGACGCTTTACAGAAATTAAGGGTCATCCACCACCTAGATGGATGAAGCAGCCACAATACGGCGCCATCCCTTTTTTAACCATTCACACACACATTCACACCAAGGGCCACTTTAGAGTCTCCAATTAACCTAACCTGCATGTTTTGTTTTTTTTTGGGATGTGGGAGGAAACCGGAGAAATCCCGGGGTAAACCCACGCATACACGGGGAGAACATGCAAACTCCACACAGATCACTGTTGGTCGGGGGCTGGGATCGAACCCACGATCCCCACGATACCCCGGCCAAGGGTAAACTGTGCTGCCGCAGTGCTAACCACTGCGCCACCGTGCAGCCCGTGCACCCGTGCACCGTGCAGCCCGTGCACCGTGCAGCCGTGCACCGTGCAGTTTAAGTTTACAATGTTATCTGTCAGAGCTCTCGGAGTTTTGAGTCAGTAGCGCCCTGTCGTCTTATGTTGGTATAGATTAGCTTTGAAGGAAATGGCTGAGTTATAAAGCCTTGTCCCACTGATAATTCAGACAAGCTATATACACGTACATCGTTGTCATGATCCCCCTGTCCTTGATCTGGGTCATGCTCTGGGCAGTTGAGAGCAGCTCTCATTACTCTGTGTGTGTTGAGTGATAGAGTGAGAGTGCGCTCACCATGTGTGCTATAGTTTTGCTGCTGCAGCGCCAGAATGAAAAGCACCAAAAATGAGACTCCCTGGTGGGAAATTTATCTGGTATAATGCTGTGACAAGCAGCGGGATGAAACCATTACAAATGATGAACTAAAAATAAACACACTATACTGTGATTATATGATGAAATCTGTGAGAGGTACATTAACTTTCCCTTTGATATTTCCTGGTGTAAGTAAAGCAATATATCCTCCCTATTCACCAGCTTGTGTCATCAGATTGTTCTTCTTTGACAGATATAAACAAACCCTAAAAATCATAAAATGATCCATCAGGTCTTACATTTAACAGTATGCCATTAAACCACAAAACTGAAGCACAAACTTTAATGGTAAAATTGGTGGATTTAAAGGTCGGTAAATATGTGTCCTTTAAAAGGAGTTCCTGTATTTTTATTGCTTCTGAGGGCATAAAAAATCAGAGTACAAGACATTGGGCTGGCCTTACAGTGAATTGCAGGTGCTATAAACACTCTTTTCACATTGATGAGGTAAATGAGGAGTTAATTGCTGGTATTGTTAAAACACTGTCAAACTCAAAAACTAATGAGCACTTCCTTTCTCAAAACGCACAGCAAAATATTAATCAAACCACTGACTCATCTCATTAATCTCTCCATTAGGTCTAGTACATTTCCATCTGGTTGGAAAAAAGCTGTCATCATACCAGTTCATAAATCAGGCAGTAAAGACGATATATGCAATTACCGCCCAATCTCTATTTTACCAGTCCTGTCTAAGGTTCTTGAAAAAGCTGTAGCTACACAGCTGATAGACTATTTACAAGACAGTCAACTTCTTCATCCACATCAATTTGGTTTTAGACCAGGATACTCAACAGAAACAGCAAATTGTTGCCTTATTGAAAATGTCAAACAGTCCTTGGACAGGGGTAATGTGGTAGGGGCTGTTTTTCTAGATCTCAAAAAGGCTTTCCATACTGTAAACCACAGTTTGCTTTTATCCAAAATGGTATCTTTTAACTTCTCTCCAGATACATTAGAATGGTTTGCATCTTATCTCCAGAATAGAGAACAGTGTATAAAAGTTCACCAGGATAAATCCTCATTTTTAAACAACCGTATGGGTATCCCACAAGGGTCCATTCTTGGTCCTTTACTTTTCAGCATTTTTATTAATGACTTGCCGCTACACTGCTCAGCTTCAACATATCAACTTTATGCAGATGATGCAGTTATTTACACAGCTGCCAAGACTCCAGCACAGGCTGCAGATGTACTGTCCACAAGTATGGTTGATGTCCAAGAGTGGCTCTTCCAGAACCATCTATTGCTGAACCTTCAGAAAACAGTTTCAATGTGCTTTTCAATCAAAAAATGTAACCTGCAACATTTTAAAGTTAATATACATGATCAAGACATCAGTGTAGTTACAGAATTCAAATACCTTGGCATTGTACTAGGTCCTCAATTCAAATTTAATCTTCATATAAAGAAAATTTCAAAAACAGTAAAAAAAAATCTGAACTGCTTTAAATTAATTAGATATTACATACCATACGAAGCAGCTGCACTGTATATGCATTCTATGGTTTTTTCTCATATATCATACTGTTTGACAGTCTGGGCTCAAGCAGCCCCTTCTACAATAAGACATATAGGTTCATTATGTAATCAAACTCTAAAAATCTTGGACAAAAAGCCCATTAGGTGGCATCACTGTTATATTTTAAAAAAAAATACAACCTACTGAGTTTTGAGAGTTTCATTGACCTCTATTTTCTGAAATTAATTTTCAAATGTGTCCATAAATCAGCGCCTGAGCCACTTGCTGGTTTCATCCAAAGACAGGACAGCAGCAGAGCCACCAGGAGTTCTGTAAACAATAACTGTAAAATATTCCACCGCAGAACCACATTTGGACAAACAGCTTTCTCTATAAAGGGCAGTCACATCTGGAACACAATGCCAAATGAAATTAAAATAATAACGGACTTTAAAACATTCACTAAAAAGGTTAAAAACTGGCTGAAAAATAAACAAGAATGTACCCATGTATGAAATGATTGTCTGCAGGGTGAGAGTGAATGAAGGGAAGGAATGAATGTGTTTGTTTATAGTGAGTGACAAAGGGAGAGAGGCCTGAAATAGGCAAATGTGAGTCAGGTTGTTATATTGTGTATTTATAATAATTATAATCTTTATAATCTTTATAATTGTGTATTTATAATCTTTTTTGCATTGATGTATGTGGTTATTATTTATTCTGTTTTCATTTTTTCTTTTCCTTATCCTTTTTTACTTTTTACTTGTTTCTCCTTTCTAAAGCCCATCCAGGGACACGAGTTGCAAATTAGCTAATAGCTATACACTCTTTGTGCAACACATCAGATTGATTGTCATTTGATTAATTGTCTATGTTTATTGCACTGTCCCTGTCAAATAAACAAATAATCTTAATCTTATTGTTGCTTCTCCACCACCGGAGTGGTGGCCTAATTGATAGAGCATCCACCCCACAACCGGGAG
This sequence comes from Pholidichthys leucotaenia, assembly GCA_020510985.1. NCBI lineage: Eukaryota > Metazoa > Chordata > Actinopteri > Cichliformes > Pholidichthyidae > Pholidichthys > Pholidichthys leucotaenia. The sequence goes on from CM035837.1 coordinate 138,203,150, forward strand.
GTTGGGGGTTCGAGTCCCGGCTGGGTCATACCAAAGACCATATAAAAATGGTACTTCCTGCCTTCTAGCTTGGTGCTCATTGTAATAGAATGGGGGAAGGAGAAGTTGTTTGTGGTGCCGCCTTGCATGGCAGCGACCCCTCTGATTCTACATGTGATTAACGTTGTAGACAGGAGAAATGTAGTTTCGTTCTACTCTACATGATTGACTGTATGGACTGAATGACAACAGAGATGGCTTCTTCTTCTCCCACCTGGATAATTGTTACAGCCTTTTCCAAAACTTCGCCTGGATGTTGGGTTGTTCTTCTGTGTAAGCTTGCTAGTAGCTACATGCTAGTTGTAGCTGACCTCTAGCAGCTGATACGGGCAGAAATTCACCTGTTTTCATCCTTGTAGCTTAGGGTCCAACTGTTGGTGAGCACCAGTCTAAAAAAATTCTCAAGCTGTGGTTGTAATGTCCATTCACTTCCCCGCCATTTTTGCAGCACAGTGGGGTGTCATCACGGGTGAGATAGTTGTTTATGTTTGCAGTTTTTCTGCTAAAAGGGAAATTGTGTCTTTTGTGACCCATGAAGTCCATGGTTTTGTGTTGATCTGCTTAAATGTTGTAGGTGTTTGCTATGGGGGAAAGAGCAAGCTCCATTTGTGGCTGACAGCTGGGTGGAGGCTGAGTTGTGTTGCAGTGTCGTTAATGAGCCCTGGCATTCCATTGTTTGCACATGCAGTAATACTTTTGAGAATTTTCTGGAGAATATTCTGGATCGTTTTTGTCATTTTGGACATGTTGAAAGCTTTAATAAACCTGCAGGTGAAGACAGCAAGCATATTTGTCCACTCTCATGTTCATAACAGTATGACAAACTTGAAAAATTACCAACTTAAGGTACACTATCTGTATGGAAAAACACGCAATTAACATGTTATTAAACACGATTAACTCAACATTCCAAAAGATTAATTGCGATGAAAAATTTTAATCATCCAACATCACTAAGAAAAAGTAAAATAAAACCAGGCCTCCACCCTGTTTGCAGCATCAATTCTAGCAGACAGAAATATTATAACCAGTTTGCCCTTGATGCATCAGGACGAGGGGCAAAGTTCTCAAGAAAATAATGACAGTCTTTATTAATCATAAACAAAAACTCTAAAACATTAAAGGCAGGTGGGCAACTTAACTTAATAGTTGCACAGTGTTAATATTAATTACAAAGGGCAAGGAATTAGACGAGAGCTTGCTGGCATACCAAGGGCCTCTATAATTAACCATGGGGGCCAATCAAGTAAAATTCACAGCAAAATATTAGTGGCCACACTTCAAGCAACCCAGGAATAAAAGCGGATTAATATCACACACATGCCCTAGGTTCACGTAGGGTCCTAAAGCCAAATTCAACAAGCTCTTATTAAAGAACTGCACAATGCCCATTTGCCATATTGCACACTGCCTAAATTTCAATAAATAAAAAACAATCTAAGATAATAAAACGATTATACAATAAAAGGTCACCATCTTTATAAAAACAGCGACAGTGTTACCTATGCAAACATCCCTATAAGCATAAACATTGAATTAGTATTGTGACGTATGCAGGGTTCACACAAAGAAAATGGAGCAAGATGGTTGTGATCAACGGGATTTATTTTACACACACCCTGAGCACAGGCAGGAGGGGAGGTCATTCTCCCAGACCCCTGTTTGAATCATGGTTACACACACACATGATAAATCTTGCCTATGAAATACTGTTGGGTAATTATAACGCAGTTATAATTACACAGCAGTAGAATAGCTCAGTAATAACATTTACTACACACACACAGTAACGTTTCAATTGTCAAAGCATGCTGGGAAACCCCTGCCCCCCTTAACATGGCCCCGACGTTACACTGCCCCCCCCCCCGGACTGGTTTCTGTCCCCAGAAAAATTAAAGTCCAATTTAAAAGTCCAATACAAACTCATCCAGGTGTCGGGGTGGTCTTCGGCGCCGGCGGCCAACACGTACAGGCCACCTAGTGTACATCTGGTCTTGGTCGGGGTATCGGGCCGGGATGGAGGCTCCGGTTCGTCCACCAGCGGTGCAGATGGCCGATACGGGGCGATACGGTCACGATGAAGGACCACAACCCGGTCCCTTTTTCTAAGCCTCACCCTGTACACCACATCTGACAGTCTCTCCAGGACCACGCATGGCCCCGACCAATGGCTCGCCAGCTTCGGTGATCGTCCTCTCTTCCTCTCAGGGCAGAAAACCCAGGCTCGATCTCCCGGTGCAAAGTCCCTCCCCTGGCAGCGGGAGTCATACGCTCGCTTCTGCCGACCCCCCCGCCGCTGCCAGGGCCTCTCGAGCCAGCTCGTGCACTGTGTGGAGACGTTCTTTCAAACAAAAAAAATAATCCAATCCGGGTTTTCCTTCCACCTCCGGCTCAGGGGGGCAACCGAATACCAAATCCACCGGTGTGCGCAGCTCGCGTCCAAACATGAGCGCCGCAGGGGTGCACCGGGTAGATTCCTGAGCTGCCGTCCGGTACGCCCACAAAACAAAAGGCAGGTGCAGGTCCCAGTCTTGCTGTCGCTGGTCCACTAGGATAGCGAGCTGGGTGGTGAGGGTCCGGTTGAATCGTTCGACCAGGCCGTCGCTCTGTGGATGCAGCGGGGTGGTCCGGGTCTTCCGGATGCCCAGCTGTTTGCAGACCTCTCCGAAGACCTCCGCCTCAAAGTTCCGACCCTGATCGCTGTGCAGCTCCTCCGGTGCGCCGAATCGACAGAACATTTCATCCACCAGCTTTGATGCCGTCGTCGTGGCGCTTTGGTCCGGGACCGCGTACGCCTCTGGCCACTTAGTGAAATAATCCATCGCGACCAGCACGTAGCGGTTCCCCCGGTCCGTGGTCGGGAAAGGGCCCAGGATGTCCACTCCCACTCGCTCCATCGGCACTCCCACCCGGTACTGCTGCAGGGGAGCGTGGGATCGCTGAGTTGGTCCCTTCTGAGCTGTGCACGTGTCGCAGCGGTGAACGTGGAGCTCCACGTCCTGATGACAACCGGGCCAGTAGAACCGGGCCCAAAGGCGCTGCAGCGTCTTTGTCACTCCGAAGTGGCCCGCTCCTACCGCCCCCATGAACCAGCTGGAGTACTTTGGGCCGGAGTCGACGAGGAACCGGCAGCTGCCAGACGTGCCGCTGCCCAGCTGGAGTCTGCCACTGTCGATACACTACGCCCTCGTGGCAGCGGAGGTTGGCCCACTGGGAATGCAGGGCCTTAGTCTCTGGGTCCAGCGGTGACACAACCTCCCAGGCGGGCCGCTGTCCTGCGTCCAGCCACTGCCAAACCCGCGAAATGACCGGGTCTCTGTCCTGCTCGCTCTGCAGCTGCTGCGTGCCAAGAACCTCTGTGACGTCATCGCTGGGGAGAGCTGCCTGATCATCTGAGGATGGGCTGTGCGTCGCTGCGTGATTCCTGCTCGCAGCGGCTTGGAGAGCGGCAGCCCGTGGGGCGATTTGGTCCCGATCTTCAGTCCGTTGGCAGTGACAACACTCCTCTGTCGCACAGGGGCGCCGAGACAGCGCGTCAGCGTTGGCATGGAGGCGGTCTGCCCGATGCACAATCTGGAAATTATAATCCTGCAGTGCCTCCAGCCATCTCGCCAACTGTCCATCCGGTTCTTTGAAGTTTAACAACCAGGTCAGGGAAGCGTGGTCCGTCCTGAGCTGGAACCTCCCCCCGTACACATACGGGCGGAAATGATGCAGTCCTTGGATGACAGCCAGTAGCTCTCTGCGAGTCACAAAGTAGTTCCTCTCGGCTCTGCTGAGAGTGCGGCTGAAGAAAGCGACTGCCTGCTCTCCCTGCTCTCCCTCCTGGGATAGCACCGCCCCGATGCCCTGGTTGCTGGCGTCCGTGTCCACGATGAAAGGATTGCAGGACGGGGGCTCTGATGAGTGCTGCGCGGAGCTGGGAGAAAGCAGCAGCACAGCTGTCACTCCACTGAAATGCGCGTCCTTTCTGCGTCAGCTGATGCAGCAGGCTGGCGATGGTGGCGAAGTCTTTCACAAACCTCCTATAATAGGAGGCCAATCCAAGAAAACTTCTCAGTTCTCCAATGTTCCGCGGCACTGGCCAGTCTCTCACTGTTGCCACTTTTTCCGGGTCGGTGGCGACCCCTGCTGCGCTGATGACGTGGCCCAGAAAGGTGGTCTCCCGCCGGAACAGGTGGCATTTCTTAGGGTGTAACCGTAGTCCCGCCTGCTGGATGGCTCCCAGCACCTCTCGGAGATTTGATAGGGCGCTGTCAAAATCAGCTGCATGCACCAGTAGGTCATCCAGGTAAACAACGCAGCGACTCTGGGGCACGTGAGCCAGCACTCACTCCATCAAGCGCTCAAAGGTGGCCGGAGCGTTGCAGAGTCCAAACGGCATCACTTTAAACTGGTACAGTCCCTGCCCGATGGAGAAGGCTGTTTTTTGGCGGGCCTCAGGTGACAGCTCTACCTGCCAATAGCTGCTGCGTAGATCCAGCGAGCTGAACCAGCTGGAGCCGGCGATGTGGTCCAGTGCGTCATCGATGCGGGGCAGGGGGTAGGAATCTTTCCTGGTGGCGTCGTTCAGGCGTCGGTAATCCACACAGAACCGCCACGACCCGTCCTTCTTCTTGACCAGCACCACAGGCGCCGCCCAGGGGCTGCTGGAGGGCTCAATAACATCTGCCTCCAGCATTTCTCGCACTTTTTGTTCTGCCGCTGCCCGCCTTGAAAAGGGCAGCCGGCGTGGGTGGAGTCGAATCGGCCTGGCCTCACCGGTGTCGATCTCGTGCTGCACCAACCTGGTCCGGCCGCATTCCTCATCCTTCGCGGCGAAAACACCCACGTAATAGTCCAATAGCTCCCACAGCTGGCGTCTCTGTTCTGGGTCCAGCCCGCTGCAGCTCCGTTGAAATAATTCCTCCACCGCCTGCTGCGTCTCTGCTGACACGTTGACCCCTCCCCTTGCTGTCCTTGTGTGCGTTCGTGCTCCCTCTGTCCGCGCTGGTGATGTCATCGTGTCCAGTCCTCGCGGTGGCCTGCCTGGTCAGGTCTGTCTTGGCGATCCCTCGATTGCGCGGGCCCCCGTGTTCCTTCCCTGGGTTCTGCTGTGGAGCGTGATGGTCGTGATGGTTTCCCAGCTGGAGGGAAGGTCCGGCGGTGTCGATCTTGGCACGCCAGGCTGTGAGCAGGTCTAGTCCAATAATACAAGGGTCTTGGATGTCAGCCAGCCAGAACGGGTGTCTCGTGTTCTGACCGGCCACCCCCACCACCAGCACTCTCCGCCCCTTCAGTCGGGCGCGCTCACCGGTAGCTGTGGTGACGCAGCGCTCGGTGGGTTCCCACCCCCGCAGAGCCGTCTTGCTTGTGCCCGGCAGCACACCGGGTCGAACCAAGGAGATTGTAGAGCCGGTGTCAACCAGGGCCCGGATCGACGTCTTCCCCAAGCTGCACTGTAGATACATCCCTGGAGATTGTCCAACTCGGCCCACGCGCGGTGCCGGCTCCTCGGGGGAAACGGCTGCTGGAGGTGGCCTGTTCCCGTTCACGCCACCTCACTCTAGTTTAACGCCGGCGAGGGGCCAGTTTGTCGTGGGGTGGGTGCAGGGCAGTATCGTGCGATGTGTCCCATCTCTCCGCAGCGGAAGCACCCTTCCTCGCGCCGCCGAGGCCATCTTCTCCGTGGTCGTGCCGCCGTGGTCTGCGTAATTCCTCCTCCTCCCCCTTGCTCTCCATCGTAGCCTGGTAGGTTCTTCGGCTGCGCGTTGGCGCTTCAGTTGTGCGATTTATTAGCGGCTCTGCCCGCTCTGCTTCTGCCACTGCAGTCCTCCAGTCGCTCGCGGCGTGGAGCCGTACGTGGCTCTGGAGCTGGGCCGGGCGGAGACCTTGGATGAAACTCCGGAGGGCGAGCTTCTCTACTGCCTCCGGTGCGAAATCTGGGTAGCTGCGCTGGGTTAACAGCCATATGTCTGCAGCATAGGCTCCTAGTTTTTCCTGGTGGTTCCGGCGGCGGCGGGTCAGTTGTTCTTGGGCGTGCTCAGCGTCCGCTATTCTCCCAAATCGTCTCTGGAGCGCCCCTTGTAGTGCTGGCCAGCTGTGGTGCTCCTCGGGCCGGAGATCAGAGAGCGTGCAGAGGGCTTTCCCTTCCAAGGCCAGTGCGACCTGTACGGCAGTTTCCTCTGGCGACCAGCCGTTCAGCGCCGCGGTCAGTTCGACCTGTGTCAGGTAGTCGTCCAGTGTGGCTTCGCTGTTGAAACGGGGAATCTTGGCCCGCTGTCGAACAGGTGGGGTGGTCGTCTCCTGATTGATCGCCACTCTTGATCGCCGTGGGGTCGCCAGCCCGTCCTGTCCTGAGAAGGGTGGAATGTTTGCTCTGTTCTGCCCGCTCTGTCTTGAAAAAGACAGGAGGCGGGGTGCGCTGGCCCCGTCAGGTCTGCCGCTTCGTTCGTCCCGGCTCCGGGCTCCCGGTGGTGGTGCCACGGTCCCATTGTCCATCATCAGCTGAGCAATGGCCTGCTCCAGCTGCTGGATCTCCATTCTGATCCTAGCTTCCATTTGCTCCATCCCACTCCTGACACCAATGTGACGTATGCAGGGTTCACACAAAGAAAATGGAGCAAGATGGTTGTGATCAACGGGATTTATTTTACACACACTCTGAGCACAGGCAGGAGGGGAGGTCATTCTCCCAGACCCCTGTTTGAATCATGGTTACACACACACATGATAAATCTTGCCTATGAAATACTGTTGGGTAATTATAACGCAGTTATAATTACACAGCAGTAGAATAGCTCAGTAATAACATTTACTACACACACACAGTAACGTTTCAATTGTCAAAGCATGCTGGGAAACCCCTGCCCCCCTTAACATGGCCCCGACGTTACAGTATTGTACAAATGCCAGATAATACTGCAATACAAATATTCTTGTATTTTACCATGTTTATCTTAATCCAATCTGCACTATCCTGAATGTTGTGACTATTAAAAGTCCCCACACTCAAACTATAAGTGTAGGAAAAGGCAGATGACTGGAGGCTGATGACAAAAATTAAATGACGAGTCTTCCTCCTTTTAACATGAAGGGACAGTCAAAATACACGTCAGGCAATTTGGAGCGCCTACAGTGGTTACCACGCACTGTCACACCAGTCTTCAGTTACTGCAGTCTGATGTTGATATCTAAACAAATTAATGTCCTTAATGAGCAATGTTTCTTTACCTATTGTGTTTCACTACATGAGCATATTGTTTCCAAAAAGATTTCTTAGTCATTGCAGCCACATATCCAGAGTTTAGATAGAAATGTTTTGTGTCCATGTGTCTATGCTTCCCTTTGTCTGAGCTGGTGGGGAAGAGGAGGAGGAAAGAGCACCACTAGTGGTACCTATATACCCTCCCTTCACCTTGTCAGAACTCAAGGTTCTGCTTCAGGGTCCTAAAGGCAGCCCGGCTACATAATATAATAAAAAGTACACACATTTTGCTTTCAAATTATACCCTTTCAACTGCATGACTTGACTGAATTGCAAAGTTAATACAGTGTTTTATTCTGTGTTTTCAGGTGGCGATGACTTCATCGATGGATGAAAGTGAAATTGTGGTCAGGTTCTGTTCCAGATAAATGGAGAAAGCATTTAGAACAGCTGCTTCAGACTTATTTTAACAGTTATAAACCTCAGCTTGACTGTGAAATTATAAAGCCCTTAAGTGAACAGTGTGTTGAGATAAAGATAAAGCCTCCTCCAGGTGTAGTATAATAACCACAATTAGATCACTTCCCTTTTTTCCATTCTAACCTTTTGTTGTGTATTTTGATTTTTTTTTTGGTTTATCCTCTTTTTAAGCATGGAGTGTGCTTCAGAAACTTAATGGACAAAAACTGACCCCAAAAGATCAAAAATCTAGTTGGGCAGTCACCATAGCATCGATGAGTGTGGCAGCCACGACAGACACCATTGACACTAAAGAGATGGATACAAAAATGTCAGAGGATACTTCAGTGAACCACCCTACTTCCATGCCAGTGCAACAAAGGGTATGTATTACTGTGTAACAAACCATCAATATATAGACTTATCTTATTTTTAATCCATCCATCCATCCATCTTCTACCGCTTTTCCGGAGGTCCGGGTCGCGGAGGCAGCAGTTCAAGCAGAGAAGCCCAGACTTCCCTCTCCCCAGCCACCTGCTCCAGCTCTTCAGAGAGGATACCAAGGCGTTCCCAGACCAGCTGGGAGACATAGTCTCTCCAGCGAGTCCTGGGTCTGCCCCTGGGTCTCCTCCCAGTGGGACGTGCCCCAAACACCTCAAGTGGGAGGTGTCCAGGAGGCATCCTAATCAGATGCCCATACCACCTCAACTGACTCCTTTCAATGTGGAGGAGCAGCGGTTCTACTCTGAGCCTCTCCCGGATGACTGAGCTCCTCACCCTATCTCTGAGGGTGAGTCCAGCAATCCTACGAAGAAAGCTCATTTCAGCTGCTTGTATCCGCAATCTCGTTCTTTCGGTCATTACCCAAAGCTCGTGACCATAGGTGAGAGTAGGAATGTAAATTGACTGGTAAATTGACAGCTTTGATTTAGAACTAAGCTCCCTCTTCACCACAACAGACCGGTACAACGTCCGCATCACTGCAGATGCTGCTCCGATCCGTCTGTCAATCTCTCGCTTCATTTTCCCCTCACTCGTGAATAAGACCCCAAGATACTTAAACTCCTCCACTTGGGGCAGGAGCCTGTCCCCAACCTAGAGAGGACAATCCACCTTTTTCCGGCTGAGGACCATGGACTTGGACTTGGAGGTGCTGATTCTCATCCCAGCCGCTTCACACTCAGCGGCAAACCGTCCCAGCAACAGCTGTAGGTCATTGCTGGATGAAGCCAACAGGACAACATCATCTGCAAACAACAGAGATGAGATCCTGTGGTAACCAAGCATGACACCCTCCATTCCCTGGCTGCACCTAGAAATCCTGTCCATAAAAATTATGAACAGGATCGGTGACAAAGGGCAGCCCTGGCAGAGTCCAACTCTCGCTGGGAATGAGTCCGACCGAGTGTTGGCAATACGAACCAAACCCTCACAACGGCCGTACAGAGACCGAATAGCTCGTAACAACAAGCCCGATACCCCATACTCCCGAAGCACCCCCCACAAAAAAACCACGAGGGACGCGGTCAAATGCCTTCTCCAAGTCCACAAAACACATGTAAACTGGTTGGGCAAACTCCCACGAACCCTCGAGAATTCTCGAGAGGGTAAAGAGCTGGTCCGATGTGCCACGGCCAGGACGAAAACCACATTGCTCCTCCTGAATCCGAGGATCGACCAATGGCCGGACTCTCCTCTCCAGTACCTTGGCATAGGCCTTCACAGGGAGGCTTAGGAGTGTGATCCCTCGAAAGTTGGAACACACCCTCCGGTCCCCTTTTTTGAAGCGAGGAACCACCACCCCAGTTTGCCATGCCAAAGGCACTGCCCCCAACCTCCACGCAATGTTGCAGAGGCATGTCAACCATGACAACCCAACAACATCCAGGGCCTTGAGGTACTCAGGGTGAATCTTGTCCACCCCAGGGGCCCGGCCACCAAGGAGATTTTTAACCACCTTGGCGACCTCAGCCCCTGTGATAGGCGAGTCATCCCCCTCATCCACAAAACCTGCTTCCTCTGTGGAAGGTGTATCAGTGGGATTGAGGAGATCCTCAAAGTATTCCTTCCACCGCCCGAAGATATCCCCAGTCAAAGTCAACAGCGCCCCATCCGCACCATACACAGTGTGGACAGGGAGCTGCTTTCCCCTTCTGAGCCGCCAGACAGTTTGCCAGAATCTCTTTGAGACCGACGGAAAGTCTTGTTTCATGGCCTCACCGAACTCCTCCCATACCCGGGTTTTTGCTTCAGCAACCACCCGAGCTGCACTCTGCTTGGCCTGCCGGTACACCTCAGCTGCTTTGGGAGTCCCACAAGCCAACCAAGCTTGATAGGACTCCTTCTTCAGCTTAATGGCCCCCCTCACCACTGGTGTCCACCACTTGGTTCGGAGGTTGCCACCACGAGATGCACCGACCACCTTGCTGCCGCAGCTCTGGGCCACTGCTTCAACAACAGAGGTGGAGAACATGGCCCATTCAGACTCCATGTCTCCAGACTCCCTCGGAATGTGGTTGAAGTTCTTCCGGAGGTGGGAGTTGAAGACCTCCCGAAAAGGGGCCTCAGCCAGACGTTCCCAGCACACCGTCACTACACGTTTGGGTCTACCAGGTCTGAATGGCTTCCTACCCTGCCATCGGCTCCAACTCACCACCAGGTGATGATCAGTTGACAGCTCTGCACCTCTCTTTACCCGAGTGTCCAAGACATACGGTCGCAGGTCTGATGACACGATAACAAAATCGATCATCGACCTTATTTTTAATGTATATCAATATTCTATATTTTAAATTAGGGGAGCTTGCAAGCAAATAAACCAAATACTGGTCCTACAGCTGAAGATAAGTACAGTTGTGCTGTGCCAGTGGTTCAATTCTACTATGTGAACCACATCTACAAGGAAGACATTGAAAACATAGAAAAAAAGAATGGCGTCAAAATGAACATGAATGTGAGTTTTAAACCAAACCAAAGAAATGGAAACCGAGAGAATGCTCTCAGTGAGTTCACAGACCTCTTCCAGAATGTTGTAGGTAAACTCAGTGTCAGAGAATTACCTCTGAATGACATGGAGCCTGAACGACTGAGCAATGTTCTAAACCTTGTCCAGAGTAAAGAGAATAAACTTCTGCTGACTCTAACATCTAAAAATACCATGGTGTGTGGGCCAACACCTAGTCAGGAAGCTATCATCAAGGCCGTATTCACAACTCACAGTGCATGCCCATTTCCTAGAAAGTATGAAAGGAAGCCCCGAGACATGCCACTAAAGATTACCATGCCAGTCAAAGATCCTCTTGTTGATAGTGGAATAACTGTGGAAGAAAATTCCTGGAAGATAATAAATACCTCATACAGTCAGAGTGTAGAAAAGATCAAAACCAATTTTAATGTGAACTTTAAAGAAGTCAACATTGGTCAAGGCAAAGTTAATGCTAAAGTGTCCTACAAAAGTCCAGACGGAAATCCCTCCACGGAGAGTCATGCTATCAGAGCTCTTCTTCGTCTGTACCATAAAACTCTGACATCCTCCATGAGCTTCACCCAACCCAGTGGTGCCTCTCATTTTGCTGTTAATCAGTCTGAAGGGGCCTCTAATATCTTTGCTCTGAATGGACACTCACCCAGCATGAGCAACACTGCAGCAACTGGAAGAGGAGGAGCCACAGCAGAAGACACTGAAGTACAGTTGCCAAATCTCTGCATTTTTTAAAAAAATTTCTGTGTTCTTGTTCAGGTTTAGCATAACTAAGAGAGGGTTCAGGGTCACCTGATCCCACCCTAACTATAGGCTTTGTCCAAAAGGAAAGTGTTAACCCTGTTCTTCAGAACAGAGATTGAGTCCCATCTCCCAACTCCAGATTGCCAGCTGGTTTCATAGGAGAGAAGCCTGATAACTGAAAGCTCTGCCTCCCATTGTACTTCTAGAGATTCTAGGTATTACCAGTAATTCTGCAACCGGAAACCTCGTGTGATGAAATTTATGTCCTCTGCTCCAGTCCGCTAGTGTCCGCAGGACTCTTCTGCTGACAATCACGTGCAGCCCAAATTTTATGACCGCGCGGCCTGCCCACGACCTGAACGCATTGACAGTGCATGCACAAGACTGAACGTCCCATTCATGAGGTTGCACTACCAACACAGCATTCAAAGACAAAGTAGGTGAGAAAGACAACAAGGACATGGAAGACAAGAATAAACATGCATGAATCCTTTTGCAGCAACTTGAGCGGAGAAGAGCACTGGAAAACAGTAATTCCTCCTTTTCCTTGAAACAACGCCATTGTTGTTGCTATAAAAAATGTTTGTCACTCTCGTGTTCATAGCGGGTGAACAAATTGCCGTGTTAGCGCATTTGCGCTACCCATAGGAGTGGGGCGAAACTACAAATAACAGTTGTGCGCATGCGTCACCCGCTTGGACTGATAGATGAAAAAAGTAAGCATATACAAGGCCGCATGCGCTTTGGATGAGCCTGGCGCGCACACGAACCAGAGGGGAAATGTAGCATGAATGAGCCCTAAAGCATTATTCATGCTGCCTTTCCAGGTGCCCCGGTCAGTGGCAGTAAGGAGTGTCATGAACGGGGTGGCTGTCTCACCCCGTTCCATGATCTGTGGCTGGAGTTTCCTGATTGTTGCTAATTATTCCCGGCTGGCAGGTTATTTGAGCCTCTGAGTCTGGGCTCCCTGCCAGTCTACAGCCACGCCCCCTCCTCTCTCTTTGCCAGGCACTTACCAGCTGATTGCCATCACCTGGGTGTTCTTACACACACACACACACACACACACACACACACACACACTCAAGCACACTCATTCATGCATACACACACACTCACTCTTATACGCTGACACGCACCCATGCAGAGACTCCCACTACGCACCTGCTTCCACTTGCCACTCATTAATCTATGGGGGTATTTATGTGCGACAGTGGAAGCACACAGTGTGTCGGCGTTAGTCTACATTTGATGTCTAGGCTCGCTCATTGTTGGTTCCTCTTCCCTGATGGACTGTGCTCAGTGTTGTTGTTTCCAGAGCCAGTTCCGCTCTGACCAGGCATGTAAGTCTTTCTCTTTATTATTACTAGCCCTTCCTCTCTGCTGCCCAGTCCCTCCTGGGAGCGTGTGGGGCCCGCCAACGGAGTTTGTAGCCAGTTATCTCATCTTCACTCATCTTGAACTGTATTTCACTGGACACTTGTATGTTATTTTCCCTTTGTTAATAAACTCATTCACTTCACCTGTGTTTGGGCTCGCATTAACTCATTTGTTCGATGCGCATTTATGCAGTGGACATGACAGAGTGGACAAATGAACTGAATTTGTTTTTATAACATGTTTGATTCAGGTCCCACTCCCACCCCTCCCCATATCAGCCACCCTGCCTCCTCTTCACACCATGAGGCTGGTCCCTGCACCAGGGATATCTCCCACTCCTCTCTCCTTGTCTGTTCACCAGGTGAGGAGAGAGCTCAGGAAGATCAAGGCCAGAAAAGAAAATGGTCTGGACGGCACTGGCTTCAGATTGCTCAGGGAATGTGCAGACCAACTATGTGGGGTGGCCATGTGCATGTTTAATCTCAGTCTTAGTTTGGGGAAGATTCCTGTTCTGTTGAAGACTTCCTGTGTGGTTCCAGTGTCAAAGATCGTGCGCCTTAGGGAGCCTAATCATTATAGACCTGTGGCCTTAACTTCCCATCTGATGAAGACCCTGGCGAGGATCATCCTCAGCCACCTCTGACCCCTGGTGGGCACACTGCTGGACCCCCTGCAGTTTGCTTACCAACATAGGATTCGAGTGGAGGATGCAGTTATTTATCTTCTGCAATGGACTATCGACTATCTCACCAACAGACCGCAGTATGTGAGGCTGCATGACTGTGTGTCTGAGGTGGTGGTATGCAGTACGGGGCCTCTCAGGGAATGGTGCTCGCTCCTTTCCTCTTTACACATCATACTTCAGATATAACTCCCCTAGCTGTCACCTTCAGAAGTTCTTCGACAGTACAGCTATTGTTGGATGTGTGTCAGAGGGAAACGATCTGGAGTACAGGAGAGTCACCTCTGACTTCATCATCTGGTGTGAATTCAACCACCTTCACATCAGCTTCAGTAAGACAAAGGAGATGGTGGTTGACTTTAGGAGGAAATGATCAACAAATGCACTGGAAAATATACATGGTCTGGACATTGAGATGGTGGATAGTTACAAATTCCTGGGTGTTCTCCTCAATAATAAATTGGACTGGTCAGATAACCAAAAGCCAGTTTAGAAAGCTTGGGATCAGTCCGCCAAGGTCTCCGCCTTTGACCGCCACCTAATCCACATAGCACCGGACCCCCATGATCCCTCCTGCAGGTGGTGAGCCCACTGGAGGGCGGACCCATGTAACTCCTTCGGGCTGAGCCCGGCCAGGTCCCATGGGTGGAAACCCGGCCACCAGACGCTAGCCTTTGAGCCCCTCCCCCAGGCCTGGCTCCAGGGTGGGGCCCCGGTAACCCCATACCGGGCGGGGTACACTGAATCCTTGATATACAATTTATCATGAGAGTCTGTTGGATCGTTCTTAGTCTGGCCCTTCACCCAGGACCAGTTTGTCTTGGGAGACCCTATCAGAGGCAAATTGCCCTGGACAACATAGCTTCTGGGATCACTGGGGCACGCAAACCCCCCCACCACGATAAGGTGACGATCCATGAGGGACAGGCTCCTGCCCCAAGTGGAGGAGTTTAAGTATCTTGGGGTCTTGTTCACGAGTGAGGGGAAAATGGAGCGAGAGATCGACAGACGGATTGGAGCAGCATCTGCAGTGATGCGGACATTGTACCGGTCTGTTGTGGTGAAGAGGGAGCTTAGTTCTAAGGCAAAGCTGTCGATTTACCAGTCAATCTACGTTCCTACTCTCACCTATGGTCACGAGCTTTGGGTAATGACCGAAAGAACGAGATCGCGGATACAAGCGGCTGAAATGAGCTTTCTCCATAGGATTGCTGGACTCACCCTCAGAGATAGGGTGAGGAGCTCAGTCATCCGAGAGAGGCTCAGAGTAGAACCGCTGCTCCTCCACATTGAAAGGAGTCAGTTGAGGTGGTATGGGCATCTGATCAGGATGCCTCCTGGACGCCTCCCACTTGAGGTGTTTGGGGCACGTCCCACTGGGAGGAGACCCCGGGGCAGACCCAGGACTCGGTGGAGAGACTGTCTCCCCCAGCTGGTCTGGGAACGCCTTGGTATCCTCTCTGAAGAGCTGGAGCAGGTGGCTGGGGAGAGGGAAGTCTGGGCTTCTCTGCTTGAACTGCTGCCTCCGCGACCCGGACCTCCGGAAAAGCGGTAGAAGATGGATGGATGGATGGTCAGATAACACCCAAGCTCAGTACAAAAAGGGCCAAAGTCGGCTCCATTTGTTGGGCAAATTGAGGTCATTTGGGGTTTGCAGGTCATTATTAAGGACTTTGTACAACACTGGGGTGGCCTCTGCAATTTTTTTATGCAGTTGTCTGCTGGGGTGGTGGTAGCATGGAGAGGGATAGGAAACATTTGATCAGATTGGTGAAGAGGGCGAGTTTTGCCCTGGCTGGTCCCTTGGACTCCATTGAGGTGGTGGGGAAGAGGAGGATGTTAGCTAAGCTAATGTCTATTATGGACAACACCTCTCAACCCCTACATGAGTCTGTGGAGGCCCTGAGCAGCTCTTTTAGTAGTAGACTGTTGCAGCCACTGTGTAGGACGGAACGTTACTGTAGGTCCTTCATCCCAACAGCAGTTAGACTGTACAATACACACATGGGATAAATACTTGCTATAAAATGTGCATGTACTGTATGTATATTATTCTCATTGATGCATATTGTACAATTTGTACATATTTTAAATATTATTGCTCTTGTATTTTAGCAAGTTTTTTTTTTTATTGTATATTATTCTCTGGTTTTCTGTTTTTTTCCTTTTCTGATCTCTGTGCTGCCGTAGCAAATGAATTTCCCATGTGGGATTAATAAAGTCTTATCTTATCTTATGGGAGAGAACAAAAAGATGTCAATGACCAGCAAAAATATCACATTGAGAGTGAAGAAAGAAGTGAAGCCCAGTGCAATGTGGGAGGTCCCCCGGCTGTCTAAACCTATTAGCAGCATAACTAAGAGAGGGTTCATGGTCACCTGATCCCACTCTAACTATAGGCTTTATCCTAAAGGAAAGTGTTCACCCTATTCTTCAAAGCAGAGATTGGCCACAGTTAGATGGGCAAAATTTCTTCAATCTGATTACAATTCAGATCAGAATTTTACCGTTTACATGGATGCTGAAAAAGCTGATCTGATTAGGACGTGCGTTTCCATGTGTCACACGTTTGAACGGAATAAAATTTTGACATGCGCACATCGACATTTCGACATTCCGAAAATGGTAGAAGAAGAAGCAACTTCCAGTGTTAGCAAGCCCCGCTTCGTGTCGAAATTGACCTGTATTGTGTTATTCAGACTGTACTTTTGCTTCTGCTGGTCTCCGTAATGAAGCTACAAGTACGTACTTCTGCATATGATGAACAGAGGGAGACAGCAGGATGATACAGACCATCCATCCATCCATCCATCCATCTTCTACCGCTTTTCCGGAGGTCCGGGTCGCGGAGGCAGCAGTTCAAGCAGAGAAGCCCAGACTTCCCTCTCCCCAGCCACCTGCTCCAGCTCTTCAGAGGGGATACCAAGGCGTTCCCAGACTAGCTGGGAGACATAGTCTCTCCACCGAGTCCTGGGTCTGCCCCGGGGTCTCCTCCCAGTGGGACGTGCCTGAAACACCTCAAGTGGGAGGCGTCCAGGAGGCATCCTAATCAGATGCCCATACCACCTCAACTGACTCCTTTCAATGTGGAGGAGCAGCGGTTCTACTCTGAGCCTCTCCCGGATGACTGAGCTCCTCACCCTATCTCTGAGGGTGAGTCCAGCAATCCTACGGAGAAAGCTCATTTCAGCCGCTTGTATCCGCGGATACAAGCGGCTGATACAGACCAGTTTTGTTTTACTCCCGCTATGTTTTCCACTAGCTGCTGCTAACGTGGAAATGCGTCACGTCGACGTGCGGCTGGTGTACAGACATGCACAGTAAACATATTTTCTGCCCTACATTCGGAATAAGTGTTTACATGCGCACCATTCCGATTAACAATCAGCATAACCCACCCTTCTCAATCGGAATGAAATTTTGATCCGAATGAGCGTGATCGGGTTAGAATATTCAGATTGACATGTTTACATGAAGCATTTTTATTCCGATCAGGCTTTTAATCCGGTTACTTGTGTCCATGTAAACATAGCCACTGAGTCCCATCTCCCAAATCCAGATTGCCAGCTGGTTTCATAGGAGAGGAGCCTGATAACTGAAAGCTCTGCCTCCCATTGTACTTCTAGAGATTCTAGGTATTACAAGTAATTCTGCATTTTGGGAGCGTAGTGTTTTGTTTGAATGTTCATGTGCTATCAGACTGAGAAGCTATGCAAAACTGGATTTAAAACATTTTAATTTCAGCTGCTCAGCTGCTTTTTTCATCATTCAGCAAAGGTAAGGTAAGCGCCACTTTAGTGATGTATTTCAGTCTGTAAAAACCTCCTTGGTTATAAATAGGGCTGTGGGATATGACGGTATATATCGGATGACAATATCAAAACATCTGTCGTTTCATAGAATACGCTATCATTTATATCGTTATTTAAAATGCTCTTACTCCCATTTATTCAGTAAAACTCCTCACCACTATCTGTCAGCACCCCGTCTCTCCTCTTCAGTGCGCCCAGTGGAACAGGTGTGTCGTGGGTGGCTAGGCTTCAGTCCGGTGGTTGCTAATGCTAACTCAAAACTACTGGTTCAGATAGCTGCTACTTCTGTTTGCCAAGGATGTAGGACTGTTTTTCCATCATACTGTGTCAGAGAGGATAGTTCACTAACCTTGTTTTAATAGGAGGTAAGTAACACTAACACCATGTCTAATTATAAAATGCTAAATGACGATGTTAAGTTGTGCTAACTGGAAACATGTAGCATCATCATTGAAGACCATCGTTTCTTTGGTTTAAATTACTGCCGAGTTTCTTAGTTTTGTCTGAAAAAAATGTATTAATGCTGCAAAAGTGCATGATGTGGCACATACATGCAAAGTAAATAATAAATACATTAAAACGGGTCGGAGGAGCAAGTTGGCTTTTGATGTAATTTATTTGATTTTAATAATTTTATTTAGTCAAGTAGT
This sequence comes from Pholidichthys leucotaenia, assembly GCA_020510985.1. Taxonomy (NCBI): domain Eukaryota; kingdom Metazoa; phylum Chordata; class Actinopteri; order Cichliformes; family Pholidichthyidae; genus Pholidichthys; species Pholidichthys leucotaenia. Next base: position 138,221,082 of record CM035837.1, read on the forward strand.
AGTGATAACGAATAAAGTTAAAGTCATCACATGTATTTTATTACAGTACATTACCTTTTGTGTCTTTGATTTTCAGATCATGACCAATTTAAAATATTTTTACTAAGAAGCAAATGGATTAAATCAGGCCAGAATGGCAGTCTGCAGGTCTACACTTAAATTTTCACTGATTAAAACTAACAGCTAATTTATATCTGTAGGTGACAGCCATGGGTAATTTTCTCATTTTCAGACATTTTTTTATGTTTGCTTTTTTTTTTTTTTTCCCTATTCTCCTCTGGCTCAGGAAATATTTAACTTATTGATGTTTACTTTTTGTTCATATGTGATTTAGAAGAAAAACCTGAAATTTATGAGAATCAAGTCTCAAATGAACATTAAAAAAATATTTTATAACACTACAAAATTATGAGGGAAAACAGTACATGTAAAAAAAAAAAAAAGAAGTTAAAAAAATGGTCCTTTTTATGTGATTATCTAAACTGTACAATTTACAGAAAATGTATATTGTGATATATATTATCGTGATATAAGATGACTTATATTGTGATATGAATTTTTTGTCATATCACACAGCCCTAGTTATAAATGTGATGATTTATTCCTAGGCCCCATGATGCCTTGCATGAATTATGGTAGCAACTTCCAGTACTAGTAGTTGAGAACATATGGCTGTCACTGAAATGGGACACTTTTCCTTGTTAAAAAACAATGACTTCAGCATCAGAAGTGCGGGAATATGGCCTCTTGCTCCTCAAAAGAGTAATATAATCATACCACTTCCCACAACTATCGAGGGATGGAACGATGACCTTAAAAAGTGGCCTCGTACACAGTAGCTCCATTAATTAGCGCCGCTGCTAAGATGCTAATGGTGTAAACAAATGACCCGTGCTGGCAAAATGAGTCACTTTGACTACATTTTCAAAACTGATGTAACGTTATTTCCATATTCTGTATTGAAAGACCTTCAAAATATATATAGATATTTAATTTGTAGGTAGTACACAAAAACTGACCCACAAAAAGACGATTTGTTGATATTTTAGCTAGGTTGAAAACTCATGTTTGATTGGTCAGGAGTTACGTCTTCCACAAAAACATAGGTATTTTAGAAAGTACGATTTCTAAGCTTTCCAATGATACCAGGCACTCATGGGAGTTTTCCCGGGACTTGCCGTTAGCAAACAAAGAAAGAGGCATGATTTATGACTTCTCTGCCTGTAGCTCATAATGACGTGGTGCACATTCCGACTCATTTTGCCAGCACAGGTCACATATATCAATGTCTCCACCGCAATAAAGTCGGCTGCATTTTGTTAAAATATGTTGGACATAATCAAATTTACCTTAGAGCAGACGTACACCACAACACCGTGCTTGGATGTTGTCTGTCACCGTGTGGTGAGATGCCTCCAATTTATCCAGTCTGGCACAACCACGAACACCAGCAAGTACCAGAACTACACAAAAACATTCAAAAAAATGCAAAAACTAGAAGAGCTGAAATTAGCTGCCACTTGAGTGGAAAACACGTATGTGGACTATACATTAAAATGAATTTGAAAAACTTTTAAAAATGCTATTTTAAATGCCCCTGCTACTCCACTCTTACTGACTAATTTAACACTAGGTCAGCCAAAACTGGAAGCTCCACCCATAATCGTTCCTACAGCGGCACCCCCAGGAATAAGGTGGATAAGGCTTACCTGTCACATTGAAACACAGCCACTGAGGTTGCCCATTGGTTGATGTGGAGCAAAAGGGACAGTGGTTATAATAGAAGAAGAAGAAAATTTATTTATAGAGCACATTTCATATAGAGAGCAATTCAGTGTGCTTTACAAGAGCTAAAAGAATATGTACATGCATATACCCCCCCACACACACACACATACAAACATACATACAATTAAATAACATATACAGATTAGAAAAGCACTTGGAGAGCGCAGACCTCTGCCAAGCGCCACAGTTCCCCCCATACAGTGTTTGTGGGTACGTTTTCAGATTCCTTGACCACGAAAACATATGAATAGCAATTGGATTGACAATAATAGGATTAGTGGTTCAGTAGTTATTCATGAAAATGACATTTTCCGTAATGGCGGCCACAGTTCCGCCCATACAGTGTTTTTGTGTACGTTTTCAGATTCCTTGACCACGAAAACATTTGACTAGCAATTGGATTGACAATGATAGGATTAGTGGTTCTGCGGCGGATGATAAAATAAGGCAGCGTTGAGACTTTTAAGCAGGTTTTATTAATCATACCGCCGTCACGGGAACTCGGCTCCAGCCCATAGCGTGAGCAGGCTGAAGCCGAATTCCTCAGGCTCTCAGTGAAGAGGGGACACAAAGTCTGTGTCCAGCAGCAGCCGTTGTAGAAGTGAGAATGAGAGGTTGAACATGAATTTCAAACAGCTTATATACTCAGCTACAACAATACATCAAAGCATTCACATGGGTCGATATGAGCATTTGCAAATGAGAGGCACAGGCAGGATGCATGAACACAATGCATGGATGGCACATTAACCTCACAGCAGTGAAATGCATAAATGGCAGATTAGATCACAGCATGCAGCGGAAAAAACCCAGGAGTAGCGAGCTGTCTGCCCCTGTGTGTTGTGGGGGTTATTCCCAAACCGCCACAGTTCAGTAGTTATTCATGAAAATGGCATTTTCCGTAATGACGGCCACAGTTCCCCCCATACAGTGTTTGTGTGTACGTTTTCAGATTCCTTGACCATGAAAACATATGACTAGCAATTGGTTTGTCAATGATAGGATTAGTGGTTGAGTAGTGATTCACGAAAATGGCATTTTCGTGAATGTAATAATACATGAAGGTAATAATACAGTTACGACCAGACTGGTGTTTAATCTAGTAAAATGCATTTGCAAAGAGAAGTTTTTTGACTGCTTTTGAAGGAGCCAAGTGTTGGAGCGTTTCTAATATGACTGGGAAGGGTGTTCCACTTTTTAGGAGCATAGTAGCAGAATGCTGCTTCACCTGCTCTAGATCAGATTTGAGGGACCACAAGATGACCATTGTCTAAAGATGTAAGATTTCTTTTTGGTACATAAGGAATGAGCAGTGACTTGATGTAATTTGGGTCAGAGCCATTTAATGCTGTATAAACAATCAGAATAATTTTAAAATCAGTTCTTGCCTGTATAGGAAGCCAGCTCAAGGACTTTAGGACTGGGGTGGTGTGTGAGTGTTTCCTAGACCTTGTTAAGATGTGCACAGCATCATTCTGAATGAGCTGCAGTCATTTAATAGTTTTTTGTGGGAGACCAGAGAACAGGCTATTACACTAATGAAGTCTATTTGTGAGAAATGCATGGACCAATTCTTCAGCATCGGAATGTGACCAAAAAAACCTCAGATTTTTGAAATATTTTTGAGATGGAAAAAATACAACCTATTAATTAGTAGCCATTGTAAGTGGAAATGAATGTGGGAGTTTCCTACAAAAGATGGTGTGTGTCCTAATTTATTCCTCACTGTTTGTTTAGAATTACATCCATCCATCCATCTTCTACCGCTTTTCCGGAGGTCCGGGTCACAGAGGCAGCAGTTCAAGCAGAGAAGCCCCAACTTCCCTCTCCCCAGCCATCTGCTCCAGCTCTTCAGAGAGGATTCCAAGGCGTTCCCAGACCAGCTGGGAGACATAGTCTCTCCAGCGAGTCCTGGGTCTGCCCCGGGATCTCCTCCCAGAGGGACATGCCCGAAACACCTCAAGTGGGAGGCATCCTGATCAGATGCCCATACCACCTCAACTGGCTCCTTTCAATGTGGAGGAGCAGTGGTTCTACTCTGAGCCTCTCCCGGATGACTGAGCTCCTCACCCTATTTCTGAGGGTGAGTCCAGCAATCCTATGAAGAAAGCTCATTTCAGCCGCTAGTATCCCTGATCTTGTTCTTTCGGTCATTACCCAAAGCTTGTGACCATACAGTAGGAACGTAGACTGACTGGTAAATCGACAGCTTTGCCTTAGAGCTCAGCTCCCTCTTGACCACAACAGACCGGTACAACGTCTGCATCACTGCAGATGCTGCTCTGATCCGTCTGTCAATCTCTCGCTCCATTCTCCCCTCACTCGTGAATAAGACCCCAAGATACTTAAACTCCTCCACTTGGGGCAGAATTACATTTTACAGAAAATTTGAAAAAAGTCTTTAATTCATTTTTAACTGTTTAGTTGCATTACATGAATCTCCCAGTATTTTTAACATTGATGTTAAATATTCATGTGTCCGAATATGTTTAAAAAAGACAGGCTTATACAGGGTGTCCTAATTTTTTCACATGACTGTATATGTAGGCAATCACATGTTAGAATTTGACAAATATGAAAGGGAGTAAATGGCACTCGGATTTATTTGAGTGTGTGAATATTAATTACAGAATACCTAGATATTGCAAATGAATGGGACATCCAGTGTTAGTGAAGGTTTTAGATCCCTTGTTTATTTGTTTGTCAGATCACGTATTTGTGTGATCTTTTATCACTTATATTCAGGATAATAGTGTATCTTGCACTTTGGGGAATGGAAGTTGTTCAGTCATCGTTATAATTATTTTAGTTTAGTTTATATCACTGTTCAGTGATGAGGTTAAGTATAATATTGAATTTCTTCTGTGTGTTGTCAATAAAGTCATGCAGTACTATAACAGGACACGTTTACAAATATTTGCTTTTCCCGTATGCCTGTGAAGGACTGCGATCCACCAGTTCAGCTGCTGCTTCCCGCCAGCCCCCCCCCCCCCGCCCCCCGCACACATTGTGTTCTTCATGCCGAATTGACCATTAGACCTACGCAATCACGGCAACTTTATGGTATAATTTTTTTAAGCATTAAAACTTAAGTCTGTCTTTTGTCGCTATTTGCACTATGGGTAGCATTACTGTACATGGACTGCTGTTGTTGTTGTTTTTCCAGCCTTATTTCTTTTGTTTTTTATATTGCATACACCACTGAAGAAAGAGAAAAAAACACCATTTCAGTTCTCCTGTATGTCAGCTATTCTGATAGTTATGCCAAAATGTTAGAACACAGAGGAGGTGGATCCAATCAGCTGATCGCTCAAACCACAGAGCTCAGCTGTTTTCCATAATAAATCAAGCCTCAGTGCAGAACCACACTCCATGCATTATCTTTTTTTTTTCACTTTATTGAAAATAACTTTTTTTTTTTTTAAACGCCATCAGTTGGTGTGCCTTTGAGCCAGGTTGTGTCTGGCAGCTGCTTCTCCCGGCATGTTCTGTGTTGATTTGTCTAACCTGGTCCCCGCTGACACTCTGCCCAGTATGCTCGCACACCTCATGTTCTGCACGTATGCCGAATTATCCTTTAGACCTACACAATCATGGCAACTTTATGGTATAATTTTTTTAAGCATTAAATCTTCAGTATTATGTTTTTCTAGTCAAATCTGTAATTTTTCACTTCCTTGTTTCGTCCAGGGAACACTGTGGTGACTGGTTGTGGTGCTGTGTATTATCCAGTCAGCATGGCCGTGATGCTGTGTATTATCCAAGCAGCATGGAGTCGATCCGAAACCCTGCCCAGACTTCTTGAAGCCAGGGCATGAAGAGACACATAGCGGTGGCTAAACTTTTATTGATAAAAAAAAAATGACATATTTTGACTTAGCGACTCCATATTCGGGGATGCACACCCTCGTAACCTCAGCAAAGCACATTTAAAATCATAGGTCAGTCTGATGAACAGTTCAAGAGATATGCGTGGAAAAGGCATACAGATAGACAGAGATTTCGTGCATTTATTTTGATTTGATTTGATTTGATTTTTTGATTTTGTATACTTTATTGATCCCCAGAGGGGAAATTGAGGGCATCCACCTGGATTTATAGATAGATGACAGCAGTCTGAAACAGAAAGTGAAACTTAAGTATTTCCACTCAACTGGAGACGGTCTGACTTCGGAGCTGCAGCTTCCCGCCATGTTTGTTTTGCCGTTTCTATGTGGTGTGACATTGTCACGCAGCAGACCCCAAATATCACAATATTCATTTTTACACTGGTATCAAAATTTATACCGGTATTATCATGAATGATACGATATGACACACCCCTACTAGTAATATTGTTAATGTGATGGTGGAAATTAAGGTCGGCATCTATGATGACACCAAGATTTCTTGCATCCAAAGAGTTGGAACTAAGATGAGCAGTATTTTGTTGTCTTTTTGATTTTGATGCTACAATTATTATTTCAGTCTTATCTGTGTTTAATTGCAAAACATTTTGGTTCATCCATGTGTTAATGTCATTAATGCATTTGATTAGTGTTTCCACAGGGCTCAAATCATCAGGGGAAAGGGAGATATAAAGCTGTGTATCGTCTGCATAATTATGGTATTGCAATTTATGTTTTTTGAAAAATATATATAGATTGAGCAAAAATGGACCAAGGATTGAGCCCTGTGGAACAACACAGGTTATGGGAAAAATATTAGATGAAAATTGATCAACTGAGATAAAACTGCTTCTATTATAATAGGATAATATCTGATACAAACTGATTTTTTTCATTTTAATATATTTTTTTCTAAATTAAAAATCTTTTTCTAATGGAAAATACTTGTAAATAAAAAAAAAGTTCATATGCCATACCGCATTTTGCTAGTTAGAGAGAGGGTGAGGAGCTCAGTCATCTGGAAGAGGTTCAGAGTAGAGCCGCTGCTCCCCCGCATTGAAAAGAGCCAGTTGAGGTGGTTTGGGTATCTGATCAGGATGCCTCTCACTTGAGGTGTTTGGGGCACATCCCATTGGAAGGAGACCCCGGGGCAGACCGACCCAGACTCACTGGAGAGACTATGTCTCCATGGGGTTCTTACTCAGATCGAAATAAGTGTCAACAACCTCCATTCAGTTTCCACTCGGTTTTACTCCTTTCTGTGAAATTTTCCAGAACCTATTGAGAACTACCTCAGTGTGATGGCCCCCAAGTTTGTTTTTTTTTTGTTTTTTTTTTTGATCGACTAGAATGGCTTCAGTCTTATCTGAATTTAATAGTAAGAAATTACAAGTCATCCAAGCTCTGATTTCCTTAAGACATGCCTCTAATTTAATTAATTGTTTACTGTCATCTGGCTTCATTGACAAATATAATTGTGTCATCTGCATAACAGTGGAAATTTATGCAATGCTTTCTAATAATATTACCCAACAGAAGCATATATAAGCTAAAAAGAATAGGACCTAACACAGAGCCCTGTGGAACTCTGTGACTGAGCTTTGAATTTGATGAAAACTCCTTATTGACATGAACAAACTAGAACCTATCAGATAAATAAGGTTGAAACCACTGCAGAGAAGTTCCTTTAAGTCCAGAAAGGTGTTCTAATCTATCAAGTAAAATATTATTATTAATATTATTATCGATATCAAAAGTTGCACTAAGGTCTAAAAGGACAAGTAAAGAAACAATTTAAGATAAGATAAGATAAGATAAGCCTTTATTAGTCCCACAATGGGGAAATTCCAGGATTGCAACAGCACAGGGATAGCAACACTCAGAGCAATAATTAAGAAGATACGAAAAATATAAATAAGAGCAGTGGATATATACTGTATACGTACACATAAATATATATACAAAGTGCGGAGCATTGTAGCAAGATGGAATAAACAGCATAACCGTCTACTTAGTTATCCTACATAGTATTTCATTATCAGATGCTGTAAGAGGATGGTTGGTGACCTTCACTAAAGCCATTTCAGTACTATGATGAATTCTAAACCCTGACTGAAACTCTTCAAATAAACTGTTTCCCTCTAAGTGGTCAAATAATTTTGTAGCAACAACTCTTTCTAAGATTTTTGAAATAAAAGGTAGATTAGAAATTGGTTTATAGTTGGCTAAAACTCCTGGATCAAATGATGGCTTTTTTGAGTAATGGTTTGATTACAGCAATTTTAAAAGCCGATATGTGGCCTAATGTTAATGATGAATTAAGTATCTGAAGAATAGAATTACTATTAAATGGAAAGACTTCCTAAAATAACTTGGTAGGAATGGGTTCTAATAGACAAGTTAAAGGCTTGGATGAGGAAATTATTTTATCTAACTCTAAAATGTCAGTTTGAGTAAACTGGTCCAGATGAATGTCGGTTGAAGGAGTTGCATTTGTTACTGTATTTAAAATAATGATAGGAAGGATCTGACTGATTTTTTTTTCTGATACAGTGGTGTGAAAAAGTGTTTGTCCCCTTCCTGATTTCTCATTTTTTTGTATATTTGTCACACTTAAGTGTTTCAGATCATCAAACAAATTTAAATATTAGACAAAGACAACACAAGTAAACACAAAATGCAGTTTTTAAATGAGGGTGTTTATTATTAAGGGGGAAAAATCCAAACGTACATGGCCCTGTGTGAAAAAGCGATTGCCCCTTAAACCTAATAACTTGTTGGGCCACCTTGAGCAGCAACAATTGCAATCAAGCATTAACGATAACTGCCAGTGAGTCTTTTACAGTGCTGTGGAGGAATTTTGGCCCACTCATCTTTGCAGAATTGTTGTAATTCAGCCACATGGAGGGTTTTCGAGCATGAAGCGCCTTTTTAAGGTCATGCCACAGCATCTCAATCAGATTCAGGTCAGGACTTTGACTAGGCCACTCCAAAGTCTTTATTTTGATTTTCTTAAGCCATTCAGAGGTGGACTTGCTGGTGTGTTTTGTCTCATTGTCCTGCTGCAGAACCCAAGTGCGCTTCATCTTGAGGTCACGAACAGATGGACATTTTCCTTCAGGATTTTTTGATAGACAGCAGAATTCATGGTTCCTTTTAACACACCAAGTCTTCCAGGTCCTGAAGCAGCAAAACAGCACCAGACCATCACACTACCACCACCATATTTTACTGTTTGTATGATGTTCCTTTTCTGAAACGCTGTGTCCGACACGATCATCGGTAGCACGGGGGCCCCCCAGGGAACGGTTTTGGCTCCCTTCCTGTTCATCCTTTATACTGCGGACTTCTCACACAACACAACACACTGCCATCTACAGAAGTTCTATGATGACTCTGCGATCGTTGGCCTCATCTCCAATGGAGATGAAGCTGAGTACAGAGGGCTTATCCAGGACTTCGTGGACTGGTGCCATCGGAACTGCCTCCAGATCAACGCGAGGAAAACTAAGGAGCTGGTGGTGGACTGCCGCAGGCAAGGACAACCACTCACAGCACCAGTAAATATACAGGGAACAGACATCGAGATGGTGACATCCTATAAGTACCTGGGTGTTCATCTGAACAATAAACTAGACTGGTCACACAATACTGACGCACTCTACAAGAAGGGACAGCGCAGGCTATTCCTACTGAGGAGACTCAGGTCTTTTGGTGTACAAGGGGCGCTGTTGAAGACATTCTACGACACGCTGGTGGCATCAGCCATCACTTTTGGAGTGGTCTGCTGGGGCAGTGGCATTACTGCAGCCAACAGGAAGAGACTGAACAAACTGATCAAGAAAGCTAGCTCTGTCCTGGGGCAGCGCCTTGACCCAGTGGAGGAGATGGGAGAGAGAAGGACGGTGGCTAAACTGTCATCTCTGCTGGAGTCCAAGTTCCACCCTATGCAGGACATACTGAATGCACTGAGGAGCTCATTTAGCAGCAGACTATATCATCCTAGGTGCACAACCGAGAGGTTTTGCAGGTCCTTCCTACCAACAGCTGTCAGACTGTACAAGCTAAGCAGGGCTGCTTGCAGAGATAGCAAAAAGACGTGACAACCTAATAGTTTTGAATGCAAAAGACGCAATAGACTTGTACAATGGTCCCCTCCAGCATACAACTAGGAAAATACCGGTCGCTATGGAGGGTGAGAATATGTATGGGTACATAATCATACCATGTAGGATAACTAAGTAGACGGTTGTGCCGTTTCATCCCATCTAGCAACAATGCTCTGCACTGTGTGTTTATATATTTACATATTTATTCCATCTAGCTACAATGCTCCGCACTGTGTGTTTATATATCTACATATTATTCCATCTAGCTACAATGCGCCGCACTGTGTGTGTTTATATATTTACATTTTTATTCCATCTAGCTGCAATGCTCCGTACTGTGTGTGTTTATATATCTACATATTTATTCCATCTAGCTACAATGCTCTGCACTGTGTGTCTCTCTCTCTATATATATATATTTATATTTATATGTACATATGTATACTTGCTGCTCTTGTTTCTTTTTTTTTTTTTTCTCTTGCCTTCTGATTGTTGCTCTGAGTGTTGCTATCCCTGTGCTGTTGCAATCCTGGAATTTCCCCATTGTGGGACTAATAAAGGCTTATCTTATCTTATCTTACTTTCACGCTGAATGTAATGGGACACACACCTTCCAAAAAGTTCAGCTTTTGTCTTGTCAGTCCACAGAGTATTTTCTCAAAAGTCTTGGGGATCATCAAGATGTTTTCTGGCAAAAACTGAGACAAGCCTTTATGTTCTTTTTGCTCAGCAATGGTTTTCGTCTTGGAACTCAGCCATGCAGGCCATTTTTGCCCAGTCTCTTTCTTATGGTGAAGTCATGAACACTGACCTTAACTGAGGCAAGTGAGGCCTGCAGTCCTTTGGATGTTGTTGTGGGGTCTTTTCTGACCTCTCGGATGAGTCGTCACTGCGACCTTGGGGTAATTTTGGTCGGCCGGCCGCTCCTGGAAAGGTTCACCACTGTTCCATGTTTTCACCATTTGTGGATAATGGCTCTCATTGTGGTTCGCTGGAGTCCCAAAAGCTTTAGAAATGGCTTTATAACCTTTTCCAGACTGATAGATTTCAGTTACTTTGTTTCTTATTTGTTCCTGAATTTCTTTGGATCACAGCATGATATCTAGCTTTTGAAGATCTTTTGGTCTACTTCACTTTGTCAGGCAGGTGCTATTTAAGTGATTTAAGGTGTTGCAGTAATCAGGCCTGGGTGTGGCTAGAGAAATTGAACTCAGCTTTCCAAAGATGTGATAAACCACTGTTAATTTATGTTTTAATGGGGGGGGGGTCACTTTTTCCCACAGGGCCATGTACGTTTGGATTTTTTTATACCCTTAATAATAAACACCTTCATTTACAAACTGCATTTTGTGTTTACTTGTGTTATCTTTGTCTAATATTTAAATATGTTTGATGATCTGAAACATTTAAGTGTGACAAACATACAAAAAATGAGAAATCAGGAAGGGGGCAAACACTTTTTCACACCACTGTAGATGAAGTTTTATTTTTGAAGTTCATAAAGTCCAGACTAGTAAGCTCTAAGGGAATGCTAGATCTGACAGAGTCCTGACTCTTTGGGTGCTTTAACACATAAATTTGTTTACTTTGGTCCGAATCAGTTGTTAAGATTGTTACTTTGTGTAGAAGAAAGAGCTTGGCCGCCCTTCTAACCAGAACTGGAAGTGGCGGATGGATAAATGAAGCGCTAGCAGCTCCCTGTCAAAAGTGCTGTATTTACGCTCGGTTTGGTTTAACGATTTACTAAAAAATGCTAAAGGTTGCCAGGTTCCGCCAACGTGTTGTTCCACAACTGCCCCTATGGCCAGGTCTGAAGCGTCTGTGGTTAGCGCTATGCGGGCCAAGGGATCGGGGTGAACCAACAATGTGGCATTCGCTAGAGCACTTTTTACTTCCGCGAAGGCGCGTTCGCGCTCCGGGGTCAATTCGACCGCGTTGGAAGGCTTTTGTTTTCTGAGTGCGGCATACAGGGGCTGCATGAGTTGAGCTGCGCGGGGGAGGAAACGGTTGTAAAAATTAACCATTCCCAAAAATTCTTGCAGCGATTTGACCATTTGTGGTCCTGGAAAATTTTTTACCGCGCGGACTTTGTCTGGCAATGGGACTGCCCCTTTCGGTGAAACTTTGTGTCCCAAAAAATCAATTTGTGACACGCCGAATTTGCATTTGGCTGGATTGATTATTAACCCGTGCTCTTCTAGTCTCTGAAAAACTGTACTGAGGTGTTGTTCGTGTTCTTCCTCTGACGGGCTGGCTACCAGCATATCGTCGAGGTAGAAGGGGAGATCGCGTAATACCGCGTCCATCATCCGCTGAAAGGTTTGAGCAGCGCCTTTGAGGCCAAACGGCATCCGCAAAAATTCAAAAAGACCGAAAGGGGTTATTACAGCCGTTTTAGGAATGTCTTCCGCTCGAACGGGGACTTGGTGATAGCCGCAGATCAGGTCTATTTTAGAAAAAATGCGCGCACCCGCCAGATGTAGTGAAAAATCTTGGATGTGAGGAATTGGGTAGCGGTCATGCGCTGTCGCATTGTTTAATCTGCGGTAATCGCCGTACGGTCTCCAAGAACCGTCGGTTTTCGGGACCATGTGGAGTGGCGATGCCCAGGGGCTTTTTGAGCGTCTAATAATGCCTAATTTTTCCAGGGTGGTAAACTCGTCCCGTGTTATGACGAGCTTGGTCGCGTCTAAGCGCCGAGCTTTGGCGAATACGGGTGGGCCTGTTGTGGGAATGAAGTGTTCAACCCCGTGTTTCGCTACTGTTGCTGAAAATTTGGGAACTGTGAGTGGTGGAAATTGGGTGAGGAGTTGGTCAAACTTACCTCCTGCTGTTGTGACGTTGGCCTGCACGGATGGTGGAGAAACTCAAGCTGAGCAGGGGATAGAAGAAAATGACAGTGCATTAACCAAGCGTCTATTTGCTAGATCGACTAACAACCCATGTGCACACAAAAAATCAGCGCCCAACAAGTTAAAACTCACCGCCGCTACAATAAATGTCCATCTATAGTTGCGGCCGTGAATGCAAAGAGGCAGGCTCCTTTCACCGTAAGTGTCGATGATGGAGCCGTTGGCTGCCATCGCCCCATTACCCCGGGGACCCATGGCCCGGTCTGCGTGGGAAGGGGTGATAAAACTCAGTTGAGCTCCGGTGTCAATCAGGAACTGTCTCCCGGTGTGTCCGTCAGTCACAAAAAAGAAGCTTATTTTTTTCGCCGAGAACCGCAGCCGTTAACAGTTCTCGGCTTTTGGCGTTTCCCGGACTTTTGAACTTGCAGGGGGGAACGCATTTGTACGCCCTCTCGGCGAAACGGTGGTGGTAATAACAAATGTCGTTCCGCCTGCTGCGTCTTGGTCGTGTTGCCGCCATGGTGGGCGGGCTCTGCTCGGTTGTCTGTGGTTCTCCGCTGCTCTGGGCATCCGCGCTGAGATCTGCAGATGCTGCTGTGGCCATCTGTTTGGCGCAGGCGTTGATGAGTCGCTGCGCTTCGCGGGCCAGCGCGCGGAAGTCTTGCTGGGTGCTGCACCGCATGTTGACCAGCGTCCCTCTCATGTGTGGCGGCAGAGTACTGAGGAAGATGTGTTGGAAGAGGAAGTTGTCGTTGTCCTCTTCCTTGAGCTGCAGCATGTCCTCCATGAGGGCCTTGGGTCTGCATCCTCTGTGGCCGTAGATCGCCAGGATCTTCTCTGCTCTCTCTTCGGCTGAGGGGACGAAATTCTCGACAATGGTCGCCTTAAGTTCTCTATATTTGTCATGGGCGGGCGGCCGTTGGATTATGCTCCGCGCACATCTCGACGTGGCAGCGTCGAGTTTGGCGACGATGTGATAAAATTTTGTGTCGTCTGCCGTTATGCCCGCCAGTGCAAACTGAGCCTCAGCTTGCTGGAACCACGAGCTCGGGTCTTCTTGCCAGAAGTCTGGCAGCTTGACGGTGACGGCGCTTGTGTGGGCCGTCCCTGATGTGTCCGCCGGGTGAGAGCGCCTTTCTTCAGCTCTCACGGCGGGGCTGGTGCTCGGTTGAGCCCTCTCTGTAGCTTCTGCCGTGGGGGAACGTCATCCCATCTGTTCCCCTGTCTGCATGGGCGCCGGCGCTTGCCTGGGTCGCCTCTGATGAGTCAATCGCGGGAGCACGTCTCTGTTCCATCCTCGCGTCAGGGTCACCAGTGTAGAAGAGCTTGGAATAACGAGTTTAATATCAGCTTTGCTCCTCTAACAAGTCTCATCTCAGTGCAGAAGCAGAATAAGAGGTCGAACACATTCAGACCTTCATACTTATACCTACACACAACAAAAGACATTGCATATCAAAGCTGACATCCCGCATTAACTTAATCCCCCCTCCTTTGTCTTCCGTCTCCTCCACCTGACCCTGGGTGGTCAGGGAGATCGATCTCCTCCATTGTCCTCTGTCTCCTCCACCTGACCCTGGGTAGTCAGGGAGATCGATCTGGTCTCCACCGCTGCGACTCCGTATGCTCTTTGATCTTCGCTGGCAGTCGAGACCTCTTGTCCTGTTCTGAGACGTGAGGTTATTGCACATATGTAATCACTAAACATTCTAATATGTCTATACATATGTAGGTATGGAATATATGATTAATATAAACCACACTTTGTATCATTTTCTCAGCAGTTTGGTTCCCTTTCACATAGGCAAAAATTCAAGCAGACCGAACTGTATCACGTTAAATCTCGTGAGACTTGCGTCAGAACGTTCTCTGTTCTTAGTGGTCATATTTTTTTACTGTATGGACAAGAAAGGTAAATACAGGACGTAGGATGACTACTCTCCATTTCTGGGAAGAAAATAATACAAATCGTAGTGGAATTTATGGGGGATTTCATCACCCTGGTTACCGTTTATTACATTACGTGCATATACCACTTTCGGCATATTATACAGTTTGAAAATGAAGCGCGGCTATGGATGGAAAATAGCATGTTAATGTTCATTAGTCCTCCAAAACTGTGACATGCTCAGCCACAGATATTTTCAAAGATCCATCAGGCATGTACAGTGGCATAAAATGTTTTACAGTTTGCTACTGGTCCTGTATTAGTGCGGTCCCTTTCTCACCTGCAGGACCGCATCAGAGTTCGCCATTTGATCCGAACTGAGACCACCTCTTTCAGGTTCAGTTGGTTTGGTGCGCACCTGAGTGTGACTACAGTGTTCTCACCAGACAAAATGAACTGCACTAACGGAGAAAACTAACTCGAGTTCATTTGAAGCAAACTAAAGCCTGTAGGTGTGAAAGCACCCTTTGTCAGCCTGGCTACAGTGCTGAAAAGAAACTTAGGATTATTCTTGTTCACTTCTATGAATGCAGAATAATTAGTCGGTCTAGCTTTCCTTGGAGATTTTTTTTATATAAATTAAAAGTTGGTTTCTCCAAACTAAAAAAATTTCATCTAATTTAATGGAGCGTCATTTTCTTTTTAATTGACATGTCTGTGGAGAGTGTAAATAACAAGACTGATTCATGCAGCAGACGACTTATCACTCTCTCATCAGTCATACACAGAAAAAGCATGTCTCAATACACCATGGGTTCTCCTTTTATACCAACCGCTCATCTCACATTTGCATGACATTTCATATCACAATGCATTCATCCTTTCTCCCCCCAACTCCTTAACCCAGTCTCTACACCGCCCCCCCAGAATCTCAGACAGAATTTCAGTCCTCACGTCCTTTTGGCTTCAGTCTCCTACCATATCTGCTGTAACGGGGGTTTACCGCCTCCGCGGCACTGCTGTGCCGACGGGGGACTCCTGAGGGTGTGTCTGTCTGTGGGTGGGCCATGGCGAGGGGGGAGGAAACTTCGATTTGCCCGTGTGGCTGCTCTGATGAATCGTTTACCTGGGGAGTTCTCAGTGGGGGTCTTCCGCGCCGAGGGGCCTGACCCAACAGCACTTGCTCGTCCGCCACCACAAAGGCGGGCTTAAGTCTGTCTACGCATATTTTCTCCCGACGACCCCCCAAGTCTAACAAAAAATGTTTGTCCCCTGTTTCCAGCACTCTGAACGGGCCATCGTAGGGTGGGTGCAATGGAGGGTGGTGGGCATTGTGCCTGACAAACACGAACGCTGCGTTCTTCAAAGTTTTTGGCACAAAAGCGCGTGGAAAACAGTGCTGGGCTGGGCCCGGCAGCATGCCTGTGTCTGCACTATGCTGCAAACGCTGAGACGGGCAGCTGTCCAGCGCGGGATTATCTGGCAAAAATTCCCCGGGCAGCCGCAGTGGCTGAGAAAAAAAACAAGCTCTGCCGGGGAAGCCTCCAAATCCTCTTTTGGTGCGGAACGCAACCCCAATAGAACCCACGGCAACCGGTCTACCCAATTTGCATCCGTCAGCAAAGCCCTGAGCGCTGCTTTCAGTGACCTATGAAAACACTCGCATAACCCATTGGCCTGTGGGTTGTACGCGGTTATGCGATGAATTGCAACACCCAGGCTGCGGGCCATCGCGGACCAGAGGTCGGAAACAAACTGAGGGCCCCTATCGGACGTGATGTCCGACGGGATTCCAAAACGCACCACCCATGTCGTCAAAAAAGCGCACGCCATGTCCGCGGACGTGGTTGCCGCCAGCGAGACTGCTTCTGGCCAGCGTGTGGTGCGGTCCACCACTGTCAGAAGGTGCAAGCACCCCTGCGATGGCGGGAGAGGGCCCACGAGGTCCATGTGAACATGGTCGAACCTCTTAGCCGGTATACGAAACGGCTCCAAAGGAGCCTTCGTGTGTCTGTGTACTTTGGCTCGTTGGCACGCTACGCAGGCTGCAGCCCACTCTTTCACTTGTTTGCACAGGCCTGGCCACACGAACTTCGCTCCCACCATTTTGACTGACGCGCACACTCCTGGGTGTGCCAGAGCGTGAACTGACTCAAACACGCAGCGGCGCCACGCGACTGGGACCACCGGGCGCAGGCGTCCCATGGAGACGTCGCAGATTAGGGGGGTCTTGCCATCTTGCAGTACTCTGCACTCCAGCCTTAACCCTGTTTGTCCAGACTGGAGCGCGCACACGTCCGTATCGCTAATCTGCTCTGTGGCCATGGCTGTATAATCTATCCCCACGCAGACCAGGTCCACTACTGCGCGCGAGAGGCAGTCCACCACCACATTCAGTTTACCCCACACATGCTGAATATCGGTCGTAAACTCCAAGATCGCGGCCAGCTGTCTCTGCTGCCGGCCCGTCCGAAACCTTGGCCATCGCGAACATCAGCGGCTTGTGGTCCACGAACGCGGTGAAGCTGCGCCCTTCCAGCCAGTACTGGAAGTGGCGTATGGCCAGGTGGAGAGCCAGCAACTGTCTGTCAAACGCGCTGTATTTACGCTCACTGTCGCGCAAAGCCCTGCTGAAAAAAGCGAGCGGCTGCCAAGAACCAGCGACACGTTGCTCCACGACGCCCCCTATGGCCACGTCCGAGGCGTCGGTAGTGAGCGCTATCCGGGCCGCCGGGTCTTGGTGCGCTAACAGTGTGGCGTTTGCCAGGGCTGTTTTGACCTCAGAGAGCGCCTGCTCCCGCTCCGGAGTCCATTCGACTCTATCTGCGTGTTTCTGTCTCTTGAGCACGGTGTACAATGACTGCATGAGTTGAGCTGCGCAGGGGAGGAACCGGTTATAAAAGTTAACCATCCCCAAAAATTCTTGCAGCGCCCTGACCGTCTGAGGCCGGGAAAATTCGCCATGGCGTGCACTTTGTCGGGCAAGGGTATCGCTCCCTCCGGTGAGACGCGGTGCCCCCAAAAAATCAATCCCTGTCACGCCGAACTGGCATTTCGCCGGGTTGATTATTAACCCGTGCTCCTCCAACCTCCGGAAAACCGTCGTGAGGTGGGTTACGTGTTCGTCCTCGGATGCACTGGCCACCAGGATATCATCCAGGTAGACGAACCCAAACGGAAGATCGCGCAACACCGCATCCATCATGCATTGGAATGTCTGTGCCGCTCCTTTTAATCCGAAGGGCATGTCTAAAAACTCAAACAAGCCAAACGGAGTTATTACCGCTGTTTTGGGTATGTCCTCTGCGCGCACTGGGACCTGGTGGTAACCGCGGACCAGGTCTATTTTAGAAAAAATGCGTGCTCCGGCGAGGTGAACGGAAAAATCCTGAATATGGGGAATCGGGTAGCGGTCATGTGCTGTGGCATTATTCAACCTGCGGAAATCACCATACGGTCGCCACGATCCCTCGGCCTTAGGGACCATGTGTAGCGGGGATGCCCATGGGCTGTTCGATCGCCTGATGATGCCCAACCTTTCCAGGTTGGCAAACTCCTCTCGCACTATGGCCAGTTTAGCTGCGTCCAAGTGCCGAGGTCGTGCGAAAACGGGTGGCCCAGTGGTGGTGATAAAGTGTTACACCCCGTGTTTAGCGATGGCCGCTGAAAACGTCGAGACCATGAGTGCTGGAAACTGAGTGAGCAGTGTGTGGAACTTACCGCCTGTAGCTTTGACACTGGCTTGCGTTATTGGCCCGGCCCCTCGAGCTGTACAGGGGAGAGAATCAAAAGACAGTGCATTAACCATGCGCCTGTTAGCCACATCAACTAGAAACCCATGTGCACACAGAAAATCAGCTCCCAGGATTGGGATACTCAGTGCCACTATGACAAAAGTCCACTCGTACATATGGCCGTGTAGGGATAAAGTCAGTGTTCTCTCACCAAAAGTCTTAATGCCCGAGCCATTTACTGCTACCAGCCCGGGGCCGCTAGGTCCTGCTAGTCGGTCGGCGTAGGACGGCAGGATGATGCTCTTCTGGGCTCCAGTGTCTACGAGGAAGCGCCTCCCCGAGCGCGAGTCCATCACATAGAGCAGCTTGTTCTCTTCACCGGTGGTCGCAGCTGCTACTGACTGCCGGCCTTGGCGTTTCCCGAGCGCTTGAATTGGCACGGTGGCGCACATCTGCGAGCGTTCTCTCCGAAGCGGCGGTGGTAGAAGCAGAGCATGTCTCTCTGGCGCTTCCTGGCCCCCGCTGCCGCTACCGTCGGTGGCTCCTCGCCTCCGCTGGTCATCTCGCTGGGTTCAGACGCCGCCGCGTTCACTGTGAAGGCTCTGGTGATGAGGATGATCCGATCTGCCTCCTGGGCTAGCGCACGGTAGTCACGCACGGCCAGCAACGGTGAATTGGCAAGAACCGCTCTCGTTTCTGTTGGGAGGTTCCAGAGGAAAAGGTGGGCAAACAGAAAATGCCCGTCGTCCGTGCCCATTAACGCCAACATCTTCTCCATCAGTTCGATCGCCGAGCCATCTCCTAACCCGGAGCGCCTCAGGAGCCGCTCTGCTCTCTCACAGTCCGAGAGCGTGTAGCGCCGGGTCAGTGCAGCCTTGAGAGCCTCGTGTTTGTTCTGGGCTGGAGGCTGTTCAAGCAGGCTCGCTACTTGCTGAGATGTGTGAGCATCCAGCGCTGCGACTACATAGTAATACTTGGTGTCATCTGCCGTTATTCCCCGGAGGGCGAACTGAGCCTCGGTGTGGTGGAACCAAGAGCGCGGGTTGTGCAGCCAAAAGTCCGGTAGTCTGACCGAAACAGTGTACGCGTTGCTGGGGGTTCCCGTCCAGGCTGTCTCTGGGGTTCTTGCCTCGTGTTCCATAATTCGTCAAAGGGTCACCAGTGTGGAGAGTGTAAATAACGAGACTGATTCATGCAGCAGATGACTTTATTCACTCTTTTATCAGACATACACAGAAAAAGCATGTCTCAATACACCATGGGTTCTCCTTTTATACCAACCGCTCATCTCACATTTGCATGACATTTCACATCACAATACATTCATCCTTTCTCCCCCCAACTCCTTCTTCCTGCTATCTCACCATGATCTCCCTAGCTATTGTTCTCCTCTGGTTACCCTCTGCATCCAGTCTGAGATGATTAACCCAGTCTCTACAAGTCTTCTGTTTTAAGCTACGAGTTTCTGTGTTGAACCAAGGAGTCAGAAATCTCTGATTAGACTTTCTTTTTTAAAGGAGCCACCATGTCTAAAGTCTGATGCAGAGAGGCTGCAACATTGTCTATCATGCTGTCAACTACAGAAGGAGTAAAATCTTCATAATTTATCTCCATTGTGTTGACACATGGCATTGAGGAATATGATGAAACCATCTCCTTAAATTTGGTCAATAAACAGCATCATCTGAGAGACATCTTCTATAGTAATATTTTTCTTTAGGAGCCAATTGGTTAGAAATATTAAAATCAAATATTAATTGAAAATGATCTGACAGTACAGGGTTATGAGGAGACACTACCAAATTTTCTATTTCTATGCCATATATCAGCACAAGGTGTGGCGATCCGAGCGCTGAGTTATCCGTGCCCAGGCCACTCAGTATTCTCCCTTTTTCTCCATCATTTCTGCTCAGTTATTATTGGGTTTCTCAGGGCTTTTACTGTGACAGCGCTGCGGCTGAACTTCCAGCTGTCAAAGTCTAGCCGGCACTGTCACAGCTGATCATGATTTTGGTCATTACGTTTCCTCCTCTCCTGTTTGGTTCATTGCTTTTTGTTATCAGTATTTAAGAGAGCAGCTGAGGCTCACTCCTCGCTGCGACCTACGTCTACCAGGACTGGAGTCCCTATCCCTGGCTCCAGTCTTCCTTCTGTGTTTGGTTCGTCCTCGCTTCATCATTCATAAGTGTTTATTCTATAGCGTCGGGTCCCGCCCTGGCTATGCTCTTGCATTAATGTTAGTGTTCTTTATTTTGTGTTCTAGTTTAGTGTATGTGTTTTGCCCCACGTGCTCTTATTTTGTTCTTTCTGTAAATAAACAAGCAAACTTTCTGTTGGCATCTGGCGCCTCATTTATACCCTGAAAGGGGCAAACACAACAGTAGGTCGCAGCCCAGCAAGGTGCCAGCCGCAGTAAGTTTGTTTTTCGGGCTTGAGTTTTTCCCCTTTTCTGGGTGCCAGTGTTATTTGGAGATGTGGCGTATTGTATTGAGTATCTCATGGAGGTTGATGACCTCCTGTCCAATGCCCGTCTGTTCACCCCCTCAGACACCACACACTGGTACCTGGACCTCGCGCAAAAGGCGTTAAAGCGCTGTCACCTGACCTCGTATCCAGAGGGCAGGGAGAGGTTGAGGAAGTTGACGGTTTTACGTCAGAGGAACTGGGAACCGATGGAGAATCCGGCCAAGAAGCCTCCATCTCCTCCCTGGGACATGGTCGTTCCGACAGGGGGGAAGCCTCCTGATCGGGCCGGTCCTCCACGAGGTTCCTATCTGGATCCTGTCCCGGGTCGCCAGAAGAACTCCGCCTCCCAGCCAGCTGCTTCCCCCGCGCCACGACGAAAGGTAAAGACAGCAGCCGTGGCCTCTGGATCATCTTGTCCTGCTGTTCCGTCAGCTTCACATCCCCGGACTGCCCCGGCTGCTCCTCCCTCCTCCTCAGCGCGCTTTCCAGCTGCGGTGAGCCCAGCAAGTCCTCATCTGGCTCCACCCATCACCGTTCCTCCGCGAGGTTCCTGTCTGGATCCTGTCCTGGGCCGCCAAAGAAACTCCACGTCCCAGCCAGCTGTTTTCCCTGCGTCACGACGGAAGGTGAAAATAGCAGCCTCAGCCTCCGGGTCATGTTTTCCCGCTGTTTTATCAGTTCCACGTCCCCAGATTGCCTCGGCTGATCCTCCCTCCTCTTCAGTGCTCCCTTCAGCTGCTGTGAGCTCTGTGATTCCTGGTCTGGCCCCACCCATCATTGATCCTGTTGGGGCGACTCCTCGTTGTCTTCCGGGGGGGTCCTCTGTCACCATCCCTACGGGAAAAGGAAGAATCAAGCCTGCTGCAGCAGTCACCATCGTTCCCCGGGAAAGCAGGCAAGTGTTTTTTCATTCTAAATCTCTGATGAATTACCTTGTCTGATTCCTGGGGGTGGAGCTCAGGTTTCACAGTCCTCTGAGCTCCCACCACCTGCTGCAGCCATTGAAATTGAACCTGTTACCTCTGTGTTTCCTCCCCTTCCCCCGGTGCCAGGAGTAGACCGTTGGACGGAGGAGGAGCCTGTGGCTCTGGGGAGCCTGGATTCCAGCCCTGCAGCTGCGTCATGGACAGAGGAGGAGGGCTGATTGTCGTTTGGAGCCTGCGCCGACGATAAAGCGTCCCCGGGTCTCCGCGGAGCAGCAGTCAGCTCCAGCAGGCAATCAATCCCCTGCCACCATGCCGAGTGGCCATTGGTGTGGGTTTCAGCGCGAGGGGGTTATCGGACTGTGGAGACCATCATGCCGGCTGCAGAGGCCTCTGCTGTCGAGTGGAAACCGGAAATGGACCTCCAGATCGTCGAGCCTGGATCGTCGGTAGAGCTCGAGATCAGGCAAGTGCTCTATTTTGTCTTCTTACTTTCTCTCTTGGAGCATTCTTGCCTGTCTCTTTGGGAGAAGAGCCGGGTGCAGTCGGCCGCTGCATCCGAGCTCGTCTCGCCAGGCTCTGCCGCTGCCGGTGGCCCTGACCTGTGTTCTCCCTCTTTGTCCAAACCTTCTCTCAGGGTCATCGGAAATGAGTCAACTCCGGTCGTTTTCGTTGAAGCTCTGGGTTCATGTTTGGAAGTCATTCCAGGTGCTGTGACGGCCCGGTCGGGGTCCACCGAGGGTGCTGTACTTGCCCGGTCGGGGCCACGAGGGTGCTGCGCCGGCCCAGTTCAAGGTCGGTGAGGGAGCTGCAGATCCCCTTCCGCCTGACACCGGACTGGTTACCCGTTTCCCCCCTTCCCCCCCTATTCTCCACCACCGGATGCCGCTGGGGTCACTTTCATTCGGTTCGGGTTCCCCTCGTTGTGCCTCTCGGTAGGGAAGCCGCCTCCGAGCTCCCCCCTCCGGTTCTGGTGGTTTAAGGACGCAGGTCGGCTGCCAGAAGGACTGTTCCGCCGGTTCTGCGTCCTGGGTCAGCTGCATGACGGACTGCTTTGCTGGTTGGGTGACCTGGGTCGGCCGCCTGAGGTACTGTTGCCCCGGTTCTGGGACTTGGGCAGACCACCTGAACTGTTTTTTTTTTTTTTTTCCTGATGTGGAGTCGGGATGCCAGTAGGCCACCTGAACTGCCTTTTTTCTTTCCTCTGTACCTGCCGGTATCCTCCATACTTGTGTTTTCGTGGTGTTTTTTTTCCCCTCTCTCTCTCTCTCGTATATTGCTAAAGAGTTTTTGTTTCTCCTGCCTTGTGACTGTGTTGCAGTGTACTGATATATTTTTTGTGTTCGCCTATTCTGCTGCACTTGAGCATTTTCTAAGTTGACGGGTACATGTATTTTTGTTTTCACTTGTTTATCTGGTTTTGGACTTTTTTCCGAGCTGAAGTGTACCTACTGTATATTTTTTGTTTCTACTTATTTTTCTGGTTTTGGACTTCCTGTGATGTTATTCGTGTTGTATGCGTGTATGAGCCGTGCTATATTGTTTGACCCTTATTATTATCTAATCCTTGTGGGGGGGGGGGTTCCCCCCGTCTCTGTATGTCGTTAGACATTTTGTGCCCGTTTTCTTTCTGGTTTCTCTATCTCCTAGCCTGATTCCCCCTCCGCCCACCTGAGTTCGGTCTTGTTAGCCTTCTGGTTTTTTTTGGGGGGGGGGCTTTTTGGATGCTACTTTGGAAGCCTGGAATGCGTCCTTTGAACGGGGGGTACTGTGGTGATCCGAGCGCTGAGTTATCCGCGCCCGGGCCGCTCAGTATTCTCCCTTTTTCTCCATCATTTCTGCTCAGTTATTATTGGGTTTCTCAGGGCTTTTACTGTGACAGCGCCGCAGCTGAATTTCCGGCTGTCAGAGTCTAGCCAGCACTGTCACAGCTGATCATGATTTTGGTCATTACGTTTCCTCCTCTCCTGTTTGGTTCATTGCTTTTTGTTATCAGTATTTAAGGGAGCAGCTGAGGCTCACTCCTCGCTGCGACCTAACGTCTACCAGGACTGGAGTCCCTATCCCTGGCTCCAGTCTTCCTTCTGTGTTTGGTTTGTCCTCGCTTCATCATTCGTAAGTGTTTATTCTATAGCGTTGGGTCCCGCCCTCGCTACGCTCTTGCATTGATGTTAGTGTTCTTTATTTTGTGTTCTCGTTTAGTGTATGTGTTTTGCCCCACGTGGCTCTTATTTTGTTCTTTCTGTAAATAAACAAGCAAACTTTCTGTTGGCATCTGGCGCCCCATTTATGCCCTGAAAGAGGCAAACATGACACAAGGTTCAAAGGGTGGTGGAAATAATGGGTAGAACTTCCTACATTCTGGGAAACTCCATTGAGTCTAATATGGCATTAAATACAGTATTAAGGATATCACTATCTACATGTATATTAAAGTCCCCTGCTTTAATTATGGTGTACAGTAATTATATTCTATCCAATTTAAGCACTCAATCAGAAAAAAATTCTGCAAATTCAGATAAGAACCCTGAGTAAGCTGTGGGAGGACAATAAACTATGGCAAATAAAATCGGTTTTAACCTGGATTGCTAAAATGCCCAATACTGAGAACCAGGCTCTCAAAGGAATTTCAACAATTTTTTGGTTTAAAAAATTTAGAGACAGGCTGATGTTTTTGCCTGTTGTTGTATTTCTGCTTGACGCATCTCCGCCAGTGCCCAACTACCCAACTGCTGGGTCTTCAGCGAAAAGCCATGTTTCACTGATATTTCGCCCCTTTAATCTCACAGCATTTCCAGATGGTAGGGCAGTGTACAGGGACGTCTCCCTGCAGCTGGGTATAGATACTCAGGCAACCTATGTGGCTTCTTTGGTCCACCAACTTTTGTCATTTCTTCGTAGTCACAGTCAGAAGCGCCCTTTCTCTGCTTCTTCAGCAAGTTCTTGGAGAGCTTTATTAATCCTTGATGAACTACAGCCAATGTCTTCTAGAAAACGCTTAACTGAGAGGCTGAAAAAGCCACGATAGCCAACCTCTACTGGGTAAGTTGTTGCTCCCCAGCCATTCTCATGGCAGTTTGCCACTTGGTCGGCATATCGCAGTTTCTTCTTTTCATAGGCTTCCTCAATTCCGTTTTCCCATGGTACTGTCAGCTCAACCATCACAACCTGTTTGCTAGCTTCTGACCATAGAGCAATGTCAGGTCAAAGTGATGTTGTGGTTATCTCAGCAGGGAACTTAAGCTGTCTGCAGAGGTCTGCTCTCATTTTTCATTTGTTTCCTGCTAGGACTGATCTTCTTCCTAGTGGTGGGCAGGACTGCCTCGTTTTCCCTGCTGGTATGAACTGGATAAGATTCTTCTGATGGCATTTGGGGTTCTTGTTGGTCAAGACTGATGTTTTCTGTCATTTCTGTGAGCCTCCTTAGCATCTGGTCGTGCCACCGCCTGTAACGGCCTTAGGCCAGAGCAGTTTAACAGCCACTTAGTATGTGCTGTAGATTTGCCTGGGCCATTTCACACAAGCCACAACTCTTCTTCGAGTTGAACCATCTAGTGAGGTTCACTGGGCTTAGCAGAGTATCATACATAGCTCTGATCAAGAAACTCAGAGGAGCCTGAGGGGTCATAGATCTCTCCATCCCAGTGAGCTTGGTAGAATTCCCTCCCATCTTGTCCATTGCCCTTGTTGGTACTGGTTTATATTAACTAGTAATTCAATCCCTCCAGGATTTTGCGGGATGTTTTTATGATTGTTGCAGCCCAAAAAGCCTGAATTTGCAGGAGCTTTTTAAAAAAGTTGCAATAAAAGTTTCAATGTTTTGAGAGGGGGGTTTTTTTTTGCACTAAAAGTTATGGGAAGAATAACAAATTTTAAAGCAGATGCTTTTTTCCATAGTTTACTGCAATGATATTCTATATAACACCACAAGAAAAGCACAGGATTGTCAAAAAATTTTCTATTAAACAGTGATTTGTAAATTAAGCAAAAATTTACGTTTATGCATGTAAACACAGTTTTATGAATGAAAATTAACCTGTAACCATGTGACACCAGTCCCCTGGGGAGGAGCATTATACCAAATTAACCACACCTGTGGATGCCCTATATATGACCTCTGCATCCACTCCCTCTTCCTCTTTCTTGATGACTGAGAGGGGCCTGTCTCCACCGAAGGACAATGAATTGTTACAGGTTCACTTTCATTCATAAAACCACGTTTACATGCGTAAACGTATGTTTTATTTCATTTCAGTGAACCTGTAACACCGTGACAACCGTATACCAAATGAAGTTCTGAGGAACAATGGAGAGGGCGACACCCACAGGTCGAAGGGGCACAAAAAACCCCAATACACCATAAAACACAATCAAATGAGTTTGACTCGTTTATTGCATTAACTGAATACATACAAGATAAGCCCGTTCCCTCAGGCAACCGGATCTGAAAAGAAAAACCCCTTCTGAGCACAAGGCACACATGCCGGCTCATATGAGGTAAACCAAGACGTACCTTAAGTACCCATTGCGACCTCCAGCGCAGATGAGTTGATTCCTATCGTACTCAACTGGACACCTGCAAGCCGGTTCCTATCAGTAACCAGAGCTGAAACAACCCTCTTCAAGCACAAGGCACACATGCCGGCTCATATGAGGGAGACTAAGACGCAACTTAGGAACCTGTCGCGATCCCCGGAACAGATGAGTTGATTCCTTATCATACTCAACTGGATACCTACAAGTTAAGCCGGTTCCTACAGGTAACCGGAGCTGAAACAACCCTCTTCGAGCACAAGTCACACATGCCAGCTCACATTAGGGAGATTAAGACACAACTTAAGAATTCGCTGTGACCTCCAGACTGATGAGTTCAACTCCTTGTTGCACTCAACTGGATACCTACAAGTTAAGCCGGTTCCTAGAGGCAACTGGAGCTGAACAAAAAAAAACATTCCGAGCACAAGGCGCCCCTGCCAGCTCAGCAAGGGAGAAACTAAGACACAATTAAGAATCTGTTGCGACCCCTAGAACAGATGAGGGGATGACTGATGAGGCCAAATTGAACCTATAGAAGCAGGTGGATACTGAGGAAGACGCCAGCCAGCGGCTCTGCATACATCCTCCGGGGTGCACCCCTGAACAATGGCCGAGTAGTGGCCATTCCTCGAGTCGAATGAGCCACCAGCCTATCTGGCAGTCCTGTTCGAACCTGTACCTATGCGAGGCAATCAGGTCACTATCCAATGGGGCGGGCGCTGCTTAGCAATAGGCCTGCCCAACATAGAGTTTCCATAGAACACAAAAAGCCCGTCTGAAGAACAGACGGACCTTGTCCAGTCAACATAAAGCTTAAGGGCCTCACTGGGCACAAATATGAAGCCTCTCAGCCTCCGAAGAGGTGTGGGAGGCGGGCAGAAGGCCTCAAGCACAAGAAGGTGGGAAACAACCCATTAGCCAGCACCCTGGCCTGAAAGCTGGGTTGGGCCACAGGTAAACCACCTGATCACCATCAAACCTAAGGCATGTCGCGTCCAGAGAGCACATTCAGTTCACCAACCCTCTTGGCTGAGACAACTGCCAAGAGAAAAGCCATCTTCCAGGAGAGCAGACGAAGGTAAGCACTGGGGAGTGGCTCAAAAAGGGGTAAGCATAGAGCCCTAATAACTGTCTGGAGATCCCAAATGGGCAGCAACAGACGCCGAGATGGATGGCTTCATTCCACACCTCTCAAAACTGCTTAGCCAAGGGATGCACTCCATGAGATAAGCCATCACATTTCTCATGGGCAGTTGACACCGCCATCAGCTAGCCCCTGGTAGCAGACTCTGCCCAACCTAGGGCGAAGAGGTACTGGAGGCAAGACAAGATGACAGAGATGTGACATGACAAGGGATCCTCCCCCTTGGTCTGCCACTAGTTCAAAACACTACACTACCCACAGCATCGCAGCTGGGTAGATGGGGCCCACAAAGCCTGCACGGTGTCTGTGATCTCCTTCTCCAAGCCCAGTTCCCACAATTGCTCCTGTCCAAGTGCCATACATGAGACCTGAGGAACTGGAAATCTGGATGCCAACTCTCGCTCTGTGCCTGCGAGAGTAGATCCCATCTGGTTGGGAGAGGCCAAGGACGCCCCCCACCCCCAACATCTTTTGGGTCTCCACCATCCATGGTCTTGTGGCAGCTTCGGGCCATCAAAACTTCTTGAACAGACAGCAGTCTCGCCTTCGTGAGGAAAGCTGGCAAAAGAAGCAGTAGTGGAAATGCATACAGTTCACTGGAGGCCAGGCACGCTCAGAGCATCTGTAGCTAATGGACCTGGTAGGCTCAAGGCCACACAAACAGATGATGCACCATCGCATGGAGAGGGGAACCCCAGCTCGTCCTGCTGATTGATGTACGACACCACAGCCATGCTGTCCGTGTGTACCAGAATATCTCTGCCCTGAATGACTAGAAGAAAAGGCCCCAGAGCCAAATGCACCGCTTCCATCATGGTATGGTTCATATGACAAGACTGACGAGCCGGAGCCCAGTGTTCCCGAACAAGCTGCCCTCCCAGACTGCACCCCAGCCTGCTTGGGAGGCGTTGGTTATAATGGTCGCCCTGCGGCCCTCTTGGCCCAGGGGAACACCATCCCAGACTGCTGACGAGCATCTCCACCACCTGAGAACTATGAGACTCCTTCAGAAGATCTAGCCTCCTCCTTTGTCTCTGGGCAAAACCACCTTCTGAAGTGCGAACCACCGCTGAAGGGGACGAGTATGCAAAAGACCCAGCGGCACCACCTAGGTGGCTGCAGCAAAGAGACTCAAGACCTTCTGGCACTGCTGCACTGACACAGTCCTCTGTGAGATGCAGCTCTTGATGCATTCCCCGATAACATGCTTCCTCTTCGGAGTCAGGGATGCCCTCATGGCAACTGAATTCAGGGTGAGCTCCAAGTACTCGAAAACCCTGGTTGGAACAAGGCAGCTCTTTTCTGCATTCCAATGCAACCCAAGAGCTGACAGGAGAGCCAATATGGCCTCCATGTGACTTCTTGCTATGGGTTCTGATGGTGCACAAGCCAGCCAATAGTCCAGATAATTGAATTTGACCGCCCCTCTGCCGCAGTGGACGAGTGCAGCATCCATGCACCTGGTGAACGTCCAAGGACAGGGACAGGCCGAAAGGTAGGATGTCGTACCTGAAGGCTGTCCTGAAGCAACCCTGAGGAACTTCCTGTGGCCAGATTTATGGAATATGGAATCAGCATCACGAAGGTCCATTGCTGTGAACCAATCACCTGGCCCTATGGCCTGAATAAAGTTCTCAGCCTGAGCACCGGACAAGGGAGTGCCTTGAGACACCTGCTCAACCGTCTTGGTCCAAAAACTGGACGGAGAGCCCCGGTTTGTTTAGTTAGTTAGCAATTCCCTCCCACAGCATGTGAGACTCCATACAGTGTATAGGGCAGCACTTATCCTATTCCTCTGGTCTCACCACCACTGTAAGTAGTGAAACTACAGTGGGGGGGGGGGGTTGTCAGTCCTCCAGTAGCTCTGTGCGTCACACACCAATGCGCTTGGGAATAAGGAATAGGCAGTGTAAAAGCCTTGCTTCTTTTCTCCTGGAGACAGAGACCGTATCACGCTCTCTCCCAGCAGGGCAGAGACCTCGCTGCCCAGAGCTGCGGAAAAGAGTCCTTCTTACTTTTGCTTCCAACCCCTCAAAGATGGGAAAGAGATCTCAATTGTAGGTGGTATCCACACACCAGTGTATTGATCATCCATGGACCCGAGGCGTACTGCTGCCAACTCATGAGGTGCATGTGGGAAAAAGCTGACGTCAGGGGAAGCATATCATCAGGGACGCGGACGTGAGTGCTTCTGAAACTGCACCCGTTGCCGAGAGGCCCTCTCTTTGGGTGACCCGAGCTCTGCAAGGAACCTTGTTCTGTAAAAGAAGGGGTTTTCACCCCCCTCAAGAGGGTCTCTGGACACTCAACCTGGGTGGTCCTGGCTGAAGAAAGGGCAGTCTCACCTTCTGCACCTCGCCCAACACTGCCTCTGCTGCAGGCCCTGTCCATATCCGCCAATCCAGACTGGCTCAGTCACACATGCCACCGGCCATGGTCAGCTGGCCAAGGAATTCCCAAGAGCTGTAGCCTGAAAGCTAGCTCCTTGAATCACAGCCTCCACAATCCTTACCGAACCTGGTAGAAAGTTAGTTCCACTTTTTGACTTTAAGTCTTTTATCAGACCCTCCAAATAAGCCACAAAGAAGTGTATTAGCATTTGCCAGCCTTAAGGCCATAGCCACAGGGTGATGGGCGCTAGCCAATAGCCCATCCGTGGCACAACACTTGTTAGGTTGGTGTATAGACCTGCTGCCTATGGGGAGGGGGCCTCCAGCCAGCAAAGGTATTGCCCACCTTCAACGCACCATCCAGGCCTTGTTCTGCAGCACCACTCAGAACACTGAGTCTAGCACGAGGAGCAGGTGCCTCCCTTGGACGAGCCCACCACTTCCACAGCTGACTCACAAAATCAGGATACACTGGCAGGGACACCTGCCTGCAGACTGCAGGACACCTGTCCAAAACCAAAGCCCTAGGTGGAGAAGATGGAGGAGAAAACCCAGCAGCCTATGCTGCTCTAGAGGGCAGTGGCTTGAGGGATGCATCATAGGGTTCTGGACGGTTCTTCCTGGCCGGAGGGTCACCGTCATCCTCATCCTCATCCACTGGAGCCACAGCCGGAGCCAGTGGTCTTACCCAAGTTATCAGAGGCCACACGAGACGAAGCATCAGGATGTGGTCCTGGGGCACATAAGGGAACCTGAGTGGTATACCTAAAGGCGATGTTGATTTTCCGCCATATGTTAAATGGTCTTACGCATTGATCTGCCACCATATGTTCGATGGTCTTACGCATCTCCTCCAGCTGCTGCAAGAAGTCCACTCATGGGCCATGCAGCTGACTTCCTTTTACCGGCTTCCACCTCCTGCTGGCCTTCCTGGTCTCAGCTGGGGCGACTAAGGCTGGAGGACTAGAGCCCTGGGCTTGTGCATACCAGTGACCGGGCCACTTCCTCCTCCTTCACTCCCACAGAAGCTATTAATCCTCCAGGAAAACAATAGGAGAGAAAACAAGACAGTTATTTCTCATTATTATTATTATTATTATTATTATTATTATAATTGTTGTCATTATAATTATTATCATTGTCATTATTGTCATTATAAACAGGCCAAAGGGCTGTTCCATGAGGTACCAATGAGCTAGTCATAAGGCAACACAGAAAGGTCAGATTTCAGGTCCCACCTGGATGTAGTACCACTTCCCCATTACAAGGTGGAGAGAGTGCACCACACACAGGAGCGCTCAGTACAAAGACAAAGAGGATGCCTCCTTTTCCTTTTTTGTTTTTCAAGAAGACGAGAAAAAAGAAACAATACAGAATTAACGTCAACCTACTACCGCTTGCTATTAACTGTCAACAAACCCTGCTTGACAGTAAAATGTACCACATACCCAAGCAGACAAGTATATCGAGTGCTGTTAAGCTGTAATCAGTTTTCCGCCTGACAGAAGGTCTGCAAAGAAAAAACATCACAAGTTTAACCAGGTAAGGGTAGCACATAACTCACACTGCGAGACCGCTACTGTCCTGGCTGGAAGGAAGGTAAATGTATATCACATGCCTTAAGCAAACATGGACGGTGCAAACCACACTGCACAGCCGCTACCACCTTCTCACATTGAGCAGAGAAACCGTTACAACTTAGCAGGGGTACCCAAGCAAAAGGGCAGCTCGCACAGCACAAACAAAAAAGTTAACACACCAGCATAAGCTGTTACCGTACCAGGAGGAAAAAAAGAGGAAGAGGAAGTGGATGCAGTAGGCATACAGTATATAGGGCATTCACAGGTGTGGTTAATTTGGTATAATGCTTCTACCCAGGGGATTGGTGTCACATGGTTACAGGTTCACTGAAATGAAATAAAACTTTTGCTATACGGAAAAACTCTTTGTACAACAGCAAATAGAGACTTTAACACATTTAAGTGAGAATGAAGTAGCTACGCATAAATTTGTCATAAAAATGATGTGGGGAGATGTCCACCGGGGAAGATGGAGGAAGGAACGGTGTGTGAAAAGTCGAGTGTTTTTTTTAAATCACACACTCTGTTTTTTGGTGATGTGTTCAGTTAGTACTCACTGTAAACACGGAAGTGAGCGTGGTGCAGCGACACATGTGAATGGTTAGACTGAGCATTTGAGCACCACTCGGGGACAGATTTGATTGGTGAAATTGGTGGAAGTTGACAAGGATTGGCCAAAATTGCGGGAAAGTTGCAGTGATTGGACAAAGTTGCAAGGTTGTGCAAAAGTCATGATGATGGCTTGATCTGGTGTGAATTGGTGCAATCACAACATCACAAAATTCTGGAGGGACTGATTGTCTATCGAAGTCTGTGTTTTTCTAAAAAAAATTGAATATTCTTTCTCTTTCTGTGCCTGACTCCTACCTGTCTGCCTATCTGCCTGCATGTCTTGACACACCCCTGTGTCATCAGATACTCATCTTTCTTTCAACGGGAGTCGTACTGGGAGCAGGGGCTCTCCTTGGGGGTTTGCTGGGGGCGGACATTGGTCCGTGTCCAGACCGGAGAATTACAACTTTAAAACTCATTGACAAGATGTAGTAGTGATTTTACCTCTCAAGATGTATAAAATGTTCAAGCACTGGCTGTGTGCATTCAGCATGTCCCGCATGTGGTGGGACTCGGACTCCAGCATAGATGACAGCTTAGCCACCATCCTCCTCCTCTCTCTCATCTCCTCCACTGGGTCAAGGCGTCGCCCCAGAACAGAACTATCTTTTTTGACCAGCCTGTTCATTTGTTTCCTGTCAGCTGCCGTGATGCCACTGCCCCAGCAGACCACTCCAAATGTGATGGCTGATGCCACCACCGAATTGTAGAAGGTCTTCAGGAGTGCCCCTTTGTTTGTTTGTTTGTGGTTTTACGGTGTCTCTCCTCACACATGCTCTTCAGGCAGGTAGACATTTTTTCACTCTAAACCTGGCATTTGTACACGTGGTAAGGACAGAGACATGGGGAGACCGGTGGACTGAGGAAGACAGAGGAAGGGACAGTGTGGGGAAACTCATGAGTGAGTGGGTTTTTTTAAATTCACACACTTTGTTTTTTGCTGATGTGTTCCGTTAATGCTCACTGTAAACACGGAAGTGAGCACTGCGCAGCGACGCATTTGATTGGTTAGACTGAGCATTTGAGCGCTGCTCAGGGACAAATTTGATTGGCGAAGCTGGCGGAAGTTGATGAGGACTGGCCAGAATTGCAGGAAAGTTAAGATAAGCGTTTATTAGTCCCACAATGGGGAAATTCCCGGATTGCAACAGCACAGGGATAGCAACTCTCAGAGCAACAATCAAGAAGACAAGAAAAACAAGAGCAGCGAATATACGTATGTACTGTACATATAAATATATAAACACACAGTGCGGAGCATTGTAGCTAGATGGAATAAATATATAAATATATATATACACACAGTGCGGAGCATTGTAGCTAGATGGAATAAACAGCATAACCGTCTGCTTAGTTATCCTACATAGTATGAATATGTACCCATACATATTGTCACCCTCCGTAGCGACCGATATTGTCCTAGTTGTATACTGGAGGGGACCATTGTGTAAGTCTATTGCGTCTTTTGCATTCAATACTATTAGGTCATCACGTTTTTTTTTTGCTATCTCTGCGAGCAGCCCTGCTTAGGTTATACAGTCTGATAGCCGTAGGTAGGAAGGACCTGCGAAACCTCTCGGTTGTGCACCTAGGATGATGTAGTCTGCTGCTAAATGAACTCCTCAGTGCGTTCAGTATGTCCTGCATAGGGTGGGACTCGGACTCCAGCAGAGATGACAGTTTAGCCACCATCCTTCTCTCTCCTATCTCCTCCACTGGGTCAAGGCGCTGCCCCAGGACAGAGCTAGCTTTCTTGATCAGTTTGTTCAGTCTCTTCCTGTCGGCTGCTGTAATGCCACTGCCCCAGCAGACCACTCCAAAAGTGATGGCTGATGCCACCACCGTGTCGTAGAATGTCTTCAGCAGCACTCCTTCTACACCAAAAGACCTGAGTCTCCTCAGTAGGAACAGCCTGCGCTGTCCCTTCTTGTAGAGTGCGTCGGTATTGTGTGACCAGTCTAGTTTATTGTTCAGATGAACACCCAGGTACTTGTAGGATGTCACCATCTCAATGTCTGTTCCCTGTATGTTTACTGGTGCTGTGAGGGGTTGTCCTTGCCTGCGGCAGTCCACCACCAGCTCCTTTGTTTTCCTTGCGTTGATCTGGAGGCAGTTCCGATGGCACCAGTCCACGAAGTCCTTGATAAGTCCTCTGTACTCAGCTTCAACTCCGTTGGAGATGAGGCCAACAATTGCAGAGTCATCAGAGAACTTCTGTAGATGGCAGTGTGTTGTGTTGTGTGAGAAGTCCGCAGTATAAAATGTGAACAGGAAGGGAGCCAAAACTGTTCCCTGGGGGGCCCCCGTGCTACCAATGATCGTGTCAGACACACAGTCCCAGGTTCTCACAAACTGTGGCTGGTTAGTGAGGTAGTCCAGGATCCATGATGACAGGTGCTGGTCCAGCCCTGCGCACAGCAGCTTGTCCTTCAGGATCATCGGTTGGATGGTGTTGAAAGCACTGGAGAAGTCAAAGAACATGATCCTCACCGCATTCCCGGGCTTCTCCAGGTGGGACAGAGAACAGTGAAGAAGGAAGATCACTGCATCCTCCACCCCAATGCCATGCTGGTAGGCGAACTGGAGTGGATCCATCGCTGGTCCCACCAGGGGGCGGAGGTGAGCAAGGAGCAGTTTCTCCAGGGCTTCATCATGTGGGACGTCAGGGCCACTGGTCTGTAGCTGTTCAGGTCTTTGGGGTGGGAAGTCTTTAGTACAGGTACCACACAAGATGTTTTCCACAACTGTGGTACCCTCCCCAGCTTCAGACTCAGGTTGAAGATGAGCTCCACAATCTCACACAACTGGTCTGCACAGGACTTGAGGAGCTTTGCGCTGATGCCGTCCGGTCCCGACGCCTTCCTCGCCTTGATCTTCCTCAGCTCTGTCCTCACCTGGGTCTTGGTGAGGGTCATGTTGGGGGGCTGTGTGTTGGGAGTAGGGGGGTGTTGGTGGAGTGGGGAGTGGGCAGCAGGACTCGATGTCTTTAGAGGCAGCATTGGTTGTTGTGCAATCGGGGGGGGAGGGCGGTTGGTCAAACCTATTAAAAAACAGGTTCAGATTGTTCGCCCACTCCCTGCCCCCTGTGGCCTGGGGGGAGGTATTCTGGACCCCAGGGATGGTTTTAAGGTTTCTCCAGACCCCATCAATGTTGCTCTGTTGCAGCTTGTCCTCCATCTTCTTCCTGAAGCTGTC
Organism: Pholidichthys leucotaenia; assembly: GCA_020510985.1. Classification (NCBI taxonomy): domain Eukaryota; kingdom Metazoa; phylum Chordata; class Actinopteri; order Cichliformes; family Pholidichthyidae; genus Pholidichthys; species Pholidichthys leucotaenia. Next base: position 138,256,186 of record CM035837.1, read on the forward strand.
CTTGCCTTCTCTGATCTTCCTCCTCAGCTCCCTCTGTACGGACTTCAGCATCTCCCTGTTCCCCAACCTGAAGTTCCTCTTCTTCTCTCTCAGAAGTGTTTTTATCTCAGGGTTGATCCAGGGTTTGTTGTTCGAGCAACACCGTATGGTCTTGGTGGGTACGATGTTGTCCACACAGAAGCTGATATAGTCCGTGATGGTGTGAGTGAGGCTATCGATGTCCTCACCATGTGGATCGCAGAGCTGCTCCCAGGCAGTGGTTTCAAAACAGTCCTTTAGAGCGTCCATTGCCTCCTCAGACCATAACTTCACTGTTCGCATGACCGGAGGTTATCTGTGCACTAGGGGTTTGTACACTGGCAGGAGATGAACCAAGTTGTGATCCGATCTCCTGAGTGGGGGGAGTTGTGATGAGGTGTACGCCTCCTTAGTGTTTGCGTAGAACAAGTCCAGTGTTTTATTGTCTCTAGTGTGGCATGTGACATACTGGGTGAACGTGGGTAGAATGGGAGACAGTGAAATATGGTTGAAATCGCCTGAGATGAGGAGAAGAGCATCTGGGTGTTCTGTCTGCAGCCTGCCAGTTACTGAGTGGATGGCGTCACACGCTGTCCCAGCGTTCGCCGTCGGATTTGCATAAATAACAATGCAGATCACGTGTGAGTATTCCCTCAGGAGATATGTAGGCCGCATGCTAACAGCTAGCAACTCCATGTCTTTGTTGCAGTGTTGTTGTTTAACCGTGATATGTCCCGGTCTGCACCAGTTGTTATTGACATACATTATCACTCCTCCACCCCTTGCCTTCCCACTGTCTGGTGTTCGGTCTGCCCGTATTGCGTGGAAAGCCTCCAGTTCAATGTTAGCATCTGTTGCTAGTTCTGTTAGTCACGTCTCCGTGAATAGCATCAGGCTACACTCCCTGTATTTGCTATCGTTGCGGGAGATAACCGCTAGCTCATCTGTTTTTCTTTGTAGCGATCGTACATTCCCCATAATAACGGATGGGAGGGCGGGTCTGTACCTTATATTCCTCCCCCGCCGTCTTGTTCCAGCACGACATCCACGCCATTTTCGTCTTATTTCTCCCGGTATGTCGAGTTTTTGCGTTAGCATCGTGGGCCAGTTAAGTGCTAACAGCTGGTCCCTATTGTACTGCCTCCTGCAAGAAACAGTGGATCCGACCGCTGGCTCAGGAGACATTTGGGCTATCTACGTGTCTGTGATGGATCAAGGTGTCACCGAAACAGAAAGATTAGCAAGAGAGCCAGCTAGTAAATAGAAATAGGAAGAAATTGATTCGCTGTTGCAAAAGGCAGCCTACTCGTGTGGCGCCGGAAGTAGTTGCAGTGATTGGACAAAGTTGCAAGGTCATGCAAAAGATGTGGCGAATCACTTAATTCGCATGAATTAGTCCTGGAGGGATTGGTAATTTGGACTGGTAACTTTTAACAATCACCCAAGTTCAGAATATTGCAGATTGGCTGAAGCTAAACAAGGTAAAATACAAGAATATTTGTATTGCAGTGTTGTCTGGAATTTGTACAATACTAACTCATTGTTTATGCATATACAACACTGTCACTGTCTCCCATCCCCAAACTACCTATGCTTAAAAAGGGCCTCATACACAGAAAAAATAGTGGTGTTGGCGTTATCACATTAATTGCCCGTTAACGCTTTTCCCCAGTTAACGGCAACAAATTTTGTGATCGCGGTTAACAGCAGTTAATGGCAGAAAACGTAAACAGTACTTTCTGGCCTAGTGGCTGTCTGTACCAAAGCTGGTCTGGCTACAGACACTGTGTGTGCCATGCAGACATTGCAAAGTCAAACAAGATGGATTACAGCTATGGAAAACCCTTAAGTGCTGTCATGTTTAAATTAAATTAAATTAAATCACCCTTATTGTCATTCAACCGTACAACCAATCATGTACAGTAGAACGAGATTGTGCTTTACCTATCTACAGTGTCAAATCACACACACCCCAATGCAGAATCAGAGGGCCGCTGCCATGCAAGGCGCCGCCACAGATTTCCCTCCTCCATTCCGTTATTGCTGAGCACCAAGCTGGATGGCAGGAAGTTCCACTTTTATATGGTCTTTGGCATGACCCGGCCGGGATTTGAACCCCTGCCTCCTGGGTGTGGGGCGGATGCTCTACCAACTGAGCCACCACTCCGGTTGTTAAGTTTATAATGTTATCTGTCAGAGCTCTCGGAGTTTTGAGTCAGTAGGGCCCTGTCGTCTTATGTTGGTATAGATTAGCTTTGAAGGAAATGGCTGAGTTATAAAGCCTTGTCCCACTGAGAATTCCGACAAGCTACTGCCTTCAGTTTACACTTGACAAACTAGTCCTTGTCAGGGCACGGGGAGATATGCTGAGCACTGCCTTTCCACCAGTAATGAGCTACTTTAGCAGATCTGCTCTGAGAATAAGCATGTTTTCAGAGGGATGTACTGACACACACACATATACACATACATAGTTGTCATGATCCCCTGTCCTTGATCTGGGTCATGCTCTGAGCAGTTGAGAACAGCTCTCATTCCTCTGTGTGTGTTGAGTGAAAGAGTGAGATTGCGCTCGCCATGTGTGCTATAGTTTTGCTGCTGCAGCGCCAGAATGAAAAGCACCAAAAATGAGACTCCCTGGTGGGAAATTTATCTGGTATAATGCAGTGACAAGCAGCAGGATGAAACCATTACGCATGATGAACTAAAAAAAACAAAAAAAAAACACTATACTGTGATTATATGATGAAATCTGTGAGAGGTGCACTGACTTTACCTTTGATATTTCTTGGTGTAAGTAAAGCAATATGTCCTCCCAATTCACCAGCTTGTATCATCAGATTGTTCAATTCAATTCAACTTTATTTATATAGCTCCATTTCACAACAGCCATCTCATACCACTTTCAACTGTAGGGGGGACCCCCACAGTTGCAGAAACACCCCAGCAATCAGGCGATCCCCTGTGAGCAAGCACTTGGCGACGGTAGAGAGGGAAAAACTCCCTTTTAACAGGAAGAAACCTCCAGCAGAACCAGGCTCAGGGAGGGGCAGTCATCTGCTGCAACTGGCTGGGGGGTGAGGGGACAGAGAAGATGAAAAGAACAGACATTTAGAGAGCAAACAGCACGATGAGGACTCAATCTATGGGAGAGAACAAACAGATGTTAATGACCAGCAAAAAAAAATATTTCATTGAGAGTGAAGAAAGGAGTGAGGCCCAGTGCATTATTGGAGGTCCCCCAGCTGACTAAACCTATTAGCAGCATAACTAAGAGAGGGTTCAGAAACACATGATCCCTCCCTAATTGTAGGCTATATCAAAAAGGTAGGTTTTAACCCTATTCTTAAAAACAGAGATTGAGTCTGACTCCCAAATCCAGATTGGCAGCTGGTTCCACAGGAGAAGAGCTTGATAACTGAAGGCTCTGCCTCCCATTGTACTTTTGGAGATTCTAGGTATTACAAGTAATCCTGCATTTTGGGAGCGTAGTGCTCTGTTAGGATAATACAGTATTATCAGATCTTTTAAATAAAAAGGAGCCTGATTGTTTAGAGCTTTGTAAGTAAGAAGAAGGATTTTAAACTTAATTCTAAACTCTATGGGAAGCCAATGAAGGGAGGCCAGAACCGGAGAGATATGATCTCTCTTTCTAGTACCTGTTAAAACTCTTGCTGCAGCATTTTGGATCAGCTGAAGACTTTTTAAAGATGTTTTAGGACAGCCTGATAATAAAGAATTACAATAATCTAATCTCGAGCTAACAAAAGCGTGGATCAGTTTCTCAGCATCACTCTGAGACAAGATGCTCCTAATCTTGGCAATATTACGCAAATGATAGAAGGCAGTCTTAGAAACAAATTTAATATGTGAATTGAAGGACAGATCTTGATCAAAAATAATTCCAAGGTTCCTCACAGAGCTATTAAGAGAAAGAGTAACTGCATCCAAACTGAAAGTTTGATTTGTAAAGGTATTTCTAAGGTTTTTTGGACCAACAAGAATGACTTCAGTCTTATCTGAATTTAATAGCAGGAAATTACAAGTCATCCAAGCTTTGATTTCCTTAAGGCAGGCTTCCAACTTGGCTAATTGATTACTATCATCTGACTTCATTGACAGGTATAATTGTGTATCATCTGCATAACAATGAAAATGTATAAAGTGCTTTCTAATAATGTTGCCTAACGGAAGCATATATAAACTAAAAAGAGTAGGGCCTAGCACAGATCCCTGTGGAACTCTATGACTGAGCTTTGAGTTGAAAGAAAACTCATTATTGACATGAACAAACTGGAACCTATCAGATAAATAAGATCTAAACCACTACAACGAAGTTCCATTAAGTCCAACATAGTGTTCTAATCTATCAAGTAGAATATTATGATCGATAGTGTCAAAAGCTGCACTAAGGTCTAAAAGGACAAGTACAGAAACCAGTCCATTATCAGATGCGATGAGGAGGTCGTTAGTGACCTTCACTAAGGCTGTTTCAGTACTATGATGGATTCTAAACCCAGATTGAAACTCTTCAAGTAAACCATTTCCCTGCAGGTGGTCAAATAATTGCGTAGCAACAACTCTTTCTAAGATTTTTGAAATGAAAGGGAGATTAGAGATTGGTCTATAGTTAGCTAAAGCTCCTGGATCTCACGTTGGCTTTTTGAGTAAGGGTTTAATTACAGCCGATTTAAAAGCCTGCGGTACATGGCCTAAAGTTAATGAAGAATTGATTATATGAAGAATAAAGCTACCAATAAGTGGGGAGACTTCTTTAAATTACCTGGTAGGAATAGGGTCTAAAAGACAAGTTGAAGGTCTGGATGAGGAAACTATTTTTTCTAACTCACAAAGGTCGATTGGAGTAAACTCATCAAGACAGACATCAGTTGAAGGAGTTGTAGTAGTTACTGTATTTAAGTTAACTGTGGGAAGAATCTGATTGATTTTTTCTCTGATGGATGAATTTTTTTTATTTTTTTTTTAGATTTTTTTTTTTAATTTAAGTTTTTGTAAAGGGTATACATGTCATTACAGCATTGCATTGTTTACATTTTCATCACATGATCCCTTTTTTTTGTTCTTTGACAACATTGGAAGAATAATTATTACAACACCCTTTTTTTATTAAGTGAAAGAAAAAGAGAAATTAAAGAAAGAACAAAAAAAAAAAAAGAAAAACAAGAAAAAGCAAAACAAAAGAACAAAAAAAATAAATGAATAAAAAAAATTAAATATAAAAGAGCATCTGAGTAGCGTTGGAACAAAGAGAGGCGCCATTATTGAAATGGTATTTGTCAAAGATTAGATCTGATGGAAGACACATATGCGTTCCAGGGTTGCCAGAAGTTCAAGAACCCATCCGTGTCCTGTCTCAGTGCGAATGTCAACTTTTCCATCGAGTAAATGTCTTGAATCACGTTAATCCAATCTTCAGGTGTAGGACAATCCTTCAACATCCATTTTTTAGTTAGAGCTTTTTTACTTGCCAAAATTAAAACAGTGAATAAGTATTTTTCTCCTCGTCTTTCCAGTGATTCCGGTAGTAAACCCAAATACAAAGTTACAAAAGAAAAGGGGACTGTTATTTTGAATATTTTCCCCAATATTGTCTGTACATTGGTCCAATATTGGTGGATAACTGGGCATGACCAAAACACTTGAAAATGATTTGCAGTCTCTTCACCACACAAACGCCAACAATTCAACCCCTTATGAGTAAATTTGTTTTGTGCAGGTGTTGTGAAAAATCTTACCAAAGTTTTCCATCCAAATTCTCTCCACTGCAGGGATGAGGTACTTTTCCATTGTTGTTTATTTAGCTTTTCCCATATTTCCAGTTGTAAAGTGAAATTCCCCTCTTTTCCCCATCTCTCTTTTATATATGATGTGTTGTCTCCTTTTAAGTCTTGAAGAACTTGGTATATTTTAGAAATGTATCTGATCCCTGGGATCCCTTTATATGCCATTAAGAAGTCCTTCAGAACACCTGACTGGGCCCTTTCCAAATCCTCCTTTTTAAGTATTTTGTTTATGTGGTGTCTAAGCTGAAAGAACCTGTAAAGGTCTTGATTTATTAGACCTTGTTTTTTCAAATCTTCAAAACTTTTTAAAATTTGCCCTTTAAAAAAATCGTAATATTTTATCAGTCCGTTCTCTTTCCTCTTTTTAAATCTAGTGTCTGTTTTATTAGGAGTAAAGTTTTGATCATAGGCAATCCATTGCAGTAATCGATAGGGTTCTTTAGTTTGATTCTCTCTGACTATCTTAAACCAAATTTTTAGTGGGGTCTCTATCCACGGGTTAGTGTTATTCAAAAGTTTAGGTAAGGCATTGTTCCCTATTATCGCCTGTAGGGGGATGTCACTTGTTATTTGGCATTCCATCTCCTTCCATTGTGCAGTGTAGACTGGGTTACATATCTCTACTAAAGTTTTAATTTGTGCGGCTTTAAAATAGTCCCTGATATTTGGCAGCGCGAGCCCACCTTTGTCTTTGTTTAGCTGTAGGGCTCTATATCTGATTCTAGGTCTCTTGCCCTGCCATATGAATCTTGAGATCCTTCTGTCCAGTTCTTGCCATGTTTTTTTGGGAGGTTCTACTGGTATTGTTTGGAAAAGGTATAGAAGACGTGGAAGTATATTCATTTTGACTGCTTCAATTCTTTGTGCGGTACCCAAGAATGGTATCATATTCCATCTTGCTAGATCTGATTTTATTTTTGCCATCAGTGGATCATAGTTTAGTGTTATAATTTTGTTGATTTGTTTTGGGATATTGACCCCCAGATATTTCATAGATTCCATCTCCCAGTTAGTTTTGAGTTTGCTTAGTAAATATTGATTTGGGTCATAGTTGAATATTAAAACTTGGGTTTTATGCATGTTTAATTCGTACCCCGATAAATCTCCATACTCTGAAAAAAACTGAGATTAGTTCTGGAAAAGAGGTGTCCGGCTGCCCCAGGTATAATAAAATGTCATCAGCAAAGAGTGCTATTTTATGTTCCTTCTGACCAAGTGTAATACCTTGAATTTTTTGATTCTGTCTTATCCATTGGCTCAGAGGTTCTATGAAGATTGCAAAGAGCAGTGGAGACAAGGGGCAGCCCTGACGACATCCTCTTTCCAGTTCAAAAGATGATGATAATTTACCGTTATTCCTTATTTTAACTGTTGGGTTTTTTATATAATGCCTGGATAGTTCTAATGAAGTTGTTATGAAAATTGAAGCTGGATAAGATTCTATATAGGAAAGACCAGTCAACCGAATCAAATGCTTTTTCAGCATCTAATCCCAATATGGCTGCATTTAAGTTATATTTTTTTATATGATGAATTATGTGTAAAGTGCGTCTAATGTTGTCTTGTGTCTGTCTTTGTCTTATAAAACCTGTTTGGTCTAAATGAATTAAGTCTGTCAGTATATTTTCTAACCTTTTGGCAAGGATAGTGGTAAAAAGCTTATAGTCCTGATTTAACACACTGATTGGTCTGTAGTTGGAGCAGTCTAGTTTATCCTTTTCAGGTTTAGGTATGACTGCAATGACCCCTTCTCTCCAGGAAGGGGGGGGATTTCCCCTGTGTGGAGGACGAAGTTAAATATTTTCAGGAGGAGAGGAGATAGTTGCTGTTTAAAGGTTTTGTACCACTCTGCTGTATAGCCATCTGCTCCTGGGGATTTGTTAGCTTTAAGTTTCATAATTGCTTTTTCTAATTCTTTAGGTTGTATTTCTGACAGTAGTGTTTTATTTTGTGACTCAGTAAGTTGGGGAAGGTTTAATGTATTTAGGAATGCTTCGGATGCGTTTTTATGTTTTTTGAGGAAGTACAAGTTCTTGTAGTAGTTCTCGAAGCTTTTAAGAATATCCTGAATTCTAAATTTTATTTCCTTTGACACTGGGTCTCTGATTTTGTAGATTGCTCTCTCCGTTTGTTGTTTCATCAATTTATAGGCTAGTAATTTTGCCAATTTGCTGCCTGTTTCATAGTATTTTTGTTTCAGAAATGTAAGTTTCTTCTGGATTTCTATTGTGTAGATCTCATTTATTTGTTTTTTAATTTCCTTAATTTTGAGCGAGTCATTAGAATGAGTGTTGTCTTTGTGCTCTTTTTCTAGGTTCTTAAGTTCTGACTCTAATGTGATTAGTTTTTCTTGTCTCAGTTTCTTTTGGATTGCCAGTTTTGCGTTAATCTTTCCCCTTATTACAGCTTTGCATGCGTCCCACAGTATTAAAGGGGATACTTCTCCATTATCATTTTCTTCCAAATATCTGAGAATATCTGATTCCAATTCATCTTTCAGTGGTCCTTTCAGGACATTTGAATTTAACCTCCAAGAAAATGTATTATTTGTGTATTTTTGGATACTTAAGTCCATATAGATCGGACTGTGGTCAGAGAGATCCATCAGTCCTATTTTACATGTTTTTACTCTTCCAATGTCTCTATTAAACATAAAAAATCGTCAATCCTTGAGTATGATGAATGTGATGCTGAGTAAAATGTATAATCTTTTACACTGGGGTTGAATTCCCTCCACACGTCACAGATTCCCATTTCTTTTAGTAGCATCCGAGTTTTTCTGCTTTGAGTGTTATTTTGATGTGGAGAATTACCTGATGCATCCCAGTATGGATTCAGTCTTAGATTGAAGTCTCCACCACATATCACTAAACCTTGGGCTTTAGTTATCATTAGGTCAAATACATTTTTATAAAATTTCCAGTTAGCCCCTGGAGGTGCATATACATTCAGCAGGGTGATATCTTCTCCCTCTAGCCGCCCAAGTACCATACAGAATCTCCCTTCTTTATCTTTGTATTCTGATTTTTTTTCAAATATAATTTTGGTTGAGATCAATGTCGCTACTCCCCTCCTTCTCCCTGACTTATATGAAGATGAAGAGATCATTTTAAACCCTTGTCTATTGAGTTTAGTGTGTTCCACGTCTGTTAGGTGGGTTTCCTGTAAAAATATTATTCCTGCTTTGTCTTTTTTCATTTTGCCTAAAATCTTGGATCTTTTAACTGGATTCAGGATCCCTTTTACATTATATGAGATTATTTTGGTTACACCCTGTTTCTCCATTGTGTTGTGTTATTTAGTATAACAGTGTGGTGGCCCTCTTTTATGCTACTCAGAAACTGAAAGAACATTAAGAACATAAAAAACATTAAGAACATAGTATATAAAACTTTAAAACAAAAAACTGACAAAAGATCTTCTTGAGCTGAGGTCTTTTTAGTGACCTTAGAAGAGCCTTGATGGTGTGTTGGCTCTGAGGGAAATTCCTCAGATTCCGTTACGTGCTGAGGGCCCTCTCTTACCCCTGTAAGTTGTCCCATGTTTTTAATGTGAATTTCAGATCCCAATCCGAACTTGTAATTTTTTTTTTTTTTTTTTTTTTTATATGCCTATACCCTATGAAATTGTGCGCAACCTCCCACCACCATCACAGCAAACAGTCACGTTAATACAGTATTTGTTAGTGTGGAGAGATCATGTGGTTCATTGTCACATTTCTATTTTAACAAGTTTTTTGTTTTGTTTTTTTTAAAAACTTATTTGTTTCTAATATTATGTCTGTTCCATGAAATGTTTTACCACTTGCCGATTCTGCATCTCCTTTAATGTTTGTTACCTTGTAGGAGGAGGGTTGGATGCGCAGATTGACTAAAAATATCGTTATTCCCTCCTGTAAAGGGCCAGTTTTTCCTTATAGCTCTGGCGCTGGGTTTCCCGCTGCTGGCCCGTGGATTTTTGAGGGTCTCTGTGTGGACCACGATTGAGCCTTGATTCTTTCGATCGGGTCTGCTGCGGGTTTATACACCATTACCAGGAGTCCTCTTCTTGCCATATCCGTGGTTGCTTCTTCCGCAGAGTTGTAAAGACACGTCTCATCCCCGTAAAAAACACGCAACTTCGCCGAAAATGGAGTCTGAAAGCGCAGCTTCTTCTCTCGTAGTACCTTTTTAGCGTCGTTGTATTCCCAACGCTTTTTAAGGACCTCCGGGGCATAATCGTGTTCCACAAAAACTTTTCTCTCTTGGTGCATAAATCCTTTTTTCTGCCAAGCCAGTCTTACAACCTCTTCTTTTATTCTGGAGTTGGAGAACTTCACCACCACCGACCTTGGTGGCGCTTCCACCGCCGGCCTAGGGGCTAATGTATGGTGCGCCCTTTCTATCTTCAAGTCGGTGGTTTGGGGAATCTCCAACTTCTCTCTCAGTAAGGATTCCACGCATGCCCCCATTGTGGTGAAACCGTCCTCGACTCCTTCTTTCAGACAATGAATTCTTATGTTGTCTCTCCTTAGTCTTCCTTCTTGGTCAGTTAGCTTAGCCTCCAGTCTTGACTGTCTTTTGTGTAGTTCCAGCACGGTATCTTCCAGCCCTTTTATTCTTTCCTCTGCTTCCAAGATTCGGTCCTCGGCCTGGTCCACTCTGCTGTTTGTCCTTTTTATTTCGTCTTTGATTTCACGAAATTCAGCCCAACACTCTCGGCGAAATCGTCTTAATTCTTTAAGTACCATTTTTAAGCTAACCTTGTTGCTAGCTTCATTCAGCTCCTCGTCTTCTGAATGGAAATCCTCCGGATAAGATTCTCCGGCCGATGCGTGTCCTGGCCTGGTAAATGTCGATTTCTTCTGTTTTCCTTTAGGCATGATGACTTTGTCTTTTGATTTTCACTCTTCCAAAAATCCGTTAAATCTGATTTTCAATGTATTTTCCTGGATCGGGTCTGGGAGCTTCAACGTTAAGCTGCTATCACCATGGTGTCCAGACCGGAAGTCGGATGGATGAAATTTTATTATTGAAAAAGTTCATAAAGTCCTGACTAGTAAGCTCTAAGGGAATGCTAGGATTGACAGAGTCCTGACTCTTTGTCAACCTGGCTACAGTACTGAAAAGAAACCTGGGATTATTCTTGTTCTCTTCTATTAATGCAGAATAATAACTCGTTCTAGCTTTTCTAAGAGATTTTTTTTATAAATTAAAAGATGATTTCTCCAAGCTAAATAGATTTCATCTAAATTAGTGGAGCGCCATTTTCTTTCTAATTGACGAAACTTCTGTTTTAAGCTACGAGTTTCTGTGTTGAACCAAGGAGTTAGAAATCTCTGATTAGACTTTTTCTTTTTTAAGGGGGCCACCAAGTCTAGAGTCTGATGCAGAGAAGCTGTAACACTATCCACCATGTTATCAATTACAGAAGGAGTAAGCTGTCTATAGCTTATTTCCGTTGTGTTGACACATGGCATAGAGGAAACAATCTGCATAAATTTGGTAACAGCATCATCTGAGAGGCATCTACTGTAGTAATATTTTTCTTTAGGAGCCAAATAGTCAGAAATAGTAAAATCAAAGGTTAACAGACAATGGTCTGACAGTACAGGGTTATGAGGAGACACTACAAGATTTTCTATTTCTATGCCATATGTCAGAACAAGGTCCAACATATGGTGGAGATAATGAGTAGAATTTCCTACTTTCTGAGAAAACCTAATCGAGTCTAATATTGAATTAAATGCCACATTAAGGACTTCCGGTTATGGCGGCCACGTAGGAAGACGTGTTTCACTCTGCTCTGCTCCTAATAATAAAAAATAGGCTAAAACTCTCTCAATTGGAGCAAAAACCTATCCTAGCGTTTAGGCACGGATATGGTCAAAACCAAGGCTGTGAAATCAGGCGGTAGAAAAACTGATTCGTCGAGACAATCCAAGTTAACAGACTTCCACGCTAGTGACGAAGCAGGAAAATCTCCAGGGACCATGGCTGAGGACGGAGCTAGCGGCGGAGCGGTGACTGCCGAAGGAACGAATGCGGTCCTTGCTGCTATCAGCGCTATGAGAGCAGACTTTTCGTCTAAGTTTGACGGGATTATAGCAGCGATAGAAGGCATGAGAAAAGAAATAAGCGACTGTATGGAACGAGTATCGCAGGCAGAGCTCCGGATCTCCAACACTGAAGATGACGTCACCAGCCTACAATTAAAGGTCCAAACATTGGAATTAAAAAATAAACGTCTTGAAGATAACATCCTGGACTTAGAATCCCGGTCGAGATGGAATAATTTAAGGCTGGTGGGCCTCCCGGAGGATACGGAGGGACAGGATGCATGTTCCTTTTTGGAAAAGTGGATTCCAGAGGCGCTGAACAACGCAGATCTACAGTCATCGGTCGTCTTGGAGAGCGCACACCAAATCGGCCCACCGAGAGATAAGAAGACACCACTGAGGACGCTGATTATGAAGTTCCTCAACTACAGAGACAAGATGACGGTCTCCAACGCAGCGCGTACTAAAGGAGAAATCAAATACCAGGATCATCAGGTGCGGTTCTACCCAGATTTGGCCACAGGAATCCAACAATTAAGGAAACAGTTTGACCCCGCCCGTAAAGAGCTGCGCAGCCTCGGGATTCGTCACGGAGTGATTCATCCGGCAAGACTGCTGGTTACATATAAAGGGAGAACCCATATCTTCAAGACCCCTCAGGAGGCGCAGGAGCTCATTAAACAGATCCAAGGAGAGACTGGCGGGAGCTAAGCATGAAGCAAGAACAAGATATAAAGGTAGAATATTTAAGCATGTGTACAAGTATCTGACTGATCTGAAACATATAGCATGTCTACAAAATATAGATTGTATTATATTAAAAAAAAAAAAAAAGCTATGATGTACAAAGTTGCTATAAAATTTTGGAGTTAAGTTGGAAAAACTACAGAAGAGAGTTATTGTCATGTCATTAAAAGTAGCAGAGACGGGGTGATTGAGAGGAGGAAAGAGTGAGTGGTTTGACTGAACCTCGCGGGTGAGGAGCAGCCACTGGCTATAACGGGAGATGGAATTTTTTTTTTTTTTTTTTGATTTTGGGGGGATTACCACGAATGTGGGGAGGGGGAATTTGTTTTTGTGTAGTTTGTGGGATGAATGTTCAGCCATCCATGTTTTTGCTTCTCTGTATGAGCATGCTTATTTTGCAAGGTAATCTCAAACTCTTTATCGATCATAGACCAAAGCGTTAATCTTAATTTAACATCATGGAATTGCAGAGGTCTACAAAATCTAAAAAAACTTAAACAAGTTTTGAATAAGATAAAAGATATAGGTTCAAAAATTGTGTTTTTACAAGAAACTCATCTAATAGAGGAGGATGTAAAAAGAATAAGGAGAAGATGGCAGGGAAGTGTGTTCACCTCATCATTTTCATCCCGAGCCAGGGGAGTTATGACTCTCATACATAAAACAGTTCCATTTCAAGTGAAAAATGTAATTGGAGATAAATTGGGAAGATATCTAATCATACAAGGATCTTTGTTATTAGAAAATATAAATCTGGTGAACATATATGGTCCCAATATAGATGATCAAAACTTCTTCGTTAATTTATTTCTTACTTTAGCATCACTCACAGGGTAACATATAATAGCAGGGGATTTTAATTGTACATTGAATCCCAGTATAGATAGATCAACAGGACAGGACTGTACGCACAATGGATGTAGGATGACCATTAATCATTTTATGAAAGAATTGAGATTGCTAGATATATGGAGAGAAATGAAACCACAAGTCAAAGCCTATTCTTGCTATTCTAATACCTACAAGACATTTTCACGTATTGACTATTTTTTGATCTCCACAGAATTAAGGTCCAAGATTCAAAATTGTTTCTATGATAACATCGTGATATCTGATCACGCATCCTGCTGTCTAATATATGTAGATAAGAAATTGACAAAGGTTCCAGGTAGGTGGCAATTTCAGCATAAATGGCTTCAGGATGAGGAATTTGTTAAGTACATAGAAAAACAGATAGATGAGTTCTTTGATATCAATACAACACAAACATCAGCATGTATAAAGTGGGAGGCTTTCAAAGCTTTTATTAGGGGGCATATTATTAGTTATACAGGTTCAAAATCTAGGAAGACTCAAGAGGAGAGAGTCCAATTGGAACGTAAAATAAAAATTCTTCAAGAAAAAGTGTATGCGGGAAGTAATCCAAAATTAGAGAACGAATTACTGATTCTGAGAGCTGAATATGACAAAAAATCAGCGAATAGAGCTGCCTCGAGTCTTCTAAGATTGAAGCAAACCTTTTATGAACAAGGTGAAAAATCAGGAAAATTATTGGCATGGCAGATTAAACAATTAGAATTTAAAACACCAATGACCAGTATTATAAGTAACGGACAGGCAGTTGTATATCCTTTAGAAATTAATAGTGCTTTTAGAGATTATTATGAAAAATTATATGATACAAAAAATGAAACTGACTTAACAAAACTAAATGGGTTTTTGGACGGATTATCTATACCGTGTATTCCAAATGAAAATAGGGAGATACTGGAGTCAAAAATTAGTCAAGAAGAAGTTGGGCTAGCCATTGATAATATGAAATCAGGAAAAAGTGCGGGACTTGATGGTCTTCCAGTTGACCTCTATAAAAAATTTAAGAATAAATTAATAAAACCATTTTTGGAAATGGTTTTAGAAGCATTTCAAAATAGTAATTTACCACCATACATGAATAATGCCTTAATTATACTGTTGCCAAAACCAGGTAAACCCTCTAATAAATGTGAAAACATGAGACCAATAAGCCTATTAAATGCTGACCTTAAGATAATCTGTAAAATTTTAGCAAGACGACTACAAGAAATATTACCAAATATTATTAACCGAGATCAGAATGGCTTTATAATGGGAAGACAAGGCTTCCATAATGTAAGAAGACTATTTAACATTATTTATTCTAATAAAGAAGCACCAGATACAGCTCTCCTATCATTGGACGCTGAAAAGGCCTTTGATAGGGTCGAATGGCCCTTTCTTTTTGAAGTCCTACAAAGGTTTGGACTTGGAAATAATTTCATAAAATGGGTTCAGATAATATACAATAATGCTACAGCAGAAATCCTAACAAATAGCAATATCTCAAAATCAATAAAAATCAATAGAGGATGTCGACAAGGTTGTCCACTTTCACCTTTACTGTTCACTATGGCAATTGAACCTTTAGCGATGGCAGCACGTTTACATCCACAAATATATGGAATTAAAGTAGGACCAACAGAACATAAAATCTCCCTGTATGCCGATGACATAATTTTGTTTATGTCGAATCTTGAAAAATCAATTCCGACCTTGTTAAATTTAATAAAGAACTTTGGGGAAATATCAGGATATAAAATAAATAAAACTAAATCTTCAATATTAATGCTAAATGAGACCCAGAGAAATCACCCAGCTCCTGAGGTAAATCAATTCAATGTTGTAAATCAGTTTAAATATTTAGGAATTCAAATTGTGCCTAAGTTAAAATCAGTCGCCAGTGCCAACTATGAAGCCTTAATGACAGATATTAATGAGTTGCTTCAGAGATGGATGTCACTACCAATGTCGATGATCGGGAGAATTAATATACTTAAAAGTAATATCTTACCCAAAATACTATATTTATTTCAATACATTCCTTTACCACCACCTTCAGATCTATTCTCTAGAATTAAAAAAAAGTTAGTGGAATTTATATGGAACAATAGGAAGGCTAGATTACGTCTGTCCTTACTATATTTACCATTTGATCGTGGAGGTCTGAAATGTCCAAACTTTTTGTTGTATTACTGGTCAGCACAACTGAGGTCTATGACATATTATTTTTCATCAAATGATCTCCCTCACTGGATTGAAATGGAATCACACAATTTACCTTTACCTCTTCCCTTATTCATATACTCAGACTCAGCTAAAAAATTACAGAAACAAGTTAAAAATCCTATTGTAAAGCATATGATCAAAATATGGTGTGAAATCAAAAAATATTTAAAAGAACCACACTTATTGTCACAATTTAGCCCAGTATGGGGTAATCAATATTTTACACCAGGGAGAGCGGATTCTGTATTAAATTATGGAATTTAAAAGGGATTCAAAAGATTCAAGACTTATATTTGTCACGTTCAGATAACATAATGTCTTTTGAAGAACTGAGGGTCAAATTTAATCTTAATAGAACACTTTTTTTAAATATCTTCAGCTTAGGAATTTTATTCGATCAAATCAAAATAATGTTCTCACCCGACCTACTTATTCATCCTTGGAAAAAATTTTGACGAAAGATAGTAAGAGAAAGGGTATTATTTCAGAGTTTTATAACTCATTGACACTATCCTCAAGTGAAAACTCACAGAAAAGAATGAATTATTGGAAAGAAGACCTGCAAATTGAAATTTCAGAGGAACAAAGGGAATTGGCTTGCACAGAAGCTCAAACCAGATCAATAAATGTACGTCTTAAATTGATACATTTTAAATGGTTAATGCGGATGTATGTTACACCGGTGGAGTTAAATAGATATAACAAAAACATACCAGATACGTGCACAAAATGTATGGAAAGTAAAGGAACCCTATTTCATTGTTTATGGGAATGTAGTAAAATTAGAATGTTTTGGGAAGAGGTGAGGGTAACAATTGAAAAAATAATTTCAAAACAATTCATATTGAAGTCTAAACTGTTTTTGTTGGGTCTGTATCCAGAAAAGCATAATTTTAATGAGAGTGAAAGAACATTCATAGACCTCAGTTTGCTTAATGCCAAAAAATGTATTGCACTATTGTGGAAAAAGACTCATAGACCAGATGTGACTCAGTGGTTAAGACAGATGCTAACAAACCTTCCACTAGAAAGAATAACATACATACTGAAATCAAAGGAAAATGTGTTTGAGAATATATGGAGATCTTTCATTGATTATGTAAAGAAATTAAACATAACATCTGAAGAAGAAGGTGAATGATGTGTGTGGACCTTGTAAATTCCAAATTGGTGAATGTATAATATGTATACTTATGTAATGGATTACCTAGACTAAACAGAGGAGCATTGTTTGACTTGCTTTTGTTAATGGTTGTTGGTGTTTTTAGTATTTTTTTTTTCTTTTATTTTTAAATTACTTTAGTGTTAGTGTTTGATTGTTTGTGTCATGTTTGTTAAAAAAGGTTCAATAAAAATATTGTGGAAGAAAAAAAAATGCCACATTAAGGCAGTAACTATCTACATCTACATGTACAGTGGGGCAAAAAAGTATTTAGTCAGCCACCAATTGTGCAAGTTCTCCCACTTAAAAGATGAGAGAGGTCTCCAATTTTCATCATAGGTATACCTCAACTATGAGAGACAAAATGAGAAAAAAAAAATCCAGAAAATCACATTGAAGGATTTTTAATGAATTAATTGGTAAATTCCTCTGTAAAATAAGTATTTGGTCAATAATAAAAGTTCATCTCAATACTTTGTAATATACCCTTTGTTGGCAATGACAGAGGTCAAACACTTTCTTCACAAGTCTTCACAAGGTTTTCACACACTGTTGCTGGTATTTTGGCCCATTCCTCCATGCAGATCTCCTCTAGAGCAATGATGTTTTGGGGCTATCGCTGGGCAACACGGACTTTCAACTCCCTCCAAAGATTTTCTATGGGGTTGAGATCTGGAGACTGGCTAGGCCACTCCAGGACCTTGAAATGCTTCTTCTTCTTCTTCTTCTTACGAAGCCACTCCTTCATTGCCCGGGCGGTGTGTTTGGGATCATTGTCATGCTGAAAGACCCAGCCACGTTTCATCTTCAATGCCCTTGCTGATGGAAGGAGGTTTTCACTCAAAATCTCACGATACATGGCCCCATTCATTCTTTCCTTTACACGGATCAGTCATCCTGGTCCCTTTGCAGAAAAACAGCCCCAAAGCATGATGTTTCCACCCCCATGCCTCACAGTAGGTATGGTGTTCTTTCTCCTCCAAACACGACAAGTTGAGTTTTTACCAAAAAGTTCTATTTTGGTTTCATCTGACCATATGACATTCTCCCAATCCTCTTCTGGATCATCCAAATGCTCTCTAGCAAACTTCAGACAGGACTGGACGTGTACTGGCTTAAGCAGGGGGACACGTCTGGCACTGCAGGATTTGAGTCCCTGGCGGCGTAGTGTGTTACTGATGGTAGCCTTTGTTACTTTGGTCCCAGCTCTCTGCAGGTCATTCACTAGGTCCCCCCGTGTGGTTCTGGGATTTTTGCTCACCGTTCTCGTGATCATTTTGACCCCATGAGGTGAGATCTTGCGTGGAGCCCCAGATCGAGGGAGATTATCAGTGGTCTTGTATGTCTTCCAGTTTCTAATAATTGCTCCCACAGTTGATTTCTTCACACCAAGCTGCTTACCTATTGCAGTTTCAGTCTTCCCAGCCTGGTGCAGGTCTACAATTTTGTTTCTGGTGTCCTTTGACAGCTCTTTGGTCTTGGCCATAGTGGAGTTTGGAGTCTGACTGTTTGAGGTTGTGGACAGGTGTCTTTTATACTGATAATGAGTTCAAACAGGTGCCATTAATACAGGTAACGAGTGGAGGACAGAGGAACCTCTTAAAGAAGAAGTTACAGGTCTGTGAGAGCCAGAAAACTTGCTCGTTTGTAGGTGACCAAATACTTATTTTACCGAGGAATTTACCAATTAATTCATTAAAAATCCTTCAATGTGATTTTCTGGATTTTTTTTCTTCTCATTTTGTCTCTCATAGTTGAGGTATACCTATGATGAAAATTGGAGACCTCTCTCATCTTTTAAGTGGGAGAACTTGCACAATTGGTGGCTGACTAAATACTTTTTTGCCCCACTGTATATTGAAGTCCCCTACTATAATTATTCTGTCTGATTTCAGCACTAAATCAGCTAAGAAATCAGCAAATTCGGATAAAAATTCTGAGTAGGTTGATGGAGGACAATAAACTATGGCAAATAAAATTGGGTTTAGCCTAAAATTGCTAAAGTGCCCAATACTGAGGACCAGGCCCTCAAAGGAATTATAACATGTTTTTTGCTTTACATTAACTAGTAATTTGGAATGGTAAATTGTTGCTACTCCTCCTCCACGACCAGAACTTCTGGGATGTTGACAGTTTAAATAACCAGATGGAGTTGATTCATTTAAACCAACATAATCCTCTTGCCCTAACCAAGTCTCTGTAAGGGATATTAAATCAATCTGATGATCAATTAACAGATCATGGACTAACAGAGACTTGGGAGTTAGAGACCTAATATTTAACAAACCACATTTAATTTTTAAATTATGAGGAGGAACAGAGGCCAAATCATTCAATTTAGAGGTTTCATGTTTAATTTGAGTTTTACCAACTTTTTGCTTAATCACTTTGGGATGCTTATACATTATATTTTTATTTACTTTGGAGGGAGCAGACAACGATTCTCTGATGGGGAAGACAGGGGCTAAGTTGAGGGGTGGCGGATGAAGAGGGGCTGCAGAGAGGCGTGTAAGACTGTGACTCTGCTTCCTGGTCCCAACTCTGAGTAGTCAAGGTTTTGGAAATTTGGATAAAAAAGATGCCAGATTGTTAGATAAATGACACGCGCCATCCAAAGTGGGATGGACGCTGTCTCGTCTCATAAGACCAGGTTTTCCCCAAAATGAGCTCCAATTGTCAGTGTAGTCCACGTCATTTGCAGGACACCACACAGACAGCCAGCGGTTCAAGGATGACGAGCGGCTAAACATGTCATCACTGGTCAGATTGAGGAGGGGCCCAGAGAATACTACAGAGTCCGACATTGTTTTGGC
Source organism: Pholidichthys leucotaenia (assembly GCA_020510985.1). NCBI lineage: Eukaryota > Metazoa > Chordata > Actinopteri > Cichliformes > Pholidichthyidae > Pholidichthys > Pholidichthys leucotaenia. The sequence goes on from CM035837.1 coordinate 138,275,848, forward strand.
AAAGTCACACACCGATTCTACATTAAGTTTCGTGACTTCCGACTGCTGGAGATGGATGTCATTAATGCCAGCATAAATAACAATTGTGGAGTATTTACAGTTACTTTTAGCCAGCATTTTCAAATTTGACTCGATGTCGCCTGCTCTGGCCCCAGGAATGCATTTGACTATGGCCGCTGGAGTCTCTAGGTTCATGTTTCTGACTACAGAGTCGCCAATGATCAGAGTTTTTTCCACAGCGGGTGTGTCGCTGAGCGGGGAAAAACGATTAGAAACGTGAACAGGTTGGTGGAGTTCCGGGGCTTTGCGACTAGGCTTCCTTCTCACCGTCACCCACCCAGTCTCCTCGCTGCTGAGGAGAGCCGGAGGACCGCTAACGGGGCCTATGCTAGCAAGCTCCGCTACAGCTAGGGGTTGTCCGTCGAGAGTAACTGACGCAGATGGTGTTTCAATGCAACGGAGCCGGGATTCCAAATCAGACAACCTCGCCTTGAGCGCCTCAAAAAGACAACATTTATTACATTTACCGTTATCACTAAAAGAGGCAGAGGTGTAGCTAAACATCTGACAGAGAGAGCACACCAGAGGAGGAGGGGAAGGACAGCTAGTAGCCATAGCTAGTGGCTAACCCGAAGCTAACAAAAACACTGATGAAAGGTGAACAGAAGGTTAAAGAGGGTGATTAGGTGGCATGGAGTGTGCACACAGGTGCAAGAGGCTTGATAAACAGAAATGAGAACTAACAGTAGATGGAAAAAAAGTGGTTAAAATACAATTAAAAGCAAAAACCTCAGGAGAGTGAGGAGAGCAAACCACACGGACAGACAGAATTACAGGAAGTGACGATACGTTACCACAAGTGACGTTCACCACCAATCACCATCAAAGGTGATTGGTGGTGAATTGATGGTTCTTTTTTGACAGATATAAGCAAACCCTAAAAATCATAAAATGATCCATCAGGTCTTACATTTAACAGTATGCCATTAAACCACAAAACTGAAGCACAAACTTTAAAGCAGACGGACAGTGACATTTTTTTATTGAACCAATCAACAGATTGTATGAAAATATTCTATTCTGTCTATTCCCGCGATTTAATATGTGTCACCAGCTTCCATAAATGACCTTATTTGCTCATAGCTCAGCCTTCACTTAGTGAGGCTGCAGTACCGCCATCTCTCGATAGGTGCGGGCATTGGTGACGTCACAACAGCAATAGTAAACGGCAGAACGAGAGCAAAGTGATTCGGACAGCGATTATTTTCTCGAGTTTGACGACCTCAATATAAATGATGACATTGAAAATGAAGAATCGGATGATGAAGTAGTTTTGGGTGGTGCTGAGGGGGTATTCAGCCTTATTTGTGGGAAAGAAGTGAGGGTTATGTTGCCTGCCTGTGCGGTGAGCCTCATCAGAGAAACATTCCCATCTGATCACTACAAGGGATTTTGCCTACCAAGATTAGATTTGTGAACAATGATATGTAAATAAAGTTTTGTAAAATCATATATTGAGTTCATTAATGTTCATGTCAATGTTATAATTCTCATAGTTCAGCATTCATCAAAGTCGCATGTCATATACATTTGAATAATTTGAACACACTAAATTCTTCTCAATTTGAAAAGAAATATTACATACTATACCACCTTTGTATGAACGTTTGAAAACACAGCAGAAATATACAAAGAAATACAAAAATCAATGGAGTATCACTACAGATAAAGAAAATAATTAGTTTCCAGATATAGCAATTATTATATTCCAATAAATAACATTTCACAGTTATAATGGGCACCATTTTATGGTAGAAAATTGGGGTTCCATTTTTAAAAGCACATTTCTCTTACAATCTTAGGCTTATATTTATTTTTCTTAGCAAATATGTTGCTTCCCTAAAAATTGAAAGCTGAACTGTCATTGGTAATTTCTTCTACTTTTACATGTTTGATTTTGAAAATCATCCATTGCTTGGAATTCATTTAAAATGTTTAGTAAACATTTGCTGTGAATATTAAAAATCCAAAACTTACCCTCTTTACTTCTCGTTTTCTGATAGCTGATCGCATCGGTAGATCACCGTGGCTTTTCACGCCACTGTCACTGACACTTGTCTCAGAGTCAGACTGGGGAATCGCGGGATATATAGTTGGAATAGCTGTTTTCTTTATCACCAATCTTTTTGCAAATTGCATCTTATTCTCGAAATCGCTGTAAATGAAATGTCTACTGCACATGCAGGGCGCTAACGAGGCGCAGGTGTGCGCTCAGCTGAGGCAGATGCCCGAGAGCGGTGAGCCGTGACACCTGCAAAATATATGTGGACAAGAAAGACTGACAAACCTGGGTACTATTTCACTGCAGTCTGCTTTAATACAGAAGCTGAAGCAATAGGGAACACTGTATGTCTCTGTAATTGAGAACTTTGCTTCTAAAAAACACAGGAGGATGGACTTCCAATATAAGTAACCGGTGAGTTAAACTGGCTTTCTTCAGCATGTTTTTTCTCCCTAACCATTCTTATGATCATGAAAATATTTGGTAATTCCGAGAAATATCCGTAATCGCCGATTTTAAAACGTAAACATCAAGTGTTGCATGAAGCAAAACACAGCAGGACCATCGCACCTGTAGACAACACAACGCCAAACCATATTAATTCGATTCCTGAAATCCTAATCTTCATAAATAATCTATTTGTAATCCACAAGTATTCCGAGAAATATCCGTAATCGCCGATTTTAAGACGTAAACAAGTGTTGCATGAAGCAAAACACAGCACTGCCCGCCGATTGTGTGCGTGTGTTTGCCGGTGGTGACGTCACACAGTCAGTGGCCATCTTAGCCGCTGATCGCTTGGCTGGGTCAGACAGCTCTGCACAACAGCATACTTCAAGAGCGCATTGTCACCTTATGCGACATTTGTTGACACCAAAACATGTGCGGTTCGACTTAGCGCGTCTCAGACAACAATTTGAGATAAGAATTAGCGATATTGAATTTTCGTCTGTCCGTCTGCTTTAATGGTAAAATTGGTGGATTTAAAGGTTGGTAAATATGTGCCCTTTAAAAGGAGTTCCTGTATTTTTATTGCTTCTGAGGGCATAAAAAGCAGAGTACAAGACATTGGGCTGGCCTTACAGTGAATTGCAGGTGCTATAAACACTATTGTTGCTTCTCCACCACCGGAGTGGTGGCTTAGTAGATAGAGCATCCACCCCACAACCAGGAGGTTGGGGGTTCGAGTCCCGGCTGGGTCATACCAAAGACCATATAAAAATAGTACTTCCTGCCTTCTAGCTTGGCGCTCATTGTAACAGAATGGGGGAAGGAGAAGTTGTTTGTGGTGCCACCTTGCATGGCAGCGACCCCTCTGATTCTACATCTGATTAACATTGTAGACAGGAGAAATGTAGTTTCGTTCTACTCTACATGATTGACTGTATGGACTGAATGACAACAGAGATGGCTTCTTCTTCTCTCACCTGGATAATTGTTACAGCCTTTTCCAAAACTTCGCCTGGATGTTGGGTTATTCTTCTGTGTAAGCTTGCTAGTAGCTACATGCTAGGTTGTAGCTGACCTCTAGCAGCTGATACGGGCAGAAATTCGTCTGTTTTCATCCTTGTAGCTTAGGGTCCAACTGTTGGTGAGTACCAGTCTAAAAAAATTCTCAAGCTGTGGTTGTAATGTCCATTCACTTCCCCACTGTTTTTGCAGCACAGTGGGGTGTCATCACGGGTGAGATAGTTGTTTATGTTTGCAGTTTTTCTGCTAAAAGGGAAATTGTGTCTTTTGTGACCCATGAAGTCCATGGTTTTGTGTTGATCTGCTTAAATGTTGTAGATGTTTGCTATGGGAGAAAGAGCAAGCTCCATTTGTAGCTGACAGCTGGTTGGATGCTGAGTTGTGTTGCAGTGACGTTAATGAGCCCTGGGATTCCATTGTTTGCACATGCAGTAATACGTTTGAGAATTTTCTGGAGAATATTCTGGATAGTTTTTGTCATTTTAGATACGTTGAAAGCTTTAATAAACCTGCAGGTGAAGACAGCAAGCATATTTGTCCACTCCCATGTTCATAACGGTATGACAAACTTGAAAAATACTTAAGGTACACTGTATCTGTATGGAAAAACACACAACGTGTTATTAAACACGATTAACTCAACATTCCAAAAGATTAATTGCAATGAAAAATTTTAATCATCCAACACAACTAAGAAAAAGTAAAATAAAACCAGGCCTCCACCCTGCTTGAAACATCAATTCTAGCAGACAGAAATATTATAACCAGTTTGCCCTTGATGCATCGGGACGAGGGGCAAAGTTCTCAAGAAAATAATGACAGTCTTCATTAATCATAAACAAAAAAGCTAAAACATTCAAGGCAGGTGGGCAACTTAACTTAATAGTTGCACAGTGTTAATATTAATTACAAAGGGCAAGGAATTAGACAAGCACAGTTAGACGGGAGCTTGCTGGCATACCAAGGGCCTCTATAATTAACCATGGGGGCCAATCAAGTAAAATTCACAGCAAAATGTTAGTGGCCACACTTCAAGCAACCAAGGGATAAAAGTGGATTAATATCACACACATGCATTAGGCTCACGGTGGGTCCTAAAGCCAAATTCAACAAGCTCTAATTAAACAACTGCACAATGCCCATTTGCCATATTGCACACTGCCTAAATTTCAATAAATAAAAACAATGTAAAATTATAAAACGATTTTACAATAAAAGGTCACCATCTTTATAAAAACAGCGACAGTGTTGCATATGCAGACATCCCTATAAGCATAAACATTGAATTAGTATTGTACAAATTCCTGATAACACTGCAGTACAAATATTCTTGTATTTTACTTTGTTCAGCTTAGTCCAATCTGCACTATCCTGAATGTTGTGACTATTAAAAGTTCCCATACTCAAACTATAAGTGTAGGAAAAGGCAGATGACTGGAGGCTGATGACAAAAATTAAATGACGAGTCTTCCTCCTTTTAACATGAAGGGACAGTCAAAATACACGTCAAGCAATTTGGAGAGCCTACAGTGGTTACCACGCACTGTCACACCAGTCTTCAGTTACTGCAGTCTGATGTTGATATGTAAACAAATTAATGTACTTAATGAGCAATGTTTCTTTACCTATTGTGTCTCACTACATGAGCATATTGTTTCCAAAATGATTTCTTACTCATTGCAGCCACATATCCAAAGTTTAGATAGAAATGTTTTGTGTCCATGTGTCTATGCTTCCCTTTGTCTGAGCTGGTGGGGAGGAGGAGGAGGAAAGAGCACCACTAGTGGTACCTATATACCCTCCCTTCACCTTGTCAGAACTCAAGGTTCTGCTTCAGGGTCCTAAAGGCAGCCCCGCTACATAATATAATAAAAAGTACACACATTTTGCTTTTAAATTATACCCTTTCAACTGCATGACTTGACTGAATTGCAAAGTTAATACAGTGTTTTATTCTGTGTTTTCAGGTGGCGATGACTTCATCGATGGATGAAAGTGAAATTCAACTAACTCTTTCATTAAAGTGGTCAGGTTCTGTTCCAGATAAATGGAAAAAGCATTTAGAACAGCTGCTTCAGACTTATTTTAACAGTTGTAATCCTCAGTTTGACTGTGAAATTATAAAGCCCTCAAGTGAACAAAGTGTTGAGATAAAGCTAAAGCCTGTTCCAGGTGTAGTATAATAATCTACATAACAATTAGATCACTTCCTTTTTTTCCATTCTAACCTTTTGTTGTTTGTTTTGATCTTTGTTTTGTTTGTCCTCTTTTTAAGCATGGAGTGTGCTTCAGAAACTTAATGGACAAAAACTGACCCCAAGAGATCCAAAATATAGTTTGGCAGTCACCATAGCATCGATAAGTCTGGCAGCCACGACAGACACTGTTGACACTAAAGAGATGGATACAAAAATGTCAGAGGATGCTTCAGTGAACCACCCTACTTCCATGCCAGTGCAGCAAAGGGTATGTATTACTGTGTAACAAACCATCAACATATAGACTTGTCTTATTGTTAATGTATATCAATATTCTATATTTTAAATTAGGGGAGCTTGCAAGCAAATAAACCAAATACTGGTCCTACAGCTGAAGATGAGTACAGTTGTGCTGTGCCAGTGGTTCAGTTCTACTATGTGAACCACATCTACAAGGAAGACATTGAAAATATAGAAAAAAAGAATGGTGTCAAAATGAACGTGAATGTGAGTTTTAAACCAAACCAAAGAAATGGAAACCCAGAGAATGCTTTCAGTGAGTTCACAGACCTCTTCCAGAATGCTGTAGGTAAACTCGATGTCAAAGAATTACCTCTGAATGACATGGAGCCTGAACGACTGAGCAGTGCTCTAAACCTTGTCCAGAGTAAAGAGAATAAACTTCTGCTGACTCTAACATCTAAAAATACCATGGTGTGTGGGCCAACACCTAGTCAGGAAGCTATCATCAAGGCCGTATTCACAACTCAGAGTGCATACACATATCCTAGAGAGGATGAAAGGAAGCCCCAAGACACACCACTAAAGATTACCATGCCAGTCAAAGATCCTCTTGTTGATACTGGAATAACTGTGGAAGAAAATTCCTGGAAGATAATAAATACCTCATACAGTCAGAGTGTAGAAAAGATCAAAACCAATTTTAATGTGAACTTTAAAGAAGTCAACATTGGTCAAGGCAAAGTTAATGTTAAAGTGTCCTGCAAAAGTTCAGATGGAAATCCCGCCATGGAGAGTCATGCTATCAGAACTCTTCTTCGTCTGTACCAGAAGATTCTGACATCCCCCATGAGCTTCACCCAATCCAGTGGCGCCTCTCATTTTGCTGTTGATCAGTCTGAAGGGGCCTCTAATATCTCTGCTCTGAATGGACACTCATCCAACATGAGCAACACTGCAGCAACTGGAGGAGGAGGAGCCACAGCAGAAGACAATGAAGTACAGTTGCCAAACTGCTACATTGTTTAAAAATTTCTGTGTTCTTGTTCAGGTTTAACCAGCTGTAATTTCAAATACTAACCTTTACGTTGTTGTTTCAACAGTTTTGGGTATCCTGACCCCGACTACCTGAGCAGAGTCAGAGAAGAGCTGAAAACTAAAGGCATCAGTTGAACACCTTAGAACACAGATTAATTTCATAACCAGAAATTCAAATGACGGTTTTTTCCCCACATTTATGTATATTGAACATGTTTTGGTCTCTTTTGTCTGTTAATGGTTCAAATAATAATCAGTTTGAATGTGTTGATTTTGCTAATAAGTTTCTTTTATGTTGATGATATTTCTCTGTGCAACAATTTAGATTCCGTGTAGAGTTCTTGAACGTGATTGTTCACTTTTTTAAAACATGGACACCTGGTAGTGTTTATGTGGTTCATGCAGCAGAGTGGTGACATAGCATTGTATTTAAACTAGTGGTGTCACTTTAAGCGCAATTCATTGCATAACACCGCATCACACGTCATACATTTAACACAATTAATTCACCTTGATGCAGTTAATGGCAACCAAATGCTATTAATTGTGATTGAGGTGACACCACTAATTTAAATGTCTTTTTTTCTTTTTCATTCATTTATTCATTCATTCATCTTTTTGCTACACTTGTTTCAAGACTTTTACAATTAAGATTTTAGTTTATTGGAAGGATCCACACAATCTGTTTTCAGACTTTGTTGTAAACATAATTTGTATTCAAGAAGTTTCCAGAGGGCACTGTAAGAGTTATATTTGGTTTTTCATGAATGTAACAGATGATTTGAATTGTATTAATCTCAGTTAAAAAAAAAAAATAAAGTTACCCAGAATGACTCAACTGTTTCTGACTTAATCGGGCCAGGATAAGACACTGTCTTGTTTTCTCTACAGTATTTAAATTTTTATTTTAGCTCGTAGGTTTGTCCTCAAGCCAAAGTCAAGCTATATTCTCGGTCCAGGAGAAAGTAAGGGCTTCTGTGTATTGCTAATAAAAGCTATGTGCCATTTCTCATTAGAAAGAAAAATCTGACTGTTCTCCAAACATTTTTTTAACAAATTACTGTACTACTTTGGAACAAAACATACACAGTAGGAAAATAGCAGTTGACAGGGAAAGGTAATATTTGGAAGTTCTATCACTCTGAATTATATTGTATTTATTATTTCCATGTGTCCTTGATACCACCAGGGTTGCATTTATAAAAGGAATGCAGAAAGACGTGTGACTCATTTAAGGGAATGCACAGGAACAGAATTCATGACCGTTAACACTGAGTGGCAGCTTTACTTTGTGTGCAGCAAAACAAAAACCACATATTATTGTCACAACAGTACACAGAGTGCTTTTATTAATTTAGTTGTTTATAACACTGCAGTGATGTGTGGATAAAGGTCAAGGAGCACACATAGACATGACAGGCTGGTTCCAAGATTTATTTTTTCTTTTTGTTAAATATATACAAGATGGAAATATAGGAGAATCTTCTCTGCAACACAGGTATTGTGTGTACTTCTTCTTAGTATAGACCTCAGGTGACCTGGAATAACATTTACAACAAGATTTCCACTACAGGAAGACCATAGTGGCACAGCAGCAAAATTTCTTTATTATTTTATGTATTTAATAATATAACTAATATTTAATATAATAAATTTCTTTATTATTTTATTTAGTTTATAATTGTGTTAAAACTGTTTTCAGTTTCCGTCTGTCGTAATGTTAAATAGTAGCACTTGTTCTATTTCAGCACCTTTGGGTATCTTAACCCTGACTTCTGTCCTGAGCAGAGTCATGAGAGGTAAAGGGATGTAATACAGGCTTTAATACAGAGAGCAGATTCATTTTCAAGAAGAGAATATTGATTGTTGAAAGCATGATATGGAACAGGTTTTACTGTCTTTTGTTGATTAATACTTCAAATTATTTATCAATGTGAATATATTTTGTTAATAGTAAATTTACTTTTGTTGATCAGGTTTCAGCTTACAGCAGTTTTAAAGATTTTTAATTGTAGGGTTTTTTTTTTAACCCAGCCAGAGGAGGGCGCACAAGCCAGTGTATTCTGAGTGCCTGTCCCAAATCTGTGTGAATGTGGAGGGATGTATGAGGAAGGGCGTTGTTGCCAAATCAAACATGCAGATCATGATGAATGACTCTTTAATACTGGACTGGTCGAGGTCCGGGTTAATAACAACCACCACTGGTGCTGTTAACTGACAGGGTGACGGTGGAAATTGGGCTACTGTTGGTTGAAGATCAAGGAGGAGGAGAGGGGGAAGGTGTGTTTGGAGGCAGGGAGAGAAAAGAAATGGTGAGATTGTGGAGGTGAGAGTAGGGACTTTAAATGTAGGGACATTGACTGGTAAAGGGAGAGAGTTGGCTGATATGACCAACTTCCTTCCATCTGCATACTATGCAGATGGAAGGAAAGCAAGGCCAGGAGCATTGGAGGTGGATTCAAACTGTTCTACCATGGTGTAGATAGGAAGAGAAATGGAGTAGGGGTAATCTTGAAGGAAGAGTATGTGAAGTGTGTTCAGGAGATGACGAGACAGAATCACAAGTTTTTAAGATAAAAATTGAAGGCGTCATGTTGAATGATGTCAGTGTGTATGCCCCACATGTTGGATGTCAGAAGAGAAAGAGGAATTCTGGAGTAATCAAATCAAATCAACCTTTATTGTCATATTGCTGTACATACAACTAGTGCAGGCAAAATGAAATTGCGTTTCTCTCGGCATCCATATAAGTAAAAGAACATAATTTAACCTGTTGCACTTCTGTGTATCGCGGGCAGGCACGTCTCTGCGTCCTAGAGCGCAAGAGGGCGCACGAGAGCGCTGCGTCCTAGAGCGCACTGAAAAAAAAAGCTGCATTTCCGTTCTTCCACTACAGACACAGCCGCGAACAGATTAGATATGATTGACCTCTCATTCGACTAATAAGAGCCTTGAATTGGGTTTCTGGAACCTTGAAGAACCAATGACTGAAAACCTAGCAAGAAGGACCCGCCTACCAACGCTGCGAATGCAGCGAGCCAATTGAAGCACAGAAGTTCGAAAGCTGTTTTGTGTAAGGCTGGGTGAAGAGAGACTGACTGCTGCAGCAGATGAAAAAAGGACCCGCAGGAAGAACCGCCACAGATCCAGCAGCACGGAGACCACCCACAAGTGCGACCTGTGTGACAGGGACTGCCATTCGCGCATCGGCCTGTTCAGCCACAGGCGGTGCTTTTTTTTATTTTATTCCAGCAGAATAGACGTTTAGGATTCTCTTCCATGGTCATCATAGACCGACGGAGGCCGACGACGAAGGCTGGGTGACACACACGCGTTCGCCAGTCTTTTTTAATTACTACTGTTATTTGTTTTGAAAAATCGTTCGCCAAAACCGCAGTCATGGAAGCGCAAAACCGCAATAATGGAATTATGTTTTGACCGGGTCGCAAGACCAGAACCACGAGTCCGTAACAAGCGAACCAGCGTCGCGTTCGTCTGACAATGAGGAAGAGAAGTTCGCCAGCTACGCTGCTGTTGTGAACAGGTAAGTGTTATAAGCTAAATTATTCTTTATCCCTGAAAATTGTAATCAAAAATGACTTTTGACCGATCGGTAAATTACAGCTCTGCGTCATCGCCACATGACGGACCGCGGCGCAACGGGCGATGTCCGTTCTCTGTAGCGGGGGGCGGGGGACAACCCCCCCCACACACACACACACAGCCCTGAGTGTCACCTTTCATTAGAGCCCAAGATGAAGCTTCTATATTGGATCATTCAAAAGTTACAGACGTTTTTCCAAACTGTGCCATTTGGCACAGTTCAAAAACGCCTGGGAACAACCTGAGAACAAAGCTGTGTAATATATTCATTTTTTGTGGTATTGTTACAAAATTTTGACCTCAGCTGGATAACACTTGGTTCTACATTTCTGTTGCATTTTCCAGCCCGGATCTGAAGCTGTGTGTTATTTGCAAGCATTTGTATCCAAAAAAACACCCAGGCCAAATTTATTTTCTTCAAATTAAGTATGTTTAGATGACCGTTACTCAGTAGCAGGAGCACTTAGAGAGATTATGACTGTTTTGCCAAAAAATTCAAAGTGTTTTCTTTTAAATGAGACCCACCCCATGAAGATGCTGCAAAGGGTTGAAGAACAGCTTTTGATTTACTTTGGGCACGTTATTTTTTGGCGTTTTTAGGGAAATTGACCAGAGTGCAAGGGGTTTCGACACACTCACACATATCTTCACCCCCCCCACCCCACCCCACCCCCCCATTCGTTCACGCGTCCCTGAGACATACTTGACAAAAACTAACTATAATATACAAATAATGCACATAATGTCCGTAGGTGCAGTAGTGAATATGAGAGATTCCGGGTCAACTGTTCAGCATCCTAACAGCTTGTGGAAGGAAGCTGTTGATCCGTCTGGTGGTTCTGCCTCTGATGCTCCGGAATCGTTTGCCAGATGGCAGAAGTTCAAAGTAAGTTGGGTGAAGTGGTAGTGTTACCAGGGGAGAGAGAGTGATGACTGGAGCAGTTTTTTTTTTTTATTCCCCGCCAGTCAGAGCCCTTTGGGCGAAGACCAAAGGGGGATTATGTTATGGGTCTGTCCATCCGTCTGTCCCACTTTTGTGAAATCAACTCTTCCTACAGTTTTGGTCCGATTGTTTTGAAACTTGGTACCATGGTTTGAGATACTCTGATGATGCCAATATTGAAATTTCACTCTCATTGGATGACCTTGAGGTCAGAGATCAGAGGTCAGATTTTGCCCTAAAGCTTCTAAACACAATAACGACTGAAAGAAAAGATGTAGGCTTTTCATACAGGAGTTGTATCTAAAACACATTTTGGACCACTTATACCCTAACCTAACTATGGGTTTGGAGTCAAGGGGTTAACATTGCATTTTCACTATGGTAAATGCTATATTCACTATTACTATAAAATGAGTAAAGCTAGGGCCACCAAACCTGGTATACAGATTCACCTTGGAATCCTGACCTCTGACTATGGGTTTGGGGTCCAAAGGTCAAGGTTAGCATTCCATTTGTACTATTACTATAAAAGGAGTAAAGCTAGGGCCACCAAACCTGGTCTACAGGTTCACCCTGGGATCATGACCTCAGACAATGGGTTTGGGGTCAAAGGTTAAGGTTAACACTCCCTGTGCCTTATTACTGTACAATGAGTCAAGTTAGGTTCACCAGACTTGGTACACAGGTTCACCTGTGTTTAAGGTCAAGTTTTGCATTTCTTTTGCCTTATTACTGTACAACAAGTAAAGTTAGGGTCACCAATTCAACTTTATTTATATAACGTCATTTCACAACAACAGTTATCTCATAGCACTTTCAACTGTAGGGGAAAGCCCCACAGTTGCAGAAAGACCCCAGCAATCAGGCGATCCCCTGTGAGCAAGCACTTGGTGACTGTGAAGAGGAAACCTCCCTTTTTGCAGGAAAAAACCTCCAGCAGAACCAGGCTCAGGGAGGGGCAGTCATCTGCTGCAACTGGCTGGGGGGGTGAGGGGATAGAGAAGAAGAAGACAAGAACAGACATGTAGACAGCAAACAGCACGGCAGGGGCTCAGTCTATGGGAGAGAACAAACAGATGTTAATGACCAGCAAAAATATTTCATTGAGAGTGAAGAAAGGAGTGAAGCCAGTGCATTGTTGGAGGTCCCCTGGCTGTCTAAACCTATTAGCAGCATAACTAAGGGAGGGTTCAGGGGCACATGATCCCACCCTAACTATAGGCTGTATCAAAAAGGAAGGTTTTAACCCTTTTCTTAAAAAGACAGATCGAGTCTGACTCCCGAATCCAGATTGGCAGCTGGTTCCAAAGGAGAAGAGCTTGATAACTGAAAGCTCTGCCTCCCATTGTACTTTTGGAGAGTCTAGGTATTGCAAGTAATCCTGCATTTTATGAGCATAGTGCTCTGTTAGGATAATAGGGTAGTATCAGACCTTTTAAATAAAAAGGAGCCTGATTATTTAGAGCTTTGTAAGTGAGAAGAAGGATTTTAAACTTAATTCTAAATTCTATGGAAAGCCAATGAAGGGAGGCCAGAACTGGAGAGATGTGATCTCTCTTTCTAGTACCTGTTAAAACTCCTGCTGCAGCATTTTGGATCAGCTGAAGACTTTTTAAACATGTTTTAGGACAGCCTGATAATTAAGAGTTACAATAATCTAATCTAGAGCTAACAAAAGCGTGGATTAGTTTCTCAGCATCACTCTGAGACAAGATGCTCCTAATCTTGGCAATATTACAGAAATGATAAAAGGCAGTCTTAGAAACAAGTTTAATATGTGAATTCAAGAACAGATCTCGAATAACTCCAAGGTTCCTCACAGAACTATTAAGAGAAAGCGTAACCACATCCAAACTAAGGCTACGGTCATACTGCAGGTTTTGATGCTCAATTCCGATTTTTTGCTGAGATATGATTTTTTGTGTGGGCATTCACATTATAATTTAAATGCGACCCCCATCAGACTGGAGTATGAACAGTCTTCAGCTATGAAGTGATCCACATGCGCAGAAGAAAACACAACGTCAGATACAGCGCTGTGTTCGAGGAAGTAAATATGAGCACCGAACAATTGAGGAGACAGAACTTCTTCACCTTTGATGCAGTACAGCAAAATAAATGTTAAAATCATTGAGCAATGTTTATGCACAAAATAAATGAGACCACCTTCATTCCTCTACATGCAGATGACCACTTTTTTTTTTTGTAAATGTGCCATTACTGTGCACACGTAATGTCTATGGCTTCAGTCCCGAACCCCCCCCCCCCGCCCCTGCAATTTTGAAGTTATTGTGCAGTCTGAGCTGACAAAAATTACAATCCAGTGATAAAGGGAAGGAGATTGATTAAAAAGAGAGCACAAATCAGCTGTGTCTCCCATGGCTGTGGCATCCGCCACCACAGAACTGTAGCATCTGTCTCACTTCAGTGAAGAAAAAGTCGGATGAAATGCGACTGTCATGACCCGAGTGTTGGTTCTGGCCACACTCGGGCCTCATATCTTATTTCCCTGGCTTTGGCAGCAGAGGATTCTTTCAGCTCCTCGGGCTTTTATTGTGAAGGCGCCCGGGGGAGCTCCCTGCTGTCAAAGTCAGCTGCTGCGCTGCTGTCACGGCGAGCAGCTGCGCCGCATTGGGGTCATTAGCGGCCGAGTTAAAAGCCGGTGGTGAATGTCCTCCAGTGCGGCAGTCTCTGTTATGTTCAGCTACGTTCTGTGGTGCTCCTGTTATGCTTCGTTATGTTCCTGTTTGCCTTGCTCATCTTTGTTAACGGACTTGGGAATCTGTAACCCGCCTGTTAATGTTGTCGTCTTGTAAGGTACGTTCCCTTAAGACTTCACCCTCACTATTGTCCGTCTGGCGCATCGGGTGCTCCCCGGCTCAGACGTCATCCTGCCATTATATGTATCCTGTGTGTTCATCCTTCTCTGTAATAAAATATCACTGCAAACTCACTGGTGACTGAGGCGTCTTGTGATGGTCCGTGAGGGCCATCGTGACAGTAGACTGCCGCCTAACGCCCGGAGAGGAGGCGTTGTTTGAGACGCCATTCACCGTGTAGTCTACAGTAGTGGACTGTTTGTTCCTACCTGTCTGGGTGCCGTGTTGAAGCATGCCATCGTGGAGGTCTCATGCTCGGAGGCAGGACGCTGTTCTCGCTGACACCCTCGAGCGCGTGGACAAAGTCCTTGTCGCTGCCTCCCTCCTCGACTTCAACAGCGAAGTGCCCTGGTACCTGGACCTAGCCGAGGAAATTCTGGATTCTCTTCCCCGCTTCACTAATCATCCAGAGGTAAGCGTGAGGAGAGATGACATCGCCGCCCAGCGTGAGATACTCCGAGGGCTGGAGGGAAATCCTGGCAGGAAGCCGAAGCGGAGGAGACGTCGCCCCTCGCTTCGGGATCCCGCTCCTGCCTCCGTTCCGGCCCGGGAGTTCGCACCATCCGGAGGTCTTTTCCCATCGGGCATGTCGTCACTCGGGATTCGCCCAGAGAAGCTGCAGCTGACAGCAGACAAGATCTGGGACCGGGTGGCTGCTGCTTGCTCCGCTGGGAATCCACCAGCGTGTATGAAGCATGTGGTGGCGGCGGTTAGACTGGTGGAGAGGAATCCAGCGCTGCGTGAGTTTCCTGACTTCGCTGACTTGCTTGCCGCTGTTTCTGCTCAGGAACGGCGATTTCCGAACCTCACCTTCGCCTCACCCCCTACAAGGAACCGTCGTCACACCGGCTTCCAACCTCGGCTAGAACCCCGTCTGGATGCTGTTCCGGGTCGCCGCAAGGGCTCAACCCCCCACACAGCTGTCACTCCTGCGCCTCGTCAGAGGGGAATCCCCGCAGCCTCGTCTTCCCCCGGGCCCTCGCCTGCTGTCCCGTCAGCACTCCATGCCCGACTGACCCCGGCTGTCGCCCCCTCCTCCTCGTCGCCCATCCTGGCTGCTGTGTGTCGCGGGAGCTCCGTTTCAGCGAGCCCCATCCCGGATCCGCCTCGAGTGGCCTCATCTCGTCTCCCCAGAGGGCCCTCTGTTGCCATCCAGCGGGGAAAGGAAGGAACGACGTCCCCCACAGTGGAAACCATCTTATCCTCAGGGGAAAGGCAAGTGCATGATAATTTCTCTCCTTTAGATATTATTTTGCCTTGTCTAACTCCTGGGGTTGGAGTTCGGGGTATGCAGCCCCCCGAGCTCCCTCCACCTGCTGTGGATGAAAGTATTAACCCTGCTTCCTCTGTGTCCCCCTCCGCTGAGCGGTCCTCAACGTCAGGCCAACGTCGCTGGATGAGGAGGGGGCCTGCGGTTCTGGAAAGCCTGGTTCCGGTTCCGCAGCCACGCCATGGGCGGAGGAGGAGAGCGGACTGCAGCGTGGAGCCATCGCCGATGAAGAAGCGTCCCTGGGGTTCCACGGAGGAGCGGTCCGGTCCAGCAGGTCGAGTTTCTCCTGCCACCACGCCGTGCGGGCCACCGGCGTGGATATCGGTACCGGAGGACTCTCTAGCTGCGCGCACCATCATGCCAGCTGCGGAGCCCGACGCAGCTGAGTGGGAGCCTGAGGACGACCTCCTGACTTCTGAGCCTGGATCATCACAGTCCTGGACGGCGTCAGAACCCGAGCTCAGGCAAGTGCTCTGTTTTATCTTTCTTCTTCACCTTTTAGAGCACTTTTGCCTGTCTCAAGGGGAGATGAGCCGGGTGCAGCCGGGTGCAGCCACCCGCTGCGTCCGAGCTTATCTCGCCGGGTTCTGGCGCTGCCGGTAATCCTGATCCCGGGTTTTCTCTCTTTTGTGAGTCTTCTCCCAGGGTCGCCGGCGAGGGGCTGCTCTCGCCTGCTGCGCCAGAGGTTCCGGTTTCGGGGTTGGAGGTCGAGTCTGGTGCCACGCTGACCGGGTCCACCGTGGGTTTGGTTCCGGAGGCCCAATCGGGGTCCACCGTGGGTGCTGCACCAGCAGGTCCTAGATTCGGTGAGGGAGCGGCAGATCCCCGGCCACCGGATGCTGGACAGGCTCGTTTCCCTCGTCACCCTCATCTCCACCATCATCCTCCTCGTCTCCCTGAGGAGCACTACCCATCTCCACCTGGGGCCGTTGGGGTCCCGAACGCTCCGCCCGGTTCCCCCTCGTCTCTCCCCTTTTCAGCGGGACCGCCGGCTGCTTCTTCCCAACGGTTCTGGTGGGCTGGTGTTGCGGGGCGGCCGCCTGAAGGACTGTCTTGTTGGTTTGGTTCTCTGTGCCAGCCCCCCGACCTTTTTGTCTTCCTGTGCGGCGAACTGCTCCGGCCGCCTGAAACTCTCTACTCCTGAGCATGGGACTGGGGTAGGCCGCCCGAACTGTCCTCTTTTCCCCTTCCTGTTCTGTGGCTTTTTGATGCCGGACGACCCCCCCGAACCTTTTGACCCCATCCCTCCGGGTCAGGACTGCACCCTCCCCAGGTTTCTGATCTCGTCTGTGGGACTGTTGGGGTGTGCGGGGGGGAGGGGGATTGAGTTGTGTTTTTGTTACTCACTATGTTGTTTCTGAGTTCGGTGGTTTTTTCCTCTACCTTGTGTCACTTTGTATTTGCCGAGAGGTATATTGCCTATTTTGACTTTTTTCTGGTTACCCACATTTTTGGGATTATGGTTTTTTTTCCCCTACCTTTATAGCCTTGTTGGTTTCATTATTTGCTTGCTCGTTGTTTGTCTCTCTCCCTCCTGCCAGCACCCCATCCACCCACCCTAGGGGGGTGGGGGTGGGGGGCTTGGGTGTTACTCGGGCCGCTCAGAGCTCGGCCTTGAGGGGGAGGTACTGTCATGACTCGAGTGTCGGTTCTGGCCACACTCGGGCCTCATATCTTATTTCCCTGGCTTTGGCAGCAGAGGATTCTTTCAGCTCATCGGGCTTTTATTGTGAAGGCGCCCGGGGGAGCTCCCTGCTGTCAAGGTCAGCTGCTGCGCTGCTGTCACGGCGAGCAGCTGCGCCGCATTGGGGTCATTAGCGGCCGAGTTAAAAGCCGGTGGTGAATGTCCTCCAGTGCGGCAGTCTCTGTTATGTTCAGCTACGTTCTGTGGTGCTCCTGTTATGCTTCGTTATGTTCCTGTTTGCCTTGCTCATCTTTGTTAACGGACTTGGGAATCTGTAACCCACCTGTTAACGTTGTCGTCTTGTAAGGTACGTTCCCTTAAGACTTCACCCTCACTATTGTCCGTCTGGCGCATCGGGTGCTCCCCGGCTCAGACGTCATCCTGCCATTATATGTATCCTGTGTGTGTTCATCCTTCTCTGTAATAAAATATCACTGCAAACTCACTGGTGACTGAGGCGTCTTGTGATGGTCTGTGAGGGCCATCGTGACAGCGACATGACCGTTTAGACGGAGGTTGCTTTGGAAAATATCAGATACAATTCGGAATTAGGACCACATATGAAAGTGGCCTGGGTCTGGTATGAAAAAAATCAGATCTGTGTTGTTCAGACAGTCTTAAAAAATCAGACATGGGTCACATTTGTGCAAAAAAATTGGAATTGGGCATTAAAACCTGCAGTGTGACCGTAGCCTAAGAGTTTGATTTGGAAAGGTATTTCTCAGGTTTTTTGGTACAAACTTGGTACACAGGTTCACTTTGGGATCCTGACCTCAGACTATGGGTTTGGGGTCAAAAGGTCAAGGTTAACATTCCCTATGCCTTATTAATGTACAACAAGTAAAGTTAGGGTCACCAATGTTGGTACACAGGTTCACCCTGTGACCCTGAAGTGTGACTGTGGTTTTGGGATTGCAAGGTCAAAGCTCAACATCAAAATGGCTTATAGGGACTTCCGGTCTGGACACCATAGTGATAGCAGCTTAACGCTGAAGCTCCCAGACCCCATCCGTGAAAATACCTTGAAAATCAGATTTAACGGATTTTTGGAAGAGTGAAAATCAAGAGACAAAGTCATTATGCCTAAAGGAAAACAGAAGAGATCGACATTTGCCAGGCCAAGACACGCATCGGCCGGAGAATCTGACCCGGAGGACAACAACCACTCGGAAACAGAGGAACAGAATGAGGCTAGCAACACGGTTAGCTTAAAAACGATATTTCAAGAATTAAGAGAATTTCGCCGAGAGTGTTGGGCCGAATTTTGTGAAATTAAAGACGAAATAAAAAGGACAAACAACAGAGTGGACCAGGCTGAGGACCGAATCATGGAAGCAGAGGAAAGAATAAAAGGGCTGGAAGAAACCGTGCTGGAATTACTCAAACGATAGACAAGACTGGAGGCTAAGCTAACCGACCAAGAAGGAAGACTAAGAAGGGACAACATAAGAATTCATGGTCTGAAAGAAGGAGTCGAGGACGGTTTCACCACAATGGCTGCATGCGTGGAAACCATACTGAGAGAAAAGTTGGAAATTCCCCAATCCACCGACTTGAAAATAGAAAGGGCGCACCGTTCATTAGCCCCAAGGCCGTCGGCGGAAGCGCCCCCACGATCGGTGGTGGTGAAGTTTTCCAACTTCAGAACAAAAAAAGAGGTTTTGAGACTGGCTTGGCAAAAAAAGGATTTATGCACCAAGAAAGAAAAGTTTTTGTGGAGCACGACTATGCCCCAGAGGTTCTTAAAAAGAGTCGGGAATACAACGATGCTAAAAAGGTACTAAGAGAGAAGAAACTGCGCTTTCAAACTCCATTTCCGGCAAAGCTGCGGGTTTTTTACGGGGAAGAGACGTGTCTCTACAACTCTGCGGAAGAAGCAACCAGGGATATGGCGAGAAGAGGGCTCCCGGTAACAGTGTATAAATCCGCAGCAGACCCGATCGAAAGAATCAAGGCTCAAACGTGGTGCACACAGAGACCCTCAAAATCCACGGGCCAGCAGCAGGAAACCCAGCGCCAGGGCTATAAGGAAAAACTGAACGCTTTCAGGAGGGAATAAGATATTTTTAATCAACCTGCACATCAAACCCTCCTCCTACAAGGTAATAAACATTAAAGGAGATGCAGAATCAGCAAATATGAAGTGGTAAAATATTTCATGGAACAGTCATAATATTAGAAACAAATAAGTCTTAAAAAAACTTGTTAAAATAGAAATGTGACAATGAACCACATGAACTCTCCACAATAACAAATACTGTATTAACGTGATTGTTTGCTGTGACGGTGGTGGGAGGTTGCGCACAATTTCATAGGGTATAGGCATAAAAAAAAATCATTACAAGTTCAGACTGGGATCTGAAATTCACGTTAAAAACACGGGACAACTTGCAGGGGTAAGAGAGGGTCCTCAACACGTAGCAGAGTTTGAGGAATTTCCCTCAGAGCCAACGCACCATCAAGGCTCTTCTAAGGTCGCTAAAAAGACCTCAGCTCAGGAAGATCTTTTGACAGTTTTTTGTTTTAAAGTTTTATATACTATGTTCTTAATGTTTTTTATGTTCTTAATGTTCTTTCAGTTTCTGAGTAGCATAAAAGAGGGCCACTACACTGTTATACTAAATAAGACAACACAATGGAGAAACAGGGTGTAACCAAAATAATCTCATATAATGTAAAAGGGATCCTGAATCCAGTTAAAAGATCCAAGATTCTAGGCAAAATGAAAAAAGACAAAGCAGGAATAATATTTTTACAGGAAACCCACCTAACAGACTTGGAGCACACTAAACTTAATAGACAAGGGTTTAAACTGATCTCTTCATCTTCATATAAGTCAGGGAGGAGAAGGGGGGTAGCGACATTGATCTCAACCAAAATTATGTTTGAAAAAAATTCAGAACACAAAGATAAAGAAGGGAGATTTAGCATGGTACTTGGTCGGCTAGAGGGAGAAGATATCACCCTGCTGAATGTATATGCACCTCCAGGGGCTAACTGGAAATTTTATAAAAATGTATTTGACCTAATGATAACTAAAGCCCAAGGTTTAGTGATATGTGGTGGAGACTTCAATCTAAGATTGAATCCATACTGGGATGCATCAGGTAATTCTCCACATCAAAATAACACTCAAAGTAGAAAAACTCGGATGCTACTAAAAGAAATGGGAATCTGTGACGTGTGGAGGGAATTCAACTCCAGTGTAAAAGATTATACATTTTACTCAGCACCACATTCATCATACTCAAGGATTGACTATTTTTTTTATGTTTAATAGAGACAGTGGAAGAGTAAAAACATGTAAAATAGGACTGATGGATCTTTCTGACCACAGTCCGATCTATATGGACTTAAATATCCAAAAATACACAAATAATACATTTTCCTGGAGGTTAAATTCAAATGTGCTGAAAGGACCACTGAAAGATGAATTGGAATCAGATATTCTCAGATATTTGGAAGAAAATGATAATGGAGAAGTATCCCCTTTAATACTATGGGACGCATGCAAAGCTGTAGTAAGGGGAAAGATTATCGCAAAACTGGCAATCCAAAAGAAACTGAGACAAGAAAAAATAATCACATTAGAGTCAGAATTTAAGAACCTAGAAAAAGAGCACAAAGACAGCACTCATTCTAATGACTCGCTCAAAATTAAGGAAATTAAAAAACAAATAAATGAGATCTACACAATAGAAATCCAGAAGAAACTTACATTTCTGAAACAAAAATACTATGAAACGGGTAGCAATTCGGCAAAATTACTAGCCTATAAATTGAGGAAACAACAAACGGAGAGAGCAATCTACAAAATCAGAGACCCAGTATCAAAGGAAATAAAATTTAGAATTCAGGAAATTCTTAAAAGCTTCGAGAATTACTACAAGAACTTGTACTCCCTCAAAAAATGCATCCGAAGCCTTCCTAAATACATTAAATCTTCCCCAACTTACTGAGTCACAAAATAAAACACTACTGTCAGAAATACAACCTAAAGAATTAGAAAAAGCAGTTATGAAACTTAAAGCTAACAAATCCCCAGGAGCAGATGGCTATACAGCAGAGTGGTACAAAACCTTTAAAAAGCAACTATCTCCTCTCCTCCTGAAAACATTTAACTATGTCCTCCACACAGGGGAAATCCCCCCCTCCTGGAGAGAAGGGGTCATTGCTGCGGCGGCATGAAAAATAAGCAGCGAAGTGAGAGTTTTAAGTAGGTTTATTATCATACCGCCGTCACGGGGCTCGCTCCATGAGCGAGCCCAGAGAGGCTCTCCAGCAAAGTGTGCAGATGAGCAGTAGCAGAGAATGAGAGAGAGATTTACAGAATGTTGCAGCTTATATACCCAACTACAGACAATACATGAAAGGCATTCACAGCAGTAGGTATGGGCATTTGCATTTGAGAGACACACATAACAATAAGGAGATTGCAAGAGGTTACAAGGCACATCTACATATTGTCATCAGTGTCTAGACACAGTAAGGACAGGAAGCATGAACACAATGCATGAATGGCACATTAACATCACAGTAGTGAGCCGGAAAAAGCCAGAAGGAGCGGGCTGTCTGTAGACATTAATACACACATTGCTGTGCCTGTCCAGCTGTTGTGGGGATTACGCCACAATTGCAGTCATACCTAAACCTGATAAGGATAAACTAGACTGCTCCAACTACAGACCAATTAGTGTGTTAAATCAGTACTATAAACTTTTTACCGCTATCCTTGCCAAAAGGTTATAAAATATACTGACAGACTTAATTCATTTAGACCAAACAGGTTTTATAAGACAAAGACAGACACAAGATAACATTAGACGCACTTTACACATAATTCATCATATAAAAAAATGTAATTTAAATGCAGCCATATTGGGATTAGATGCTGAAAAAGCATTTGATTCGATTGACTGGTCTTTCCTATATAGAATCTTATCCAGTTTCAATTTTCATAACAACTTCATTAGAACTATCCAGGCATTATATAAAAAACCAACAGCTAAAATAAGGAATAACGGTAAATTATCATCATCTTTTGAACTGGAAAGAGGATGTCGTCAGGGCTGCCCCTTGTCTCCACTGCTCTTTGCAATCTTCATAGAACCTCTGAGCCAATGGATAAGACAGAATCAAAAAATTCAGGTATTACACTTGGTCAGAAGGAACATAAAATAGCACTCTTTGCTGATGACATTTTATTATACCTGGGGCAGCCGAACACCTCTTTTCCAGAACTAATCTCAGTTTTTTCAGAGTATGGAGAGTTATCGGGGTACGAATTAAACATGCATAAAACCCAAATTTTAACATTCAACTATGACCCAAATCAATATTTACCAAGCAAACTCAAAACTAACTGGGAGATGGAATCTATGAAATATCTGGGGGTCAATATCCCGAAACAACTCAACAAAATTATAACACTAAACTATGATCCACTGATGGCAAAAATAAAATCTGATCTAGCAAGATGAAATATGATACCATTCTTGGGTACTGCACAAAGAATTGAAGCAGTCAAAATGAATATACTTCCACGTCTTCTATACCTTTTCCAAACAATACCGGTAGAACCTCCCAAAAAAACATGGCAAGAACTGGACAGAAGGATCTCAAGATTCATATGGCAGGGCAAGAGACCTAGAATCAGATATAGAACCCTACAGCTAAACAAAGTAAAAGGTGGGCTCGCGCTGCCAAATATCAGGGACTATTTTAAAGCCGCACAAATTAAAACTTTAGTAGAGATATGTAACCCAGTCTACACTGCACAATGGAAGGAGATGGAATGCCAAATAACAAGTAACATTCCCCTACAGGCGATAATAGGGAATAATGCCTTACCTAAACTTTTGAATAACACTAACCCGTGGATAGAGACCCCGCTAAAAATTTGGTTTAAGATAGTCAGAGAGAATCAAACTAAAGAACCCTGTCGATTATTGCAATGGATTACCTATGATCAGGACTTTACTCCTAATAAAGCAGACACTAGATTTAAAAAGTCGAAAGAGAATGGACTGATAAAATATTACAATTTTTTTAAAGGGCAAACTTTAAGAAGTTTTGAAGATTTGAAAAAACAAGGTCTAGTAAATTAAGACCTTTACAGGTTCTTTCAGCTTAGACACCACATAAACCAAATACTTAAAAAGGAGGATTTGGAAAGGGCCCAGTCAGGTGTTCTGAAGGTTTTCTTAATGGCATATAAAGCGATCCCAGGGATCAGATACATTTCTAAAATATACCATGGTCTTCAAGACTTAAAAGGAGACAACACATCATATATAAAAGAGAGATGGGGAAAAGAGGGGAATTTCACTTTACAACTGGAAATATGGGAAAAGCTAAATAAACAGCAATGGAAAAGTACCTCATCCCTGCTGTGGAGAGAATTTGGATGGAAAAATTTGGTAAGATTTTTCAGAACACCTGCACAAAACAAATTTACTCGTAAAGGGTTGAATTGTTGGCGCTTGTGTGGTGAAAAGACTGCAAATCATTTTCATGTGTTTTGGTCATGCACAGTTATCCACCAATATTGGACCAATGTACAGACAATATTGGGGAAAATATTCAAAGTAACAGTTCCCTTTTCTTTTGTAACTTTGTATTTGGGTTTACTACCGGAATCACTGGAAAGACGAGGAGAAAAATACTTATTCACTGTTTTAATATTGGCAAGTAAAAAAGCTCTAACAAAAAAATGGATGTTGAAAGACTGTCCTACACCTGAAGATTGGATTAACGTGATTCGGGACATTTATTCAATGGAAAAGCTGACATTTGCACTGAGACAGGACATGGATGGGTTCTTGAACTTTTGGCAACCCTGGAATGCATATGTGTCTTCCATCAGATCTAATCTTTGACAAATACCATTTCAATAATGGCACCTCTCTTTGTTCCAATGCTACTCAGATGCTCTTTTATTTTTCTGCTCTTTTGTTTTTGTTTTTTTTTGTTTTTTGTTTTTTTTGTTTTGTTCTTTTTTAATGTCTCTTTTTCTTTCACTTAAAAAAGGGGTGTTGTAATAATTTTTTTTCCAATGTTGTCAAAAAACAAAAAAAGGGGAAATATGTGATGAAAATGTAAACAATGCAATGCTGTAATGACATGTATACCCTTTACAAAAACTTAAAAAAAAACCCATTATAAAATGGCTTATAAACTATATCTCAACAACAAAGAAAGCTAGGGTCACCACACCTGCTACACAGGTTCACCTTTGGATCCTGACCTTTGACTATGGGTTTGGGGTCAAAAGGTCAAAGGACAAGGTTAGCATTTCTTATTTCTTATTACTGTACAATGAGTAAAGTTAGGGCCACCAAACTTGGTACACAGGTTCACCCTGTGACCATGAAGTGTGACTGTGGATTTGGGATCGCAAGATCAAAGGTCAACATCAAAATGCCTTATAAAGTATATCTCAACAACAGGGAAAACTAGGGCCACCAAACCTGGTACACAGGTTCACTCTGAGACCATAACCTCTGACTACAGGTTTAGGGTCAAAAGGTCAAGGTTGGTACTCCCTATGATCTCTTAAGCCCCTTTTCCACTAGTACCCACTCAGCCCGACTCGCCTTGACTGTACTCGGCTCAACACGGTGTGATTGGTTTTCCATTTCGACCGAGTACCACCTCAAATAGGTGTGGCTGAGTTCAGTGCAGGAAGGCTGCCTGTTATCCTGTTGTTTACATGCTGACGTTTTCTCTGACGAATAATGTAAAAGATACTTAAAATCATAAAACACTCACCATTTTCCCCGTGAGCAGCCATCAGCTTGGAGACCTCCTGTATACTTTTTTTCATTTCGGCTCGCTATGCCGCAGCAGGGCCGACAGGGCTGAAAAGTTCATAGTTGTAAAATTTGAACAAATGTAGTTTATTTTTCAAGGGCAGGGATCCAAGCGCTGCAACAAAAATGGAAGAACTGTGCACACCGACAGGGAGACTGTTGAAAAATAACCACATTTGGTCAAATTTGACTGCTATGAACTTTTCAGCCCCATCGGCCCTGCTGCAGCAGAGCAAGCCGAAATGGAAAAAAAAGTATACCTGTATCCCGAGTTGATGGCTGCTCATGGGGAAGATGGTAAGTGTTTTGTGACGGTGTTGATTTGTGTGTAGCCATTTATTTCATTGATTATCACAGAAATAATAAAAACTCACGGCCAAATTTACAAATGGCGATTTTGAATCTTGTGTAGATGTCGCTCTCATCCACTGATGTTATGCCCTAGCCAATCAGTGACCTGCAGTCTGTTGACGTCACATTTTCAGCTCGACTTAGCACAGTTGGAACCTCACTGAAGTAGGTCCCAAAAAAGCACCTTGTACCAGATACTAATGGAAAACCCTACAAACTGAGTAGAGTTGAGGTGACTAGGGCTGAGTAGGTACTAGTAGAAAGGGGGCTTTACTATAGAACATGTAAATCTCTCTATGTCATGTCCGCTGCGTAACTTCGCAGTGAACAAATAACATAGTACAAGCCCAAAATGCAGGTGAAGAGGATGTGTTTATTAACAGAAAGGGATAACTCAAAATACAAAAAAATGTTCAGTGGAAACACAGTCTGGCACACAAGCGCTGGAAGCCCGAGCTCAGTTGGCTGAGGGAGGAGCCCCATGCACTCCCAGGGTGGAACCGGGCAGCAGAAAAGATGGGCAATTAGTAACAGAAGAAGACTTATGTAGGGCGTCGGAGCTCAACGGACTCTGGGAAAAAACAACACCGTAGTAGTCCAAAAGGGAAAGGAAACCCAACAGCTCCAGGACTTCAACAAGGACTAGTGTAGCCGGGACTGGCAGACAACACACTGATGCTGTGTAGTGCTGACTTACGCCACGACACTGAATGCCCCCACTGTTACCCAATAAATATCAGCCAGACTAATGAGTGACAAGTGGACGCAAGTGTACGGCGGGAGTTGGTGTAGGAGTGCGTGTCAGCATATGTGAATGAGAATGAATATGTGTGTAAATGTGAGTGAAAACCCAGGTGATGGCAATCAGCTGATAGGTGCCTGGCAGAGAGAGGTGAGAGGAGGGCTGTGGCTGAGAAATGGCAGAGGAACCAATAATCTGCCAGCTGGAAATGATAATCAGAGACCAGAGCCACAGGTCATGAAACGGGACAGGAAACAACAGCCCCGTACATGACAACCCCCCCCCCTCCCCAAGGGGTGGGCACTAGACACCCACCTTACCATTAAAACAAACAAAATCAACCTGCCCCCCCCCCCCAAAAAAAAACTAACCAGGGTGGGAGGTGGGGGAAACAGGTCAGGAGGGAATTATCCATCCATCTTCTTCTGCTTAATCCTTTTCGGGTTGCGGGGGGGGGGGGGGGCTGGAGCCTATCCCAGCATCTTTGGCCAAGAGGCAGGGTGCACCCTGGACAGATCGCCAGTCCATCGCAGGGCCAACACAGAGAGACAGCCAA
Organism: Pholidichthys leucotaenia; assembly: GCA_020510985.1. Classification (NCBI taxonomy): domain Eukaryota; kingdom Metazoa; phylum Chordata; class Actinopteri; order Cichliformes; family Pholidichthyidae; genus Pholidichthys; species Pholidichthys leucotaenia. Next base: position 138,302,695 of record CM035837.1, read on the forward strand.
CCACTCACTCTTACAGTCATACCTAAGGACAATTTAGAATCACCAGTTTGGTGCCAATTAACCTAATAGGAGGGAATTAACCAACGAAAAATACAACACAAGAAAAAAAACAATTCCCATCCCCCAAATTACAGTAAACCCCTCCCTAAAACCCAAGAGTCCCCAAGTTCTGGGAGCCGGCCAAAGTCCCAAGGCCCACAAACGGCCGTAAGTTCAGGAGGCTGGCCAAAGTCCCAGAGTCCACAAACGGCCATTAGTTCAGGGGGCTGGCCAAAGTCCCAGGGCCCACGAATGGCCATACGTTCAGGGGGCCGACCAAAGTCCCAGGGCCAGCAGGCGGCCTACAGAGCGGTATCAGGTGGCCTGCCAGATAAAAAAGGCCACCTGACCCAGGAACCCGGTCCTTCAGGCGGCCGGCCCGCATAGTTGAGCCACCAGGCCCATAGGGATAAATGAGGCAGCGGCCTACCCACCGGAAAGCTGAGAGGCGGGTGGCCGGACTGAAGAAGGGGAACCCCTGCGGTTCCTGGTGGCAGGATCAGGTGGACCATGGCGGAGCCTGGCGGAGGAGGAGGGGACACCCTGAGGACCTATGGAAGGGAGGAAGAGACCTCGGTGTCCCCAAGCTGGCCGGCTGCACCCTCTGTGGTCCTGGCTTGAGACTGGAGCTCGGATGCACCCACGGTGGGCCCGGGCTGGACCATGGCTGCACCCACGGTGGTCCCGTCCTAGGACAATGTTGCACCAGTGGTGGCCCCTTACCGGGACCTCATTGCTCCCGTGATGAGCCCCGACTAGGCCAGTGTTGCACCCATGGTAGACCCCGACCGAGCTATGGTTGCACCCACAGTGGAGTCCGGCTGGACCCCTGCTGCATTCGCGGTGGACCCCGACTCAGCTATGGTTGCACCCTCGGTGGAGCCCAGCTGGACCCCTGCTGCACCCGTGGTGGGACCCAGCCAGGTCGCTGCTGCACCCTTGGTGGGCCTCGGGCTGAGGCACGGTGCCCATGGCGGACCAAGGCTGGAGCGCAGCACCCATGTGGGACTGACGTTGGGGTGTGGCACCCACGATGGTCCCCGACTGGGACACAGCACCCACGGAGGCTCAAACTGAGGTGGAACCCAGACGATGGCCTCAGGCAGGAGGGGAGCTGGACCCATGGTCACTTCAGCAGGATTGGCAGCAGTCCTGATGACCTCCAGCGATGAGCCTGAATCCTCAGTCTTGTCCGGTGACGTGGACCTCTCTCCAGCGACCCTAGAAGAAGAAGACTCGGACACAGAGGAGGAAGGGTCAGGGTTGCTGGCAGTGGCGGAGCCTGGCGAGGCAAGCTCAGGTGCAGCGTGTGGCTGCAGCTGGCTCTCCTCACCTAGAGCTAGGCAAAAATGTTCTATTATGGAAAGAAGGAAGACAAAAGGGAGCACTTGCCTTAGCTCGAGCTCCACCACCGTCCAGGACTCTGACGATCCTGGCGATGTTTCCACTGGCGATGTTTCCTCGAGGCGCAGCTCAGGCGCTGACTCTGCTACAGTGGCCACCGCAGCAGGCATGATGATCTCAGCAGTCTTCATTTCCCCAGCTGTCATGACCCACACTGGTGACTCCTCCGGCGTGGCGGCTGAGGTTTGGCTCATCATTTCTAAGGAGGAACAATCCTCCCGGACCTCTGGCTCCTCCTGGTACCGCTGGATCGGCACTGGTGCTGGCGTGAATTCAGAGAGGACAGGAGAGAGCATAGAGAGGGGTGGTGAACAGTTCAGAACAGCAGCAGGTGGGGAAAACTCAGGGGACTGCTTTGCCTGAGTCTCCCTACTGGGAATCAGGCAAGACATTGCATTGTTTATAGGAGTAAAATGAAAATTAACTTGCCTGTCTCCCCGGATAATGATGTTGGCTGCTGCTGTAGTTTGGGCAATGTCATCCTTCCGTCTGGGAAAGGTGGTGCTTAGCTCCTCTATAGGCTGTTGAGGAGCCACCCCTCTCGCCACAGGAACGGGAGCCACCGGTGAGTGAAACAAGCACCCCTCTGCCGTCTGCGGATACACCGAGGATGAGGACCTCGCAGCGGATATGGATGATCTGCTACGGGGATAACTGGACTTGGTGTAGGAAAAGGAGCAGTTGGCGGGGCTGGATGACGTCAATGCTGCTGACCTGGCAGCCATCTTAGAGCTGGAGGCGGAGTGGAAGAAAAGATGGTCACTGGCTGAGAAGAGCATTTCTGCTTCGGCTTGGTGCGGAAAGCTTTTCTCTTCAGGTCAGGAAAAGCCTGTTCGACGGTGCAGATGGTGGATAGCAGTTCAGCGAATTGGGGGTAATTCCAGAGGCCCCGGAGAGCCCTCAGGATCCTCAACGGGGCGTTGAGGCAGTTCAGTCTTTCTCTGGGACCGTAGGCCTTATAGGCGTCCTCCAACAACTCCCAGATCAGTATGACTGCCTCCTGCTCCTCTCCGCTGGGATGTCCCACTGCCTGTCCACCTCTGCCAGTGTGGAAATGGCTCATTGAGGACATCATGCTCCGAACAGGTTAGCTGAAAAAAACACACAACAAATGAGAAAACAGCATATTATTCGCGGTGTACTGTCATGTCCGCTGCATAACTTCACAGCAAACAAATAACTTAGTACGAGCCCAAAATGCAGGTGAAGAGGACGTGTATATTAACAGAAAGAGATAACACAAAATACAAGAAAATGTTCAGTGGAAACAAAGTCTGGCGCACAAGCGCTGGAAGCCCAAGCTCAGTTGGCTGAGGGAGGAGCCTCACGCACTCCCAGGGCGGAACCAGGCAGTGGAAAAGATGGGCAATTAATAACAGAAGAAGACTTACGTAGGGCGTCGGAGCTTGTAATGGGCACGCAGGTGAAAGGATCAGAAGTGATGAGGTCTTGGGTGGGTATGGTTTTAAGGAGAGAAACATGGAAGGACAAATGGTTGTGGATTTTGCTGAAAGGATGGAGATGGCTGTGGGGAACACATTTCTAAAAGAGGAATACAGGGTGACTTATGGAGAAAGGTGTACAAAAGTGGACTATATCTTATGCAGAGGGAGAAATATAAAAGAGATAGGAGATTGCAAAGTGGTGTCAGGGTAAAAATACAGGTAAAGCAGAGCCAAGGATGAAATGTTGGAAGTTACATAAGGAGGAATGTGGCACAAGAGTTCAGGAAGGAGTTGATACAGGCTCTGGGTGGTAGGGGAGAATTACCAGATGACTGGGCAAGTACAGCTAAAGTATTGAGGGAAATGGCTTGAAAGCTACAAGCTTGTATGTGGTGTATCCTCTGGACAGAGGAAAGAAGACAAGGAGACATGGTGATGGAATGAGGAGGTACAAAGTATTCAGAGGAAGAGCCAAAGATTAAGTGGGGGAAGTTACAGATGGAAGAAGGTCACACAGAGTTCAGGAAGGAGTTGATACAGGCTCTAGGTGGTAGGGAAGAATTACCAGATGACTGGGAAAGTACAGCAAAAGTATTGAGGGAAACGGGTAGAAATGTATGTGGTGTATCCAGTGGTCAGAGGAAGGAAGACAAGGAGACTTGGTGGTGGAATGAGGAGGTACAGGAAAGTATTTAAAGGAAGAGGTTAGCAAAGAAGAAGTGGGATAGTCAGGGAGATGAAAAAAGTAGACAGGAGTATTTGCAGTCTAGGCATATGACAAAGTGAAGGATAGCAAAGGAAAAGGCATATAGTGAGCTGTGTGAGAGGCTGGATATTAAGGAAGGAGAAAAGGACTTATATTCAATTCAATTCAATTTTATTTATATAGCGCCATTTCTTCCTACCTACGGCTGTCAGACTGTACAATCTAAGCAGGGCTGCTCGCAGAGATAGCAAAAAGACGTGACAACCTAGCAGTATTGAATGCAAAAGACGCAACAGACTTATACAATGGTCCCCTCCGGTATACAACTAGGACAATATCAGTCGCTATGGAGGGTGAGAATATGTATGGGTGCATAATCATACCATGTAGGATAACTAAGTAGACGATTGTGCTGTTTCATTCCATCTAGCTACAATGCTCTACACTGTGTGTGTTTATATATTTATTCCATCTAGCAACAATGCTCCACGCTGTGTGTGTTTATATATTTACATATTTATTCCATCTAGCTACAATGCTCTGCACTGTGTGTGTTTATATATTTATTCCATCTAGCAACAATGCTCCACGCACTGTGTGTTTATATATCTACATATTTATTCCATCTAGCTACAATACTCCGCACTGTGTTTATATACTCATATATTTATTCCATCCAGCTACAATGCTCCGCACTGTGTTTATATATTTATATGTAGGAGATCGTCTCTTTCGCAGGAGATCGTCACTTCCTTGTGGTAACGTATCATCACTTCCTGTTTTGCTGTCTGCTTGTGTGGTTTGCTCTCCAGCTCTCCAGTCACTAGCTAGCCACTAGCTATGGCTACTAGCTCTCTTTCCTCTCCTCCTCTGGTGTGCTCTCTCTGTCAGATGTTTAGCTACACCTCTGCCTCTTTTAGTGATAACGGTAAATGTAATAAATGTTGTCTTTTTGAGGCGCTCGAGGCGAGGTTGTCTGATTTGGAATCCCGGCTCCGCTGCATTGAAACACCGTCTGCACCAGTTAATCTTGACGGACGCCCATTAGCTGCAGCGGAGCTAGCTAGCTTAGGTCCCACTGTCAGCGGTTCCCCGGCTCTCCTCAGCAGCGAGGAGACTGGGTGGGTGACGGTGAGAAGGAAGCCTAGTCGCAAAGCCCCGGTTCACCACCAACCTGTTCACGTTTCTTATCGTTTTTCCCCGCTCAGCGATACACCCGCTGAGGAAAAAACTCTGATCATTGGCGACTCTGTAGTCAGAAACGTGAACCTAGAGACTCCAGCGGCCATAGTCAAATGCATTCCTGGGGCCAGAGCAGGCGACATCGAGTCAAATTTGAAAATGCTGGCTAAAAGTAACTGTAAATACTCCACAATTGTTATTCACGCCGGCATTAATGACATCCGTCTCCGGCAGTCGGAAGTCACCAAACTTGATGTAGAATCGGTGTGTGACTTTGCAAAAACGATGTCTGCCACTATAGTATTCTCTGGGCCCCTCCCCAATCTGACCAGTGATGACATGTTTAGCCGCTCGTCATCCTTGAACCGCTGGCTGTCTGTGTGGTGTCCTAAAAATGACGTGGGCTACATTGACAATTGGAGCTCTTTTTGGGGAAAACCTGGTCTTATGAGACAAGACAGCATTCATCCCACTTTGGATGGTGCTTCTCATTTATCTAACAATCTGGCATCTTTTTTATCCAAATTTCCAAAACCGTGACTACTCAGAGTTGGGACCAGGAAGCAGAGTCGCAGTCTTACACGCCTCTCTGCAGCTCCTCTTCATCCGCCACCCCTCAGCTTAGCCCCTGTCTTCCCCATCAGAGAATCGTTGTCTGCTCCCTCCAAAGTAAATAAAAATATAATGTATAAGCATCCCAAAGTGATAAAGCAAAATACTGGTAAAACTCAAATTAAACATAAAGCCTCTAAATTGAATGATTTGGCCTCTGTTCCTCCTCATAATTTAAAAATTAAATGTGGTTTATTAAATATTAGGTCTCTAACTCCCAAGTCTCTGTTAGTCCATGATCTGTTAATTGATCATCAGATTGATTTAATTTCCCTTACAGAGACTTGGTTAGGGCAAGAGGATTATGTTGGTTTAAATGAATCAACTCCCTCTGGTTATTTAAACTGTCAAAATCCCAGAAGTTCTGGTCGTGGAGGAGGAGTAGCAACAATTTACCATTCCAAATTACTAGTTAATGTAAAGCAAAAAACATGTTATAATTCCTTTGAGGGCCTGGTCCTCAGTGTTGGGCACTTTAGCAATTTCAGGTTAAACCCAATTTTATTTGCCATAGTTTATCGTCCCCCATCAACCTATTCAGAATTTTTATCCGAATTTGCTGATTTCTTAGCTGATTTAGTGCTGAAATCTGATAGAATAATTATAGTAGGGGACTTTAATATACATGTGGATGTAGATAGTGACTGCCTTAATGTGGCTTTTAATTCAATATTAGACTCGATTGGGTTTTCTCAGAAAGTAGGAAATTCTACTCATTACCTCCACCATACATTGGACCTTGTTCTGACATATGGCATAGAAATAGAAAATCTTGTAGTGTCTCCTCATAACCCTGTACTGTCAGACCATTGTCTGTTAACCTTTGATTTTACTATTTCTGACTATTTGGCTCCTAAAGAAAAATATTATCACAGTAGATGCCTCTCAGATGATGCTGTTTCCAAATTTATGCAGATTGTTTCCTCTATGCCATGTGTCAACACAACGGAAATAAGCTATAGACAGCTTGCTCCTTCTGTAATTGATAACATGGTGGATAGTGTTTCAGCTTCTCTGCATCAGGCTCTAGACTTGGTGGCCCCCTTAAAAAAGAAAAAGTCTAATCAGAGATTTTTAACTCCTTGGTTCAACACAGAAACTCGTAGCTTAAAACAGAAGACTCGTCAATTAGAAAGAAAATGGCGCTCTACTAATTTAGATGAAATCTATTTAGCTTGGAGAAATCATCTTTTAATTTATAAAAAATCTCTTAGAAAAGCTAGAACGAGTTATTACTCTACATTAATAGAAGAGAACAAGAATAATCCCAGGTTTCTTTTCAGTACTGTAGCCAGGTTGACAAAGAGTCAGGACTCTGTCAATCCTAGCATCCCCTTAGAGCTTACTAGTCAGGACTTTATGAACTTTTTCAATAAAAAAATTTCAGATTCTTCCCACAGTTAACTTAAATACTGTAACTACTACAACTCCTTCTATTGATGTCTGTCTTGATGAGTTTACTCCAGTCGACCTTTGTGAGTTAGACAAAATAGTTTCCTCATCCAAACCTTCAACTTGTCTTTTAGACCCTATTCCTACCAGGTTATTTAAAGAAGTCTTCCCACTTATTGGTAGCTTTATTCTTCATATAATCAATTCTTCATTAACTTTAGGCCATGTACCGCAGGCTTTTAAAATGGCTGTAATTAAACCCTTACTCAAAAAGCCAACGCTAGATCCAGGAGCTTTAGCTAACTATAGACCAATCTCTAATCTCCCTTTCATTTCAAAAAATCTTAGAAAGAGTTGTTGCTACGCAATTATTTGACCACCTGCAGGGAAATGGTTTACTTGAAGAGTTTCAATCTGGGTTTAGAATCCATCATAGTACTGAAACAGCCTTAGCGAAGGTCACTAACGACCTCCTCATTGCATCTGATAATGGACTAGTTTCTGTACTTGTCCTTTTAGATCTTAGTGCAGCTTTTGATACTATTGATCATAATATTCTACTTGATAGATTAGAACACTATGTTGGACTTAATGGAACTTCGTTGCAGTGGTTTAGATCTTATTTATCTGATAGGTTCCAGTTTGTTCATGTAAATGATGAGTTTTCTTTCAGCTCAAAGCTTAGTCATGGAGTTCCACAGGGATCTGTGCTAGGCCCTACTCTTTTTAGTTTATATATGCTTCCGTTAGGCAACATTATTAGAAAGCACTGTATACATTTTCATTGTTATGCAGATGACACACAATTATACCTGTCAATGAAGTCAGATGATAGTAATCAATTAGCCAAGTTAGAAGCCTGTCTTAAGGAAATCAAAGCTTGGATGACTTGTAATTTCCTGCTATTAAATTCAGATAAGACTGAAGTCATTCTTGTTGGTCCAAAAAACCTTAGAAATTCCTTTCCAAATCAAACTTTCAGTTTGGATGCGGTTACTCTTTCTCTTAATAGCTCTGTGAGGAACCTTGGAGTTATTTTTGATCAGGATTTGTCCTTCAATTCACATATTAAATTTGTTTCTAAGACTGCCTTCTATCATTTGCGTAATATTGCCAAGATTAGGAACATCTTGTCTCAGAGTGATGCTGAGAAACTGATCCACGCTTTTGTTAGCTCGAGATTAGATTATTGTAATTCTTTATTATCAGGCTGTCCTAAAACATCTTTAAAAAGTCTTCAGCTGATCCAAAATGCTGCAGCAAGAGTTTTAACAGGTACTAGAAAGAGAGATCATATCTCTCCGGTTCTGGCCTCCCTTCATTGGCTTCCCATAGAGTTTAGAATTAAGTTTAAAAATCCTTCTTCTTACTTACAAAGCTCTAAACAATCAGGCTCCTTTTTATTTAAAAGATCTGATACTACCGTATTATCCTAACAGAGCACTACGCTCCCAAAATGCAGGATTACTTGTAATACCTAGAATCTCCAAAAGTACAATGGGAGGCAGAGCCTTCAGTTATCAAGCTCCTCTCCTGTGGAATCAGCTGCCAATCTGGATTCGGGAGTCAGACTCGATCTCTGTTTTTAAGAATAGGGCTAAAACCTACCTTTTTGATATAGCCTACAATTAGGGAGGGATCATGTGTTTCTGAACCCTCCCTTAGTTATGCTGCTAATAGGTTTAGTCAGCCGGGGGACCTCCAGTAATGCACTGGGCCTCACTCCTTTCCTCACTCTCAATGAAATATTTTTTTTTGCTGGTCATTAACATCTGTTTGTTCTCTCCCATAGATTGAGTCCCCATCGTGCTGTTTGCTCTCTACATGTCTGTTCTTTTCTTCTTCTCTATCCCCTCACCCCCCAGCCAGTCGCAGCAGATGACTGCCCCTCCCTGAGCCTGGTTCTGCTGGAGGTTTCTTCCTGTTAAAAGGGAGTTTTTCCTCTCCACCGTCGCCAAATGCTTGCTCACAGGGGATCGTCTGATTGCTGGGGTCTTTCTGCAACTGTGGGGGTTCCCCCCTACAGTTGATAGTGCTATGAGATGACTGTTGTTGTGAAATGGCGCTATATAAATAAAGTTGAATTGAATTGAATTGAAAATAAAGAGTATTCAGTTGGAGTATTCCTGGATCTTAAAAAAGCATTTGATACAGTAGATCACAATCTATTATTAAAGAAACTACAAAATTGTGGTATCAGAGGGGTAGCACTGTCCTGGTTAAGAAGTTACTTAAAGAATAGATATCAGTTTGTATGTGTTAACAACAAAAACTCAGAGCTACTGAAGGTCACCTGTGGAGTCCCACAGGGTTCAGTTTTGGGACCATTATTATTCAATATGTATATAAATGATATATGTAAAGTTTCAGAAAAAATGGACTTAATATTGTTTGCTGATGACACTAACCTGCTATGCAGTGGAAACAACTTGGAACAACTTCTGGATACACTCGGAAAGGAATTAGGAAAGCTGAAACTGTGGTTTGATTCAAACAAATTAACGCTCAATTTAAGCAAGACAAAATTTATAGTCTTTAACAACCATCACAACTACCCAGTACCCAAACTCAGTGTAAATGGTGTAGAGATTGAAAGGGTATCCGAAACTAAATTCCTTGGAGTAATAATTGATAACAAACTGTGTTGGAAGCCACATATTAATTATATAAAAGGTAAAGTATCCAAATCAATTGCAATATTACACAGAGTGAAAAATTTGCTGAATCAACCCACACTATACACCTTGTATCATTCATTAATACTCCCATACATGACATATTGTAATGAAGTATGGGGAAATACATATAAAACAAACATATATCCACTCTTTATGCTTCAAAAGAGAGCTATTAGAATAATCAACAAAGCAGCTTACAGGGAACCAACAAACCCACTTTTTCTTAAACAAAAAACTCTCAAGTTGAAAGATCTGATCGACTTTAAAACCGCAATAATAATGTTCAAAGTGAAGAATCTATCACTGCCCGCAAATATCCAAAAGTTGTTCCAAACAAGGGAGAAACGATATCACTTCAGAGGAACATGTATATTTCAAAAGCCTACTGTGAGAACAACTACCAAGCAACACTGTATTTCAGTGCAAGGTGTCAGATTATGGAACGATTTTGGACCTGAATTAAAATCATGTACAAAGCTTGGACAATTTAAACAAAAACTAAAGGAAGAAATACTCCAAACATATTTACAAGACGACATGTAAACTCACATAAGGATTGACATTTCCAGCCTGTGTTGTGTTATAGCTTAGTTTTTCTTTTTTCTCTGTGACACTATGTCTTAGATTTGTTTTTGAATAGTAACCGCTTAACTTAGACTAGCTCAGTTTTCTTTTTCTCTCAGTCATATTTTGTCTTAGCCTTGTTTTAAATTGTAATCGCTCTTGTCTTGTTTTCTCTTTTTTCTCCTTTGAATTCTTGGATGGAATATGGGTGGGCAATATAAGCTGCGGCTTCAGCCATCACCCATTTCGGATAACTCACGTGGAATTGTATAGTAGAAGGAGTCTTTGTCTAATTTGACCTTGTTGTTATATTATACAGTTTCTTTTAACCTGTAATGTACTATCCGAAATAAAATTCATTCAATTGAATTGAATTGAAGAAGTGCCCAGTGACACAGCCAGGCAGAGGTAAGTTGTACTCACAACAAAGTATTTGCAAGATCGTAGTTATGTTTCAACAATATCTACTACACAGATGTTAAAAGTTTAGACAAACCTGTGTGCCATTAAACATTTACATGAACTATGGTAAAGTGAACCTGAGTCAGCATATCCCGCTCTCATTTGGACACTGACTTTAGCTTATTTTAGAGTGCAGTTTTAATGTAGTCCAAATACACCAAATGAGGAATGTCATATTGTGTCACTACACCATGTTCCCATCATTTACATCCATTTTGTTTTCAAGGAAGAAGACTTGAAATGGCAGGGATAGACAACGCAGAGATGGGATGGCAAAATGAAAGCCAGGTTTGTAAACTTCAACAGGGCCAGTAATTGAATTATCTCATTAGCTATTACTGGCATGCCATATTTTCCTTACTGTTTTCTGTATAGAATTCTGCTGTGAATAACAGCAACCCCCAAAACATTCATTATTATGTACCCCTATGCCACATTGCTGCCTCCAGCCTAGACTGCTGGAGTGGAGGAGGGGGAGGCTTAACTTTGCTACATCAAACAACCCAGCACTCTTTGATCTGACACTAAAAGGATATCATGATTAAAATTTGAAAGCAAATGCTTGAGGAACATGTCTGCATCTGTCGGCATGCCAGGTGGACGTTTGTGCCTTTGTCATGGTCATATTTCTTACAAGTTTGTTGCGGTAGATAATATGGATACTATGTGAATTTGTACAACTTAACTCATTTAAGTTGGTTGCAAATACTCTGCTTGTTTGAATTAAGATCTAAATGCGATCAAATGAAATTGTATGTGAAATGGCATGTTGTATGATATAGTGTAGTTAGAAATGTACTTTAAGTCAGTTAACATTATTCTTAAAATGTTGTTTTAAAAACTCAAAGCAATCAGAAAGTGGCCATAAGGACTGGAAGAGAAGGGGGAAAAAAATCAGCTAAATTTAAAACAATGTGTCATGGGTTTAAGTTTCCCCTGAAGTTTATGTTTCCTGAAATTGTGACTTAGATTAACCATTATAATTCAATAAGTGATTCCGTGAAACACTCATGGCTGCGCTGTTCATTCACTGACCAGAAAATTCACGCTGTTATCCTGTTAACTCAAAGGGAATCTTCTTTTGCATGTCCTTTTGTTGATAAAATTGTGTTCTTTCCCAAGATGGCGCCCACAGTGGTCGCCATGGTGTTTCGCTGCCCTTTAATTTTTTTAATTTGTTTGTTTCTGTTCATTGATTGTGCGTCTGCCGGTTCATACACCCGTGAAGAGTTATTAAATATCAGGACTCTTACTCCCACGGACCTTCTCCCAGTTTTTTTAGCTCCTTCCGCCGATCTGATTCATTGTTTGGCTCAAAAAGTAAGACGGCGTAAAAGAGGAAAGCGAGGGGGGATTCTCGCTCGGCTGCGAAGGAGAGGCACGCGAACAGCCTTGCCTGGCATATTTCTATCCAATGCCAATTCTCTCTTGAACAAGGTAGAAGAATTAAGACTGCTGATGCGATTTAAGGACCTCGCTTCCTCGTTTGTTATCTGTTTCTCTGAGACCTGGCTTAAAGGGAACATTCCGGATAGCGCGATCAGCCTCGAGGGATTTCAGCTGTTTCGTGCTGATCGCGTCACAGAGCTCTCCGGTAAGTCTATTGGAGGAGGAGTGTGCTTCTATATTAACAACAGCTGGTGCAATGATGTAACGGTGATTTCCAAACACTGTTCTCCCGCCCTGGAATTTCTTTTTATTAACTGCAAGCCATTTTATTCCCCGCGGGAGTTCGCCTCATTCATCCTCGTTGCTGTGTACGTCCCTCCCGACGCGGACACGCGCGAAGCTCAGCGCGTGCTCACGGATCACATCCAACACACGGAGCGGAATTTTCCAGACTCCCTGGTTATTGTGGTTGGCGACTTTAACCAGAGCAATCTGAGTCACGAGCTCCCCCGCTACAAACAGTTTATTAAATGTCCAACCAGAGGAAATAACACGCTGGATCACTGTTACACTACAGTGAAGGACGCATATCGCGCTGCGCTCGGATTATCTGATCTTGTGATAGTCCACCTCATTCCCACATACAGACAGAGACTGAAACTCACTAAACCTGTTGTGACCACCACGAAGAAATTGACCAGTGAAGCTGGAGAGAATCTGAACACATGCATGGAAATAACTGACTGGGGCATGTTTAAAGGAGCCGCACGTGATCTTAATGAGTACACAGACACTGTGAACTCATATATCAACTTCTGTGAGGAGAACATTCTTCCATCGCGCACCAGGGTGAGGTACTCTAATGATAAGCCCTGGTTCACTGCCAAGCTCAGACAGATCAGGAAGGAGAAAGAAGCAGCGTTGAAAAGTGGAGACAGGGACTGCTACAGAGAGGTCAAATATCGGTTTAACAGAGAGCTGAGGAGAGCTAAATCTGTGTATTCTGAGAGACTCCAGCAGCAGTTCACTGCTAATGACTCGGCTTCTGTGTGGAGAGGACTGAGGCAAATCACCAACTATCGGCCTCAGGCTTCTAAAGGTCAGGATGACAAAGCCCTTTGTCAAAGACTGTCCCAACATTACGCCCGTTTTGACACCTCGTCAGCTGTGTCCAACTCACCCACTCCACCCAGCTCCACTGCCTCCTCAGCCCCTAATTCATCAAAAGCGGTACCCCCCTCCTCCTCCTCCTCCTCCCCCCCTGCCCTTGTCATCAGTGAGCAGGACGTGCACAGACAGTTCTCCAGACTGAACCCGCGCAAGACCCCCGGGCCGGACGGTGTGTCTCCCTCCACCCTGAGACACTGTGCAAAAGTGCTGGCTCCTGTCTTCACAGACATTTTTAACACCTCCCTTAAGCAATGTCACATGCCGACCTGCCTCAAATCCTCCACCATCATCCCTGTCCCCAAGAAGCCACGGATTACTGGACTTAACGACTACAGACCTGTAGCCTCACCTCTGTAGTCATGAAGTCCTTTGAGCGCCTGGTCCTGTCTCACCTCAAGTCCATCACCACTCCCCTCCTGGACCCGCTGCAGTTTGCCTACCGTGATAACAGGTCTGTGGACGATGCAGTCAACCTGGCCCTCCACTCCATCCTGCAGCACCTGGACTCCCCGGGAACCTACGCCAGGATTCTGTTTGTGGACTTCAGCTCCGCATTCAACACCATCCGCCCCGATCTGCTCCAGGACAAACTGTCCCTGCTTGATGTGCCTGACTCCCTCTGCAGGTGGATCACTGACTTCCTGACGGACCGGAGGCAGCATGTGCGGCTGGGGAAGTCTGTCTCGGACTCTGTTAGCATCAGCATTGGATCACCCCAGGGCTGTGTACTTTCCCCCCTACTCTTCTCCCTTTATACCAACTCCTGCACCTCCTCCCACCAGTCTGTTAAGCTGATTAAGTTTGCGGACGACACCACCCTCATCGGGCTCATCTCCAACGGCGACAAGTCCGTCTACAGGAAAGAGGTGGCCCAGCTGGTGTCCTGGTGCAGCCATAACAACCTGCAGCTGAACGCTCTGAAGACAGCGGAGATGATTGTGGACTTCAGGAAAGTCACAACCCCCCTGCCCCCCCTCACCATCACAGGCTCTCCCATCACCATTGCAGATTCCTTCCGCTTCTTGGGCACCACCATCACCCGGGACCTCAAATGGGAGCCAACCATCAGCTCCCTCATCAAAAAGGCCCAGCAGAGGATGTTCTTTCTGCGGCAGCTGAGGAAGCTCAAGCTACCCACCAACATGTTAGTGCAGTTCTACACGGCCATCATCGAGTCCATCCTCACCTCCTCCATAACCGTGTGGTACGCAGGAGCCACTGCCAGGGACAGACTAAGGCTGCAGCGCGTTGTGCGCACTGCTGAGAAGGTGATCGGCTGCAAGCTCCCATCTCTCCAGGACCTGTACATCTCCAGGACCCGGAGGCGTGCTGGCCGGATCATAGCCGATCCTTCACACCCTGGTCATGTACTGTTTGCCCCCCTCCCCTCAGGTAGAAGACTTCGGTCCATTCGGACTAAAACCTCCTGGCACATGAAGAGTTTTTTCCCCTCTGCCATCAGACTGCTGAACATTAAGTGACTTATTGACTCTCGTGCACTATGTACAGCAGCTCAACCAGACTCATGTCATTCATCACTGTTTTTCTGTTGCATTATCAACTGCACTGTGGTACCCCATATTATCTGCTACTTGCTAATTTATTTAAAACTGCCTTGACTAGTATTACTCATTATTACTATTATTATTATTATTACTTATTTTTCTACACTTATTGCATGTTTTTAGTCCTTTAGTTTTTTAGTTTATCTCTTTATCTCATCATGTTTTTAATGTTGCAGCATGGCACCGAGACAAATTCCTAGTTTGTGTACTACATGAACAATGGCAATAAATCTGATTCTGATTCTGATTCTGATTCTGATTCTAACAGGCCTGAGGAGTTGTTAGTTCCTGTCCAGCAGGTCAGTTGGGGGGAGGGGGTATCAGTGCTGCTGTTAAAGCCACGTCACCCTTTAACCCTTTGGTTTCCATCTCAGCAGCAGCTCTGTTTGAATTGTCCTCAGAAGGGAACATGTAAATCGACAGAGGTGTGAAGTCTGGCCCAGCTGTTCCCACTGATGTCATGGGGAGTTGATCTGTTGGGTGTCATGGGGTGTCATGTGTTTACTCTTCCTGGGTTAACTGGATTATTTCTGCTGCTGGGGATTACCTATTCCTCTTCTTCTCCTTTTCCCTGCTGATTAGTGCAGATCTGCAGGATTTAACACTGCCGAACACCACCGCTTAGTTCCTCCTCATGGCTGTCATTTAAAAAAAAAAAATGGCCAACACACGCCATTTATCACATCCTTTTTTAGATAGATAGATAGATAGATAGATAGATAGATAGATAGATAGATAGATAGATAGATACTTTATTTCGAACAAAAAAGTATAACAAAAACAAAACAAATGACAAATGCAATAAAGTAATAGTATACAGTGTTCGAAAGGGAGAAGGAAGAAGTGAACACTTATTAATTCCATCTCCACTTTTCCATAAATACACCCATGTGAATTATATACAAATTACCACATTTAAGACCCCAAGCAAACAATTAAACTGTATTTTGTACATATCAACATTAACACCCATCCATCCTAACATACATTGATGTCCACACATCAAAACCAGCCTCAAACAACACAGATATACACAGTGCTGTCCCACCCACCATTCCATAGTGTCCCATAGTGCCCCAGAGTGAGCATAGTGAATCGTACATATAAATACTACCCTTCTAACATATATCCTTTCAGCAAATAATGTTTATACCTCTTATTGAATTGAATTCTGTTTGTACATAGTTTCAGCTCCGGCTCCAGACTGTTCCACAAATCCACCCCACAGACAGATATGCACATACTTTTCTTGGTTGTTCGTATCTTGGGTTTTGTAAAGTTTAAGTCTCCTCTCAAATTATGATCATTGTCTCTTTTTTTAAATATTTTTTGTATATTAGTTGGGAGTTGATTATTAATTGCCCTGTACATTACTTGTGCTGTCTTAAATTTAACTAAATCGATGAACTTTATGACATGTGACTTTAAAAACAACAAATTGGTATGGTCTCTATATCCTACATTATTTATTATCCTTATAGCTCTTTTTTGTAATGTGCATATTGACTGTAGGTTGGTCTTGTAGGTGTTTCCCCAGACTTCTACACAATAGTTAAGATAAGGTAGAAACAGTAACTTGTACAGTAAAACCAATGATTTATAGTCCAAGATGTGTCTTGTCTTCCCCAGTATGCCTATACATTTTGCTAACCTGGCCCGGATGTGACTGATGTGAGGTTTCCAGCAGATTTTATTGTCTAGCATCACCCCCAGAAACTTATTTTCCTGTACTGTTTCTATTCTGGTATCATCTGTCGTTACCATTATTTCATGATTTATTTTATAATTTCCAAACAACATAATCTTTGTTTTTATAGATTTAGAGATAATTTATTTTTGTTGAACCACTGCGTTAACTTTTTCATTTCAGTTGTGACCACCTCTAAAACCTGCTGCAAATTCTCACCAGTGCAAAGGACATTTGTGTCATCCGCAAACAAAATAAATTTCAGAATTTTTGATACTTGGCATATGTCATTTATCAAATCAAATCAAATCAAATCAAACTTTATTGTCATATTGCTGTACATACAACTGTAGTGCAGCCAAGATGAAATTGCGTTTCTCTCGGCATCTATATAAATAGAAGCAGCATGATTTAAGACACACTCCCACATAGCTTCACCCCCCCACCCCCACCCCCCCATTCATTCACACATCCCTGAGACATACTTGGGGAAAAAAACTAACTAACTATAATATACAAATAATATACAAAATGTCCGTAGGTGCAGTAGTGTGTATGAGAGATTCCGGGTCAACTGATTTATATACAAAATAAAGAGTTTGGGTCCCAAAACTGACCCCTGGGGCACACCACAAGTGATGTCCATGAAGGGTGATTTGTGCTCACCAATTTGTACAAATTGTTGTATGTTACTTAAATAACTTTCCACCCAACTCAGTCCGACCCCTCTTATCCCATACCTTTCCAGTTTCCTTAGTAGTATTCTGTGGTCAATGGTGTCAAAAGCTTTCTTTAAATCTATAAATACTCCTACAGCAAACTTTTTTTTATCTATACAACTAGTAGTTTCTTCTATAAGTTCAATCAGTGCCAAAGATGTAGATTTATCTGCTCTAAAACCATACTGGCTGTCTGTAAGGAGGTTGTGTTTTTCAATGAAATCATCCAGTCTCTTAGTGAAGATTTTTTCAAGTATTTTGGAGAATTGTGAGAGTAAAGAGACTGGCCTGTAATTTGTGAAACAATGACTGTCTCCTGTTTTGTATAGAGGTATTACTTTTGCTATTTTCATTTTGTTTGAAAATTTACCAGTTTGAAATGACAGGTTACAGATGTGGGTGAGTGGCTTAACAATTCCTTCAATTACTTTTTTCACTATTGTCATGTCAATTTCATTCTAGTCCGCTGATTTTTTTGTTCTTAAATTTACTCACACTCTCGATAATTTCCTTTTCAGTAACTGCACCCAAAAAGATTGTGTTTGGAGTTCTATCTTCTATTTCATTTACAGAACCACTGTTGTTTGTTTCTGCTGTCACTATTGATTTTGCTAATTCAGGACCAACATTTACAAAAAATTTATTGAACCCACTGACCACACCCTCCATATTATTTATCACATTGCCATTTTCAATAAAATATTCTGGATAATTAGCATTCTTAGGTCGATTACTAATAATCCCATTGAGTACTTGCCATATTCCTCTTAAGTTATTTTTATTATCCTCTAATATTCTGTTGTAATATTCTTTCGTGCAGGTCCTCATTATATTAGTAATGTGGGCTATATTAATCATATATTCCATAACCTACATATGTTGAAGCATGTGGAAATGTTTGGTAATTACATATGTAAAGCAACTTCACACCTCTGAAAGGACAAAGGCTCTCAACCGCCAAGTGAAGAACAAAGACGTTCCCAGACACTGCGGTGGAGACCAGAGGAGCTACCCTCACCCCCTGGGCGAGGAGAGGAAATACCAAGACAATGGGGGGATTAAGATAATGAGGGATGTCAGCCTTTGTTATGCATGTCTTTTGTTATGTGCAAGTATAAAGTCAGTGAGCCGGAGATATTCGGTCTCTTTTCCTTCTGCCACCTCTGCACTGAATGAGACTTGTTAGGAGAGCTGATAAATAAACTTTGGTTTATATATCAAATCGCCTCATCATTTCAAGTTCTTCTACAAGTAAGCTTATTTTTATATCTTTTATATTTGATCTCAGCCTCCACTCCTACTACCGTTCTGCACTTAATGAATTGTTTATATAATGTATTCTTCTTTTTACATGCATTTATTAACCCCTTGGTGACCCAAGGAATATTTTTTTTTTTGTTGTCTGTCACTGTATTGTTTTATAGGACAGTTTTTATTGTACAATGATTGAAATATTTGTAAAAAATTTATCATATGCTTTATTTATATCATTTTCATCATAAACTATCTTCCAATCTTGTATTAATAATTCCTTTGTCAGTAAATACATAGATTCTTCGGTTCTTATTCTTTTATATTTAATATTTTTGGTATACTTTTTCTTCCTATAATCACGTTGATAGACAACAAAAATCAGCAGGTGGTCACTGATATCATTCAATAAAAGCCCACTCCTGATATTATTTTCCATAATGTTTGTGAATATGTTATCTATTAGTGTGGCACTGTGTGACGTGATTCTGCTAGGTCCGGTAATTGTTGGATGTAAGCCCATACTGTACATTGTGTTGATAAATTCTTCTGTCAAACTATGTTGTTTTGAATTCATCAGATCTATATTGAAATCCCCACAGATGAACATAACTTTATGAGTTAGTTTTGCATACATTTTTTCCATCCAGTCCTTAAATAAGTAAATGTTTGATCCAGGTGTTCAATATACACAGCTCACTACTATATTCTTCACATTGTCCAGACAGATTTCTATTGTAATACATTCAAATAAATCATCCACAGTTACTGACAGATTTTCAACAACCTTGCATTTCAAGCTCTTGTCAACATAAATTGCAACTCCTCCTCCTTTTTTCACTTTTCTATTTATATAATTTAATTCATAGCCATCCACTCCTTTCTCTTCACTGAGCCACGTCTCTGATATTGCCACAATATTGAATGGCTCTTTAAACTGATGTAAATAATCTTTAATGTTATTAAAGATGGCATAGAGACTTCTGCTGTTGAAGTGGATCATAGAAATATTGAAATCAGATGTGACCATTGTGTTAAACTGTTCATCCGTGTAGTAACTACAGTTATTATTGATGGAGCTAAATAAATTATTATCAGGGTCTATGTTATATTCTACATCCTGTGGGTTGAATGAATGAATGAATGAATGAATGAATGAATGAATGAATGAATGAATTTATTTCGGATAGTACATTACAGGTTAAAAGAAACTGTATAATATAACAACAAGGTCAAATTAGACAAAGACTCCTTCTACTATACAATTCCACGTGAGTTATCCGAAATGGGTGATGGCTGAAGCCGCAGCTTATATTGCCCACCCATATTCCATCCAAGAATTCAAAGGAGAAAAAAGAGAAAACAAGACAAGAGCGATTACAATTTAAAACAAGGCTAAGACAAAATATGACTGAGAGAAAAAGAAAACTGAGCTAGTCTAAGTTAAGCGGTTACTATTCAAAAACAAATCTAAGACATAGTGTCACAGAGAAAAAAGAAAAACTAAGCTATAACACAACACAGGCTGGAAATGTCAATCCTTATGTGAGTTTACATGTCGTCTTGTAAATATGTTTGGAGTATTTCTTCCTTTAGTTTTTGTTTAAATTGTCCAAGCTTTGTACATGATTTTAATTCAGGTCCAAAATCGTTCCATAATCTGACACCTTGCACTGAAATACAGTGTTGCTTGGTAGTTGTTCTCACTGTAGGCTTTTGAAATATACATGTTCCTCTGAAGTGATATCGTTTCTCCCTTGTTTGGAACAACTTTTGGATATTTGCGGGCAGTGATAGATTCTTCACTTTGAACATTATTATTGCGGTTTTAAAGTCGATCAGATCTTTCAACTTGAGAGTTTTTTGTTTAAGAAAAAGTGGGTTTGTTGGTTCCCTGTAAGCTGCTTTGTTGATTATTCTGATCTGTATATTCAAAAACTTTCAGTTCCTGTTGTTCCTGTTTGCTGATCTTTTTTTTCCACAATATCTTTATTGAACCTTTTTTTTTAACAAACATGATACAAACAATCAAACACTAACACTAAAGTACTACAAAAAAAATGCACTAAAAACACCAACAACCACCAACAAAATCAAGTCTTCAACAATGCTCCTCTGTTTAGTCTAGACAATCCAGTACATAAGTATACATATTATGTTCACCAGTTTGGAATTTACAAGGTCCACACACATCATTCACCTTCTTCTTCAAGAGTTATGTTTAAATTTTTTACATAATCAATAAAAGGTCTCCATATATTCTCAAACACAATTTCCTTTGATTTCGGTATATATGTTATTCTTTCTAATGGAAGGTTTGTTAACATCTGTCTTAACCACTGAGTCACATCTGGTCTATGAGTCTTTTTCCATAATAGTGCAATACATTTTTTGGCATTAAGCAAACTGAGGTCTATGAATGTTCTTTCACTTTTATTAAAGTTATGCTTTTCTGGGTACAGACCCAACAAAAACAGTTTAGGATTCAATATGATTTGTTTTGAGATTATTTTTTCAATTGTTACCCTCACCTCTTCCCAAAACATTCTTATTATTCTACATTTCCATACACAATGAAATAGGGTCCCTTTACCTTCCATGCATTTTGTGCACATATCTGGTATATTTTTGTTATATCTATTTAACTCCTCCGGTGTAACATACATCCGCATTAACCATTTGAAATGTATCAATTTAAGACGTACATTTATTGATTTGGTTTGAGCTTCTGTACAAGCCAATTCCCATTGTTCCTCTGAGAT
Organism: Pholidichthys leucotaenia; assembly: GCA_020510985.1. Taxonomy (NCBI): domain Eukaryota; kingdom Metazoa; phylum Chordata; class Actinopteri; order Cichliformes; family Pholidichthyidae; genus Pholidichthys; species Pholidichthys leucotaenia. The sequence goes on from CM035837.1 coordinate 138,323,722, forward strand.
TTCAGTTTGCAGATCTTCTTTCCAGTAGTTTAATCTTTTCTGTGAATTTTCACTTGAAGATAGTGTCAATGAGTTATAAAACTCTGAAATAATGCCTTTTCTTTTACTATCTTTCATCAACATTTTTTCCAAGGATGAATAAATAGGTCGAGTGAGAGCTTTATTTTGATTTGATCGAATAAAGTTTCTAAGTTGAAGATATTTTAAAAAATGTGTTCTATTAAGATTAAATTTGATCCTCAGCTCTTCAAAAGACATTATGTTATCTGCACATGGCAAATATAAATCCTGAATCTTTTGTATCCCTTTTAAATTCCATACTTTAAATACAGCGTCCGCTCTCCCTGGTTTAAAATATTGGTTACCCCATATTGGGCTAAATTGTGACAATAACTGTGGTTCTTTTAAATAGTTTTTAGCTTCACACCATATTTTGATCATATGCTTTACAAATGGATTTTTAACTTGTTTTTGTAATTTTTTTGCCGAATCTGAGTATATGAATATGGGAAGAGGTAAAGGTAAATTGTATGATTCCATTTCAGTCCAGTGAGGGAGATCATTTAATGAAAAATAATATGTCATAGACCTCAGTTGTGCCGACCAATAATACAACATAAAATTTGGACATTTCAGACCTCCACGATCAAATGGTAAATATAATAAAGACAGACGTAATCTAGCCCTCCTGTTGTTCCATATAAATTCCACTAACTTTTTTTTAATTCTTGAGAATAAATCTAAAGGTGGTGGTAAGGGAATGTATTGAAATAAATAAAGTATTTTAGGTAAAATATTACTTTTAAGTATATTGATTCTCCCTATCATCGACATTGGTAGTGACATCCATCTCTGAATTAACTCATTGATATCTGTCATTAAGGCTTCATAGTTGACACTGGTGACTGATTCTAGCTTAGGCACAATTTGGATTCCTAAATATTTAAACTGATTTACAACATTGAATTGATTTACCTCAGGGGCTGGGTAATTTCTCTGGGTCTCATTTAGCATTAATATTGAAGATTTAGTTTTATTTATTTTATATCCTGATATTTCCCCAAAATTCTTTATTAAATTCAACAAGGTCGGAATTGATTTTTTTAGATTCGACATAAACAAAATTATGTCATCGGCGTACAGGGAGATTTTATGTTCTGTTGGTCCAACTTTAATTCCATATATTTGTGAATGTAAACGTATCGCCATCGCTAAAGGTTCAATTGCCATAGTAAACAGTAAAGGTGAAAGTGGACAGCCTTGTCGACATCCTCTATTGATTTTTATTGATTTTGAAATATTGTTATTTGTTAGGATTTCTGCTGTAGCATTATTGTATATTATCTGAACCCATTTTATGAAATTATTTCCAAGTCCAAACCTTTGTAAGACTTCAAAAAGAAAGGGCCATTCGACTCTATCAAAGGCCTTTTCGGCGTCCAGTGATAGGAGAGCTGTATCCGGTGCTTCTTTATTAAAATAAATAATATTAAATAGTCTTCTTACATTATGGAAGCCTTGTCTTCCCTTTATAAAGCCATTCTGATCTCGATTAATAATATTTGGTAAAATTTCTTGTATTCGTCTTGCTAAGATTTTACAGATTATCTTAAGATCAGCATTTAATAGGCTTATTGGTCTCATATTGTCACATTTATTAGAGGGCTTACCTGGTTTTGGCAGCAGTATAATTAAGGCATTATTCATGTATGATGGTAAATTATTATTTTGAAATGCTTCTAAAACCATTTCCAAAAAAGGTTTTATTAATTTATTCTTAAATTTTTTATAAAGGTCAACTGGAAGACCATCTGGTCCTGCACTTTTTCCTGATTTCATATTATCAATGGCTAGCCCAACTTCTTCTTGACTAATTTTAGACTCCAATATCTAACTAATTAACTAACTAACTAACCTGCACTTATATAGCGCTTTTCAAGTCACAAAGACCACTCAAAGCGCTTTCATTAATACTAACCCTCTATTCTAAGGGCCTATAGGAAACAGATATCTAGGGACAATTTAGAACAGCCAATTAACCTAACATGCATGTTTTTGGCATGTGGGAGGAAACCGGAGAAATCCCGGAGTAAACCCACGCAACACGGGGAGAACATGCAAACTCCACACAGATCACTGTTGGTCGGGGGCTGGGATCGAACCCACGATCCCACGATCCCCACAATCCCCCGGCCAAGGGTAAACTGTGCTGCTGCAGTGCTAACCACTGCGCCACCGTGCAGCCCAAACCTCTCCCTGTTTTCATTTGGAATACACGGTATAGATAGTTCGTTCAAAAACCCATTTAGTTTTGTTAAATCAGATTCATTTTTGGTATCATATAATTTTTCATAGTAATCTCTAAAGGCTCTGTTAATTTCTAAAGGATCTATAACTACCTGTCCGTTACTTATAATACTGGTAAGTGGCGTTTTAAATTCTAATTGTTTAATCTGCCATGCCAATAATTTTCCTGATTTTTCACCTTGTTCATAAAAAGCTTGTTTCAATCTTAGAAGACTCGAGACAGCTCTATTCGCTGATTTTTTGTCGTATTCAGCTCTCAAAATCAGTAATTCATTCTCCAACCTTGGATCACTTCCTGCATACACTTTTTCCTGAAGACTTTTTATTTTATGTTCCAATTTAGCTCTCTCCTCTCGAGTCTTCTTAGATTTTGAACCTGTATAACTAATAATATGTCCCCTAATAAAAGCTTTGAAAGCCTCCCACTTTACACATGCTGATGTTTGTGTAGTATTGATGTCAAAGAACTCATCTATCTGTTTTTCTATATACTTGACAAATTCCTCATCCTGAAGCCATTTATGCTGAAATTGCCATCTACCTGATTCCTTTGTCAATTTTTTATCTACATATATTAGACAACAGGGTGCATGATCAGAAATCACGATGTTATCATAAAAGCAGTTTTGAATCTTGAACCTTAATTCTGTGGAAATCAAAAAATAATCAATACGTGAGAATGTCTTGTAGGTACTGGAATAACAAGAGTAGGCTTTAACTTGTGGTTTCATTTCTCTCCATATATCGTAACAATCTCAATTCTTTCATAAAATGATTAATGGTCATCCTACATCCATTGTGCGTACAATCCCAGTCCTGTTGATCTATCTATACCTGGATTCAATGTACAATTAAAATCCCCTGCTATTATATGTTGCCCTGTAAGTGATGACAAGATAAGAAATAAATTAGCAAAGAACTTTTGATCATCTATATTGGGACCATATAAGTTCACCAAATTTATATTTTCTAATAGCAAAGAACCTTGAATGATTACATATCTTCCAAATTTGTCTCCAATTACATTTTTCACTTGAAAAGGGACTGATTTATGTATGAGAGTCATAACTCCCCTGGCCCGGGATGAAAATGATGAGGTGAAAACACTTCCTTGCCATCTACTCCTAATTCTTTTTACATCCTCCTCTATTAGATGAGTTTCTTGTAAAAACACAATTTTTGAACCCATGTCTTTTATTTTATTCATAACTTGTTTAAGTTTTTTAAATTTTGTAGACCTCTGCAATTCCATGAAGTTAAATTAAGATTAACACTTTGGTTTATGATCAATAGAGAGTTTGGGATTACCTTGCAGTGTAAACATGCTCAAACAGAGAGGCAAAAAAATGAGTGGTTGAACATTCATCCTACAAACTACACACAAACAAATTCCCCCTTCCCACACTTGTGGCAAACCCCCCAAAATCAAAAGAAAAATTCCGTCTCCCGATATAGCCATCGACCGCTCCACATCCACGGGGAACAGCCTAAGCCACTCCTTCTTCATCCTCCCAATCACCCTAACTCTACTGCTTTTAATGACGTAACATTAACTCTCCTCTGTAGTTTTCCAACTTAACTCCAAAATTTTTAGCAACTTTGTACATCATAGTTTTTTGTTTTTTTTTTGTTTTTGTTTTAATGTATAATACAATCTATATTTTGTAAACTTGCTATTTGCTTCAAGTGCGTCAGATGCCTGTGCAAATGCTTAATTATTCTACCTTATATTTTGTTCATGCTTAGCTCCCACCAGTCTCTTCTTCTTCTTTGATCTTCTTGATGAACTCCTGCGCTTCCTCTGGGGTCTTGAAGATGTGGGTTCTGCCCTCATACGTGGTCAACAGTCTCGCAGGATAGATTACACCATGACGAATCCCAAGGTTGCGCAGCTCCTTACGTATGGGATCAAACTGCTTCCTCAATTGTTGGATTCCTGTGGCCAAATCTGGGTAGAACCGCACCTGCTGGTCCTGGTGTTTAATCTCTCCTTTAGCTCATGCTGCGTTGAAGATCTTCATCCTGTCTCTGTTGCTGATAAACTTCATAATTAAGGTCCTCGGTGGTCCCTTATCTCTCCGTGGGCCAATACGGTGCGCGCCCTCCAGAATCACCGCCGACCACAGCTCCGCGCTGCCCAGCGCCTCCGGAGTCCACTTTTCCAGAAAGGAACACGAGTCCTGACCTTCGGATTCCTCCGGTAGACCCACCAGCCTCAAGTTGTTCCGTCTCGACCGGGATTCCAAATCCAGGATATTTTCTTCCAGACATTTATTTTTTTTTTCCAAAGTGCGCACCTTTAATTGGAGACAAGTGACGTCATCTTCAGCACTAGAGACACGGAGCTCCATCTGCGCCATTCGTTCTACACAGGCACCCAATTCCTTTCTCATTCCTTCCAACGCTGCCATAATCCCATCAAATCTAGAGGAAAACTCCGCTCTCATTGAACTTATAGCCGCCAGCAACGCACCTGTGTCGCTTTCTGCAGATACCGCACCGCTGTTCGCTTCCTCCGCCATATTTGGTGCATTAACTACTGCGTCACAGACCTGAAAGTCCGTTAATTTGGACTGTTTCTGCGGCTCGTTTTTTCCTCTACCTTGTTTTCCAGCCTTAGGCTTCGCCGACATATCCTCGCCCAAACGCTGGGATACGTTCTGTCCCAAATGAGAGAGTTATTTGCCGATTTTTTTTTTCCAAAAGCAGAGCAGAGTGAGACGCGTCCGTCTTACGTGGCAGCCATAACCGGAAGTCGATTGTTGATCTTTTGTTTCATGTTGTTAAATGTCTTGTAGCAGATGAGTATATCCCTTCAGTGTCCTACAATTGTCTCTTGTTGCTGTGACTCCAGTTCATAACATTCATTGATACTTGTCCAGTTCCATAATATTACAGATGTTAATGACCTTGGCTTCTTCAGGTGATCCGTTTAATTTGATGTATATTTTACAGTTTGATGTCCAGGTGTTTTGAATCTTTATCTGCTTTCTCAGGTATCTTGCTTTTCTGGCTATTTCTGCGTTTTCTTTTGTAAGGTGCTCGTTTATGTAAATGTTCGTTCCTTTCAGTTTCCTACCTTTTTTTAGCAGCGCAGTCTTGTGTTTTCTGTTGACAAACCTCATGATGACAGCCGGTTTGTCGCCGTTTTTCCTGGGCAGAGGGTGGCAGTTCTCAATGGTGTTACAGTCCAGCTGGATTCCTTTGGACTGCATGAAGGCCGCCACTTTTTGCTCCATGGATTCATCTTCCAGCACGTCGAGCCTCCCTCCGCTGTCCGCGGCCACTGCTCACGCGTACGATCGGGGTTTAATGTGGAGCCCCGTGATGATCACGTCGTTCACCCGGGTGTTCTGCTCCAGTTCCGACACTCTGCTCTCCAGATAAGCCAGCCTCTTGTCCTTCTCGGCGTTCTGGATCCGCAGCGCTTTCACCTCCTCGACCAGGTCCAGAATGGTTTTTTGCTGCAGCTTAACAGCAGAAAGCTCTTCAGCCAAGAAGTCCAGTGATCTTTTAATGTCGTCCACCTCCTCAGTCTGCTGAGCTTTCTTGGGACCCATGATCCCGGCCGATGTATGTTGATTGTGATCGATTTTTCATGTAAATTAGAAACATTCTTTTGTAAATGTGAGGATTTTTCTCATAAATTTGCAGGATTTTCCAGCAGTTAGAGCCATTTTACTCAGAAATGTGCAGCTTCTTATTTGAAAATTTGCAGCTTTTTATTATTCATAATTTTGCAGCTTTTTCCTCATGAATTTAGAACTTTTCTTACTCTTGAATTTGCAGTTAAAAAAAAGCTTAAACTTGCAGCATTTTACTCAAATCTTATATTTGCAGTGTTTTAGGCTGTAAACAGTTGGAAATTTACACCTTTTGTCTTTTTGCTAAAGTTGCAGCTTCTTACCCATAAAATTCCACTTTTGTTGGTCAGAAATTGGCAGCTTTTAACTGAGTCTTACATCCTTTTTTTTTCTTTTTTTTTCTTTTTTTTTTTTTTGTCAAGTCAGGCATTGGCTTGCTTGCTACCGGATAACCATGAAAACCGGTACTACCTGTCTCATGGGTCGGGCCATCAGCGACTCAATCGGCATCCCCACCCTTCCGAGGGCGTGGAGGGTGAAACAGGGTATCCTGGCAGAACTAAAAACAATATCTGCCACAGGTCTGTGGTGGACCACTCTCAGTTACATGGGGTGAGACTGGACATCCTGGCAGATAAGCACATCTGTCGCAAGGTCTGTGGTGGACTGTGCCAGTCGGTGCATCGTGACATGCACTAAACAAAGAGCAGAGATAAACAAACCTATCATCTGGTCAGTCAATAGCAGTACTCAAATACTTTGCAAGCAGTTTCATGAAATGGTCAATCAGAAAGCAACTCATACCGGCTCGGATGTTGCCCGGGCTTACAAGGTCCGCGCTGATCTGTTCACACTCCAACAGGCAGCGAAAAGTAAGTTATGAGCAGGAAGACAAAAGAAGAGGAAAACAGCAGCCTTATGTATAGCAGAATGGAATGTACGCACTCTGTTGGACAGAACAACATCACAGCGCCCGGAAAGACAGACTGCGCTTATGGCCCTGGAAATGAACAGGTACAATGTAGACATAGCTGCACTTAGTGAAATAAGATTGTCTGGATATGACAGCTTGGAAGACCATGGGTACATCTTCTTTTGGAGTGGGAGATCAACTCAAGAAAGGAGAGAAGCATGAGTGGGCTTTGCAGTTAGAAAGGAGATAGCAGCAATGCTTAATGAGGAACCGGTGCCAATCAGTGACAGGATAATGACTATGAGACTCCCACTACAGTGGAAGATGTATGCCACACTCATCAGTGTATATGCCCCAACAATGACCAACACAGAGGAGGTGAAGGAAGAGTTCTACAGTGAATTTACGTGAGACTATCAGGCGTGTACCAACTGATGACAGGTTAATACTCGTTGGAGATTTTAATGCCAGAGTTGGTTCGGACACTGAGAAATGGAAAGGAGTGCTAGGCAGTCATGGAGTAGGCAAGTGCAATGCTAATGGAGAACTTCTATTTCCACTATGTTCAGAGTACAACCTTGTGATAACCAACACTCTATTTAAGCACAAGGACACACACAAGAAGACATGGATGCACCCGAGATCCAAGCACTGGCACTTATTTGACTACATCATTGTCATGCAGAGAGACATAAGGGATGTATTGGACACCAGAGCAATGACAGGCGCGGACTGTGGTACTGATCATGTTATGCTGAGGTCTAGATTAAGGATTTGCAGACGAAAACAGCACTGCAGGACAGGTGCAAAGCCACCATGGAAGCTAAACACTAGTGCACTGAAAGGCCAAAAGAAGCAGGAAGAACTTACACAGGAAATGGATGAAAACTTGAAAGACTGGGACAGCAACAACTCAGAGAATGACAGAAGAGAAATGGGCAACACTGAAGGAAGCGGTGTATCAGATTGCGAGTGATGTATTAGACCACCCTGAGAGGAAACATCAAGATTGGTTTGATGAGCATGATGAACACCTGAAGAAACTACTAGAAGCGAGGAATACAGCTAGGCAGGAACACCTACAGTGTAACACAAGGTCGAAGAAGAAGAAATACTCAAAGACTCAGAGTGAGCTACGGAAGTACACCAGAGAGATGAAGTCCAACTGGTGGGATGAAAAAGCGGAGGAACTTCAAACTGCAGCAGACAGAAAGGACATGAAAACATTCTTCACAGGTTTGAGAGAAATCTAAATTTAATTAAATTAAATCACCCTTTATTGTCATTCAACCATACAACCAATCATGTACAGTAGAACGAAATTGTGTTTTTCCTATCTACAGTGTTAATCACACACACCCCATATGTAGAATCAGAGGGCCGCTGCCATGCAAGGCGCTGCCACAGATTTCCCTCCTCCATTCCATTATTGCTGAGCACCAAGCTGGACGGCAGGAAGTTCCGCTTTTATATGGTCTTCAGCATGATCCGGCTGGGATTTGAACCCCTGACTCCCGTGTGTGGGGCGAATGCTCTACCAACTGAGCCACCACTTCGGTACACTCTATGGCCCTAAACCAAGAGGATTGATCCAACTAAAGGCTATGGATGGTGAAACTGTTTTGCAGGAGAAAGACAAGATCCTGGACAGATTTGCAGACCACTTTGACCAACTACTAAACAACCCTGGAGATCTTACTGAAGAGGCTAAAGAAGCTCTAGTGCAGCGACCAGCTGTATCAAGTCTGGATGAACCATCAAATTTTGATGAACTAATGGCAGCTATCAGGACAACACAGGATGGTAAAGCTCCAGGAAGGGATGGAATTCCAGCAGAAGTGTGGAAATTTGGTGGTATTCAGCTGACCAACTGCCTGCACAAGCTCATCCAAGAGATATGGGATGCCCAGAAAGTACCTCAAGACTGGAAGGATGCAAGTATTGTGCCTTTGTTCAAGAAAGGTGACAGGAAAGATTGTGGAAATTACCGAGGTATGTCACTGCTAGCCGCTATTGGTAAGATTCTCTCACGTGTACTACTGAACAGACTCAATGAACATATCTTGCAGAATGTACTACCAGAAACCCAGTGCGGCTTTAGAAGTGGAAGAAGCACAATGGACATGATTTTCTGCTTGAAACAGGTTCAAGAAAAGTGTATCGAACAGAACATGCCGCTTTATGTAGTTTTCATGGACTTCAGTAAAGCCTTCGATACTGTTTCGCGACAAGGACTTTTGCAGGTACTCAAGAAATATGGCTGTACAGAGAAGTTTGTCAGCCTGATCGAGGCACTCCATACAGGTGTGCAAGCAAACGTGGCAATGAGTGGTTCAGTATCTAAAGACTTTTCAGTAAGCAACAGGGTGAAACAAGGGTGTGTGCTGGCACCTACACTCTTCACGCTATATCTGGTAGTCATGCTTGAGGTGGCCTTCAAAGACACTTCAGAAGGAGTATACATTCAAACAAGGAAAGAAGCAGACTTGTTCAGTGTGGCACAGTTTAAAGCCAAGATTAAAACATCAATAAAGGTAATAAGAGAAATGCTCTTTGCTGACGACAGTGCTCTAGTTGCACACAGCATGGAAGATATGCAATCTTTAGTGGAGAAATATGCAAGAGCAGCTAGCCGATTCAGCCTCCAAATCAACATCAAGAAGACAGAGTGCCTTTATCAACCACCAAAGTTCCAATTATCAACATCACTACCAGAAGAGTGTTATGACCCGAGCGCGGCTTCTGATCACGCTCGGGCTAAGTTATGTTTCGCTGCCGGCCTTGACAGTTGCGGGCTGTATTCTGGCCTCACCGGGCTCTTATTGTGAAAGTGCTCGGTGGGGTTTCCGCCTGTCAACGGCCGGTCAGCTGATTGTAATTATCGTCGTTAGTGCTTCGCCTTCTTAAGCCCGGCACTGGCGGCGGTAAGACGCAGCAGTGTCAGTCGTTCTTCGTCTGAGCTACGGCTGCTTTGGACTGTTACCTACCTCGTCTGCCTGTGGTTGACCGTCGCTTCCCCAGGACCAGTAAGTGAGCTGTTAGCCTTACCCCTCCCGGTGTGAGTAGACCTCTGTGTGTCTCTGCCTCAGCAGCCTGTGTAGTCATTACTCCATCAACCTTGCCTGTGTATGACCGTCTCCTCCTATGGACCTGTAAGAGAGCTGTTTAGCCTTATGCCTCCGGATGTGTGTAGACTTATGTGTCATTGCCCCTGCATCTTGTGTTGTTACTTTTCACCGTAATAAAACTCACTGAAACTCACTGGTGACTGTGTGGCGTCTTATGGTGGCTCGCGAGGGCCACCACATGACAGTACACTGCTGCCAAAACGGTGTTTACGGTGACGCCAACCCGAGACACAATTCACCAGTGGGTTCGAGTTTTTGGACATTTCCTTTTTCCTGTCTGGGTACTGTGTATGTGAAGAATGCCGTCGCGGAGGGGCCGCGTTTGGAGTCCGAGCCACGAGCTGACAGGTGTGCTGGAAGTCGTGGATGAGCTGCTCATCTCCGCTTCCCTGCTGGATTATGACCACGGCATACACTGGTACCTGGACGCTGCCGAAGATATTCTTTGTCATCTCTCTCCCCGCTACGCCGACCACCCGGAAGTCGACGCGAGGAGGGAAGACATCGCCGCGCAATGCGAAATATACCTGATGATGGAGGAGGAACGCGGCATGAAGCAGGAGAAGAGGCACTCCTGCTCTTTGCCTATGGATCCCGATCCTGTCCTCGATCCGTTTTGGGAGTTCGCACCGTCTGGGGGCCGGCGAAGGCGTAGGCGCCACGGCTGGGCGCATCTTCGGCAAGCTCCTACTCCGGATCCAGTTCCGGGCCACCGGGATGACCCCCTCAATCAGCCAGCTGCTGTGAGTGAGCTGAGTCCTGTGCCGGTGGGCTCCGTCCATGGGTCCTTTTCTACCACCCAGCGAGTGAGGGAAGGAGCAATGTCCGCTACAGCTGATACCATCCTCCCTCCGGGAGACAGGCAAGTCCAATTTCACTGGTCTATTTATCATAGTGATCTGTCTTGTCTGACTCCTGGGGGTGAAGCTCGGGGTTCGCAGCTCCCTGAGTTTCTTTCCCCAGCTGTAGCCATTTGTACTAAACCTGCTGCCTCTGTGTCTCCTCCTGCTGAGCGGTCCTCGGCGTTAGTCCCACGCTGTCGAACGAGGGGGAGGCCTGCAGCTCTGGGAAATATCCCGGCCCTGCAGCCTTGTTTTGGACAGAGGAGGAGAACGGACTGCGATGAGGAGCCAGTGCCGACGAGAGAGCGTCCCCAGGGGTCCTCAGGGATGCAGCCCAAGTCAGCAGGTCGAGGGTCCTCTGCCCCCACGCCATACGGGTTATTGACGTGGACGCCAGCGCGTGAGGATCCAGCTGCAGAGACCATCAGGCCGGCTGTGGAACCCGACGCAGCCGAGTGGGAGCCCAACGACGAGTGTCTTCTTGAACCTGGATCGGCGAAGTCCTGGACGGCTCCAGAGCCCGAGTGCAGGCAAGTGCTCTTCCTTGTTTTCCTGTATGGTGTGTTAGAGCATTTTTGCCTGCCTCATGGGGAGGCGAGTGAGGGGCAGCCGTCTGCTGCACCCGAGCTCGTCTCGCTGGGCTCTGGCGCTGCCGGTGGAACTGATCCCGGTCCTCTCCTGTTCTTTGAGCACCTCCACAGCGTTACCGGTCCGGAGCCAGTCAAGGTCACGGGACTGGGGGTTCCAGGTTCGGGGATGGAGGTCGTCGCCGGTGCCGTCATGACCCAGTCGGGGTCCGACGTGTGGGCCGAGGTGACCCAGTCGGGGTCCGACGCGTGGGCCGAGGTGACCCAGTCGGGGTTCGACGTGGGTGCAGCGATGACCCAATCGGGGTCCGACGTGGGTGCAGCGATGACCCAATCAGGGTCCGACGAGGTCCAGTGGGGGTCCAGCGCAGGTGCGGCTGCGACCCAATCAGGATTCGAGGGGGTCCAAGTTTTTGGTTGTCCCCCTCTCAGGAGCCACCAGCTGGGGGCCGTTAGAGGTTTGTGTTTGGCAGACTGGCGCTCTCCTGTCTTGTCGTCTTCAGGCGGGCGGCTGCATGCAATTCCTCCACGGTCCTGGTGGTTGTGGGATGCGGGTCAGCCACCCGAGGAACTGCTTCGTGCGTTCGGCGTCTTGGGTTGGCCACCCAATAAACTGTTTTTGCTACGGGGTGACCTGGTTCGGCCACCAGAGGACTTGTTTCTGGGGGCCTGGGACTGGGGCAGGCCACCTGATCATGTACTGTGTTTGTGGGACTATCTGTGGGCCCATACGGTGCCTAGTCATGTCAAGTACGTTTAGCAACTTTTTTTTGTTGTTTCACGTAGTCATAGTCAAGTCAAGTTAAAGCAATTTTAGATTGCCTCATGTTTCTTCTTTTTGAAGGCCACAGTCTAGTCATAGTCAAGTTAAAGCAACTTTAGATTGCCTCATGTTTCTTCTTTTTGAAGGCCACAGTCTAGTCATAGTCAAGTTAAAGCAATTTTAGATTGCCTCATGTTTCCTTTTTTTTGGAAAGCCACAGTTCAGTCATAGCCAAGTCAAGTCAAAGCAATTTTAGATTGCCTCATGTTTCCTTTTTTTTGGAAAGCCACAGTTTAGTCATAGTCAAGTTAAGTCAAGCAATTTTAGATTGCCTCATGTTTCTTTTTTTTGTAAGCCATAGTTAAGTCAAGTCAGAGCAATTTTAGATTGCTCCATGTTTCTTTTTTTTGTAAGCCACAGTCTATCTATAGCTAAGTTATATCAGAGCAATTTTAGATTGCCTCATGTTTTTTGTTTTTTTTTTTTTTTGAAAGCCACGGTCTAGTCATAGCCAAGCTATGTCAAGCAATTTTAGATTGCTCCATGTGTGTTTGTATGTATTTCTTGTTTTGTTTGTGCTTAGGTTGCCTCATGTGTTTTTTTTTTGAAAGTCAGTCTAGTCATGGTCACGTTATGCCAAGCAATTTTAGATTGCTCCTTGTGTGTTTCCATGTATTTTTGTTCCATAGTTATCGTGCGTTTCCATGTATTTCTTGTTCCATAGTTATCGTGTGTTTCCATGTATTTCTTGTTCCATAGTTATCGTGTGTTTCCAGGTATTTCTTGTTCCATAGTTATCATGTATTGAGGTTGTTTGGGAGTATGATTTTGGCATGTTAAGTTTGGGTTTTTGAAGAGATCCTTACTTTGGGTTCTTTACCACGTGGGATTATGTACTTTGGAGTTAGACGGGTTGTCTGTGGTCCCCATGGGAAGACGTTCGGTGTCAGGTGCTTATGCTCTTTATGGTTTTGTATCCCTTGTATTTTTAGTCATGTCTTGTTTTTTCTGATTTCGTCATGGTTCTGGGGGAAATTGATGTATTCTTTTTCCTTTTGGTTTAGGGTCTTGTTCATGGGTTGGTTCTCTCCCTCCACATCTGTCCCCCTACCTCCCACCCTGGGGGGGCGGGGGGGGGCAGGATGGTTCCTTGGGGCGTTCGGAGTCCGCCCGTGGAGGGAGGGTACTGTTATGACCCGAGCGCGGCTTCTGATCACGCTCGGGCTAAGTTATGTTTCGCTGCCGGCCTTGACAGTTGCGGGCTGTATTCTGGCCTCACCGGGCTCTTATTGTGAAAGTGCTTGGTGGGGTTTCCGCCTGTCAACGGCCGGTCAGCTGATTGTAATTATCGTCGTTAGTGCTTCGCCTTCTTAAGCCCGGCACTGGCGGCGGTAAGACGCAGCAGTGTCAGTCGTTCTTCGTCTGAGCTACGGATGCTTTGGACTGTTACCTACCTCGTCTGCCTGTGGTTGACCGTCGCTTCCTCAGGACCAGTAAGTGAGCTGTTAGCCTTACCCCTCCCGGTGTGAGTAGACCTCTGTGTGTCTCTGCCTCAGCAGCCTGTGTAGTCATTACTCCATCAACCTTGCCTGTGTATGACCGTCTCCTCCTATGGACCTGTAAGAGAGCTGTTTAGCCTTATGCCTCCGGATGTGTGTAGACTTATGTGTCATTGCCCCTGCATCTTGTGTTGTTACTTTTCACCGTAATAAAACTCACTGAAACTCACTGGTGACTGTGTGGCGTCTTATGGTTGCTCGCGAGGGCCACCACATGACAAAGAGATCAGCATTGGTACAGAGCTACTAGTCAAGTGCAAAACTTTCAAGTATCTAGGGAGTACTGTTTCAGAGAATGCTAGGCTAGAGGATGAACTATCTCTCAGAATGGGAAGAGCAAGCGCTGTGTTTGGAAACTTGAGGGAGAGACTGTGGAACAATCGACATGTGTCTATCCGTGTGAAATGCAAAGTGACAGAGCGACAGTACTGGCTACTCTATTGTACGGTGCTGAAACTTGGACTGTCTACAGAGTGCAGGTGAAGAAACTCCATGCGTACATGATGAGACACCTTCGAGCCATAATGAACATCTCATGGAAAGACAAGATAACCAACATAGAAGTGTTGAAACGAGCTGGTCTACCATCAGTGGAGGACATGCTAATACAGATGAACCTGAGATGGCTCGGACATGTTGAGAGGATGGACCACCAGCGTCTCCCTCGGCAGTTACTCTACTCACAGTTATTTGAGGGCAAACGCAATCAGGGTAGACCAAGGCTCAGATTTAAAGACACTGTAAAAAGAAACTTGAAGAAGCTGGACATAGACAGGAGTTCCTGGCAGTGGAAGGCTAAGGACAGAGCTGTGTGGAGGAATCTGATCAGACCTAAATGAAACAGTCATTGTCGCCCACAACAGACTGCTGTGATGATGATGATGACCACATTGCTGGGATATTTAGTGACTGTCTTTGCTTTTGTGTGTTTAAACCAGGTAATTTCAAACTGCCTGAAGTCTTAAGTAAAGGAGTAATAATAAATACACATGCTTCAGCTTATCTCATGAACTGAGAAAACTATTAACATCAGATGTTCAGAGTTGTTGATAATGAAACATTATCAACATTGTAAATTGTCAAGATGATATAGAGTACAAGACAAATGCTGTTAACCGAAGGACCACTCCGAGAGGCCCTGTCTGTGGTAGCTGTGGGTCCCCATCGCGCTAGCACAGAGCACGTTTTTGCCTGGCAAGAGGACAACGGTGTAGCAAATGTGGACGTTTGAACCACTTCACCAGAGTGTGCCGGTCGCCGGCGCCGTGAAGCCCACCACGCAAGCAAAGCTGCCCGCCAACAACCACCATTCATGCAGTAAGCCCTGACATCAATGGTTATGCATACGGCATGGTTGAACTAGATGGTATAGCTGTACCACTACTGCTCCACGTGGTGGCAGTTAGGTCGATGTTAAACTGGGCCACGGTGAAGAAATTTTTCCCCAACAACAAAATTAAGAAGAACCCAATAAAGCTGTATGGATACAGCAGTCACAGACTCTGTAATGTAGGAACAGTTGAGCTAACGGTCTACTACAAGTCAAAGATTGTGTACAACTTCACGTTCCAAGTGGCAGCACACGGTGACATTATGGGATGTGACCTCTTCTACAGACTGGGTTTCGCTCTTCAAGACAGCGCCGGGTTTGAATGGTCCGGGTGCAGCAACTGGGGCATGACGGACCTCGACGACGACAACGTGGTGTGGGATGAGAAAATTCAGGGCGGCGCCAACACCAAACCATCCACCCCGCGCACTCAGGAGGAGAGCTGCCCGGGAGGGGGGCAGCAGCCAGATTTGCCTCCGTTCCTCACCCAGCCAGAGCTGCAGGAGAGGGAGCCTGTGCACGCAGAAAATCTAGAGGCACAACAACAACCAGGCATAGACACTCTTCACGACACAGCACAAAAGAGCACATCAGACGAGGGAGAGGAGGAACCGGACTGCTTCCGTACCTGTGCTCAACATCAGTCTACGGAGGTTACAACCAAGCCGATGGGTGAAGAGTCCAACACAGCGAATGACACAGGAGAGACACCGGACACCTTCCGTACCCACTGCCCACCTCAGCCTACAGAAACAGCGACAACAACAACGGGTGAAGGGTCCACAACAAACACAGTAACAACAGAACTGTCACAGCACGACAGAGATCCTAAGCCGGATGAGCAGGCAGCGCCACCAGGATCACAGTGACACATGAAACCGAGCAAGGCGCCACCCCAAGTCATGGACTGGGTTTGGGTTCATACCGGAGAGAGACTGGGACGGCGACTGACCGGGCCACAGCTGACAAGACAACGGGCGCTGCTAAGGATCATGGCGAAACTGGGATCAGCATGCTTTCGATTGACAGACGGTTTGGTTTGGCACGCAAACTTACTACGGTGTATCCAGGTGGCTGCTCCAGACGGCGAGGCTTCACAGGAGTCAGCTGCCGTAGTGTGGGACCCAGGCCCCAGCGTCATGGGGCCCTGGCCCCGGGGGTCCGACAGCTCCAGGGATGCGTCCGCCACGGGCCCGCTACAGGGCCCCTTCGACAGAACTGCTTTCCCCATGGAAGACTGTTAAGAAAAAAAAAAGACTGGTTCAGGTAGGAGCACAGCTGACACAGGTGGCAGAATAACCCACCCAGCTGCGTTGGGTCCAGCGATGGTCTACCTGCAGACCCTAGTTCCAAGTTCTGAGTAAGTTCTAAAATGTTGAATTCTCTTGAATAAAGAAATGTTGTGTGTTTAATAAAAAAGTGTTGAAAATGTGGGCTTATAAATGCACCAAATTGGGGAGGGCTAATTAGCTGATGTATGTTCTGTGTTTTTGCAAGGGGGAGAAGAATGTGGTGTATGAATAAAGGGTATATCCGGAGTGGAACGCAGCCTGCGGCAGACGTCACCACACCAGTATACGTATATTGGGCGGTCCGCCATCTCACTGCATGTAGATGTGGTAGGATGCGGGTTACGGCTAGAGTGCATGTCCAGAGGACTGAGTGTACACGTGCTTAATACTATGTCTGTTTGTAATAAAGTTCAGTTCGAGCACAGCATCCTCGTCCGTCTTCATTCCAGGCTTGTGGACAAAACGCAGCAATTTTAAAAGCCTGCGATAGGTGGCCTAATGTTAATGATGAATTAACTATCTGAAGAATAGATTTACTTATAAATGGAACAATTTCTTTAAATAACTTGTTAGGAATGGGTTCTAACAGACAAGTTAAAGGCTTGGATGAGGAAATTATTTTATCTAACTCTAAAAGGTTAATTTGAGTAAACTGGCCCAGATGAATGTCAGTTGAAGGAGTTCCATTTGTTACTGTATTTAAATTGATTATGGGAGGGATCTGACTGATTTTTTTCTCTGATAGATGAAATTTTATTATTGAAGAAGTTCAAAGTCCAAACTAGTAAGCTCTAAGGGAATGCTAGATCTGACAGAGTCCTGACTTTTTGGGTGCTTTCACACTTAAATTTGCTTACTTTGGTCCCAATCAGTTGATAAGTTTGTTACTTGGTATCATTTTCTCTTGGTTTGGTTACCTTTCACACAGGCAGAAATTCAAACAGACCAAGCTGTATCACATGAAATCCCGCGAGACTTACGTCAGAATGTTGTCTGTTCATATTGGTCAGATTTTTTTTTTTTGACCATGAGAACAGGCTGCGTTGTCGAGCTGGTTGGCAGCAAGTACAAAATTTTCGCTAAGAAGATAAAAAGCAAAAAAGCCTTTCTGGAGAAATTTGCCTTGTTTCAGTGAACATCAGAGTCAGCCCATACAGGAGGGTGGTGAGTGGGATGGGGATGGGGTGCAAGTAATGGGTAAAAGGGGGCCAAAGAAGAAGAAACAGGAGGATGGGTCTCAGGGTAGTGACACGAATAGTGTTGCGCGGGATAAAATTCATAGTTTTAAGATGACATCACACAGCTACCAGTCGCGAAATGAGCAGCCATATTGAGTGGGAAGCTGCAGAGGGAATTCTATTTCATTAAAGCCAAAAATTATATAAATATAATGCACTACTGTGGAGTAATTTGTTGTACAAACACTGGTGGGAAGGAGAAAGTGTTTTTTTAATCAATTACCTGGAATTATTTTGAACCAAGGCAAGTCAACTCGGGAACTATCAGAGAAACGGAGGTGAATTTGGCTTTCTCCTATTAGTATTAGTAGAGATGATGTGGCGCCTGTTATGTATGTAAATGGTGAACCAATGACAAGACCAAATGGTGAACAAGACAGGACTTTATTATAGACTTACAGTTTATACAGAGGCGGTCCCGCTAGGCTGAGAGGTGGTCAAAGAGACCGCCCCTCTTCCGCACAGCCCTCTTATACTCTGGTTCTGCCACCACCCGTGTCACACCATATGTCCTAAGTACAACACTACAGCGCCTTCCTTGTATTTCAGCTTGCTGGTGCTCTAACCATTTTGTACACAAGTGGACAAAATTGTTGGTACCCCTCTGTTAATGAAAGAAAAACCTACAGTGGTCACAGAAATAACTTGAATCTGACAAAAGTGGTAATAAATAGAAATTCTATGAAAATTAACCAATGAAAATCAGACAATGCTTTTGAATTGTGGTTCAACAGAATTATTTTTAAAAAAAACTCATGAAACAGGCCTGGACAAAAATGATGGTACACTTAACTTAATATTTTGCTGCACAACCTTTTGAGGCAATCACTGCAATCAAATGATTTCTGTAACTGTCAATGAGACTTCTGCACCTCTCAGCAGGTATTTTGGCCCACTCCTCATGAGCAAACTGCTCCAGTTGTTTCAGGTTTGAAGGGTGCCTTCTCCAGACGGCATGTTTCAGCTCCTTCCACAGATATTCCATAGGAATTAGATCAGAGCTCATAGAAGGCCACTTTAGAATAGTCCAATGTTTTGCTCTTAGCCATTCTTGGGTGTTTTTAGCTGTATGTTTTGGGTCATTATCCTGTTGCAAGACCCATGACCTGCAACTGAGGCCAAGCTGTCTGACACTGGGCAGCACATTTCTTTCTAGAATACCTTGATAGTCGTGAGATTTCATTGTACCCTGCACAGATTCAAGACACCCTGTGCCAGATGCAGCAAAGCACCCCCAGAACATAACAGAATCTCCTCCATGTTTCACAGTAGGGACAGTGTTCTTTTCTTGTTATGCTTCATTTTTGCGTCTGTGAACATAGAGCTGATGTGCCTTGCCAAAAAGTTCCAGTTTTGTCTTGTCTGTCCATAGGACATTCTCCCAGAAGCTTTGTGGCTTGTCAACATGCAGTTAGGCAAATTCCAGTCTGGCTTTTTTATGATTTGTTTTCAACAGTGGTGTCCTCCTTGGTCATCTCCCATGAAGTCCACTTTGGCTCAAACAACGACGGATGGTGCGATCTGACACTGATGTACCTTGACCTTGGAGTTCACCTTGAATGTGTTTAGAGGTTGTTCTGGGCTCTTTTGTTACCATTCGTATTATCCGTCTCTTCCATTTTTTATCAAGTTTCCTCCTCCGGCCATGTCCAGTGAGGTTGGCTACAGTCCCGTGGATCTTAAATTTCTGAATAATATGTGCAACTGTAGTCACAGGAACATCAAGCTGCTTGGAGATGGTCTTATAGCCTTTACCTTTAACATGCTTGTCTATAATTTTCTTTCTAATCTCCTGAGACAACTCTCTCCTTTGCTTCCTCTGGTCCATGTTTAGTGTGGTACACACCATGTCACCAAACAGCACAGTGTAGGATGAAGAGCCTATAAAATTATTTGTCATAAGGTACAGGAATTATTTATTTTATTTAATAGTGGGTGTGAAAGGGGCGGAGTTGAACCCTCACTTCTACACCCGCTAAATTAAATAAAAGCACTCGTAAAAGGGGCACCAGTCCTAACGGACAATAAGATTAACTTTAATTTTAATTAATTTTGTACCTTAAATTACTTAATGAATCAGTCTCAAAGTTTCAGTGAGTTTTTGTCCTGCCGTGATTAGGAAACCTGTATATGCGAAAGGAAAACGCTTCAACTGCTCTTATTCACTCGTTTATTAAAATCATCCAGGTTACATGGCATGGCGTTCAAATGATGAATAAACAGATTCAGATGATGACAGCGTAAAATATCACATCAACTGATATTGGATTCCTGAACATAAAATCCAGCATTACACCTCTGTAGAACCAAGGAGAAACAGACTTATGTTTCAACAGTAAATGATGCTGGAATGTTTTGGAATGTTTTAACAAAACATCACAATTTTATGGGGAAAATTCATAAGCTAATTATCTAAAAATGACTCCTGAATTAATCTACAAAATTTTAAGGGCAGTTACTTAAAAATGACTGAAAGTTTTCGTTCAGTTTACAGTCCTATCCTGTGGCTGAGACTAATTGAGCCCTGAAATACGGGCGATATTCAATTGTAATTTAATTGTTAGGACATCACGTTTTAACCCAGAAATAGGAGGAATAAGTCTCACTCACACACGGCCGTAGGTCCAAATCCCGCTGGTCGGTACCGCTGGGTTTTTTTTGAAGCTCGGACGTCGGGAGGAAGCGGCTGCTTTCCTCACTCACAGCTGTGGGGCGATAACTTAGCTGGGTGGCCCTTCAAAGAGACATTTGCAGCCGTGGGTGGTTTTGTCTCAGGGCGGCGTGAAAAGTCCTTGGGAAAAGAATCCAAATTTGGGGTCTCTTGTAGCTGGATCGACCCAAAACTGAAGGAAAATCTTCTCAGTCTCTGTTCTCTTTAACTAGGCAAATTAAAGGTCCACTTTAATGGCGTGAAAAGTCATTAAAAAAAGTGTTAGAAAAACATTTACTAGGATAAGAATGGCTTCTGAGGTGAAAGAAAAAGTTTGAGAATTTGATTCTCTAAAAAGGGACGAGCTCTAAAGAAAAATGGTTTCTCCTCAGTTTCCAGAATATAAGAAAAGATTTGACAAACACACAGAATAAAATAAAACTTCACAGGGCCTTGAAACGGTGGAATAAAATCTTCTTCTGAGATCTAGATTACTATTCTGCTTCTTTAATCTGAATTTAGTTCCTAATCTTTCTCAAAATCTCTTTCTTCTTTCTGTGTTTCTAATTCTTAATTCTATTTCTAGCTAATCTTCCTGCCTGTTGTCTGATCTCTGACTTTTTCAAATCTCTTAACTGTGCTGTGACTCAACTGTTAACCCTGTTTTTTCTCATGTCTTTTCTCTTATGTGTACTCAAATCTAACTTCTGTCTTTTAAAGTTACCTCGCCGGGTCGTAAAACTGATGAGGTCAGTCGTCAAACGACCAATCTACTCTTTCAGAATCAGTTTGAAATGGCTGTTATCCAATGTGAAAACATTTCTTTGTTTGAGAGCAGCCAACCAAATGGAGACACCATCCCATGAATTTTCAGAGGGAAAAATCAACAGTCAGTTCTTATAAGATAAATGCTCAATATAAAATCTAACTAAATTAAATGACTTGGCTAATATATGGTGATCATGCATTTATACCATTACTCCAATAACACTCATGAATATAACATTTCTTATACATAATTATAATACATGCATTCACATTTAGATCAAGATTAGAACAGCAGAACATGCAGCAAACCATGGTTGGTGATAAGGGGGATGATTTTCAGTGTCCTTAGGATCCAGGATAAGCTGAAAGAAACTTAATATTTAGAACAAATTAAAAGTCATCCTACGTACTGAAAACACATTCCGTAGGTATCCGCTAGGAGGTACTGTTGAGCTGTAGATGATTTCCTTAGTATCTGGCGAAGGCCTGGACAGCATAGGCTATAAAACTGTCAGATTAAGTGGTTTATGACTCTTTTAAAAACATTGGTTTCCTGTGAAAAGGTACGTTATCAAATGCAGTGTTCATGTTGAGAGGTCTGGTCTCCTGAGTTTTATGTTCCTTTGAGCCTTTAAAAGCAAACTCTGATCCTTACAATCTCTGCAAGTGGCAATTGTTTACATTGGGGTCCTGGGAAAGCAAGCATCTTTGGTCAGGTCTGGAAGAAGCCTGCATGAGTCAGCAAAAAGCCAGTGATATTCCTGAGAAGGCAGAAAGGTGATATTCCTGTGTAATGAATAAATTGAAATTCCTGTAAACTGGAGAGAAGTGATCTTGTCTTGGTTTTGAGGAGGACGATGATGCTACAGTTCCCCCCTTTGTAGCGATGGTGAGCATCGGTCAGCGTCGGTACACATCCATGGCAGCTTCGTCTCCTTGGCAACACTTGACCTAAATACTGGGTTAAAAGGTTTGTGTGATGTCCATACACACTAGCATGCAAACAGTATCTATTACTAAGTACAGATCTTTGACTTTGGTTTACTGGAAGGACTTCCATGAATTTCCAAAAATAATTTGAATATGGACAAATGTAGATTATAAAATTGACTTGGAGTAGTAAGCTAAGGCATAGGTCTTGAAATGACTCAAAAATTCTAGCTACAAAAATAGGTGCGTAGTCTTACATACCTGAGGTAGGAATTTTGGTTCACGATGAAATAGCTATCATAGTTGTCCAAAAAAAAAGGAAAATAGTTTGAATGGGTACAAAAATCAAAATGGAGTGCAAGAGCTATATATAAAAATATAGGTTTGTATATAAGCATGCATATAACTTTTAAAAATTCTAAAAATAAAGAAAAATAAAAGTCAAAACAAAGAATGCAAAACAAAAATGTATTGCTTATCTGAGGTAGATGTTTAGGTTAAGCAATATTGAGTTAATTCAAGGAGGTTCGAATTGAATTGGTTTATTTGGACTAAACCATGGTTCCACAGAGGTCTTACTCAGAGGGTGCTTGAGACCTTTGTTCTGGAAGACTGAGCGAGCATGGGGAGTCATCATTGTTCTTTGAGTGGCAATGAGGAATAACTTTGTGACATCTGAAACAGAGGCAAGAAGCGGTGAAGGCAGACTCGTTGTCAAAGTGTTAGCTGAAAGTCTAATATTTTTGGCTACCTTTCGAAGAAACACAGACATTAGATGTGGGTGAGCAAAGTCACCCTCTAACATGAAGAGTGACAAGTCCAAGACCTTGTTGAGTTTGAATGAGGCTTTGGAGCAAACATTCAAAACCAACACAGTATCTTGCAAAGTTTTGGTAACAGTTGGTGGTTCAACTGTCTGGCATTTCAGTGTAGCGGTGTTGACTGATTTAACAGTAGACGTGCTAAGGGTAGCAAGGGGCCCTAATGATGAGGCCGTGGTTGAGAATCTACTTAAGGATTGTTGACTTCTTGTCTGGGTTCTGTCCAGTTCTAACTGGGCGAAAGTAGGTGAGAGTGCTAGGTAGAGGGCTAAACTGAAAAACAGGAGGGCCATCGTCCTGGCCAACAAATAGAAGTGAGTCATTTTAATCTTGAGCTTCTTGTCAGTTTTCCTTTTCTTGAGGTACCTGAGTGGTAGGTGAAAGTTATTCTTAGAGGTGGAACAACTTTGTTAGAGGCTGAGCTCTAAGCTATTAGTGTTTATCACCTTTAGAGGGTTTTGTGATTATTGACTTAAGCTAGTGATGTTGTTGATTTTGTTTGTACTACTTTGAAATAGTAACTTGATGATACTGAAAGAAATTTTGCGGGGTCTTTTAAGGTTAGATTTTAAGGAAGTCAGTTAGTTTGGGTTAACTTTCTCCTTTTGAAGGTTTAATGCAGTTACCTGATTGAGGAAGAGGAATGCGACCGAGAATGTCTGAGGCTGATAGTCAGCTAACAGTTATCTATCGGGCGCAAACAAGATTTAGGTTTGTTTACTGACTTAATGGAACAGTGTTGTCCCCGACAAGTCCCATGGGGTTTTTGTAAGCTTTGATTTGATTACGATGGACCCATTTGGAGATGGGGTCCTGGCGACCTTTGCTTATTTTGATTTGGTAAACGACCGGAGAGAGTTTATCTGTGATCGTGTGTGGACCTGTCCACCTGGGGAGGAACTTCCGAGCGAGTTTTCCTGCTCGTTTGTTGGTCTGTCCTGTCTGAGGAATGAAAGCATAATAGAAAACCTTGTCTCCCACTTGGAGTTCGTCATGTGAGGCTTTCTGATCGTAGTAGGCTTTGCGTCCTTCAGCTGATCGGTCCAAATGTTTTTGGGCAAAGGCAAAAGTCTGTCGGAGATGTTTGGTCAGGTCAGTCATGTACTGGTGAGTAGTGTAAGCTGTAGCAACACTGGCTTCTCCAGGTTGGTAGAGTAAATGCAGGGGCAAAGTCATTTGCCGGCCTGTCATCATTTCAAAAGGTGACACCCCCGTAGCTTCATGGGGTGTGGCTCGGATGGCCATTAAGACCAGCGGGAGCTTTACATCCCAGTCTTTTTGGTGTGGTGAAACATACTTCTTCAGTATGTTGATCACAGTTCGGTGGGTTCTTTCAACCTGTCCGGAGGATTGTGGGTGGTGACTAATATGGAAGTTAGCTTTAACTCCCAAGGTTTCCCACAGTTGTCGCATGACTTCGGCGGTGAAATGAGTGCCGCGGTCAGAGTTGATTCGGCTTGGCAGACCAAACCTAGAGAATACGTGGTTCATCAACAAGTAGGCCGTGGTTTCTGCCGTGTCATTAGGAGCAGGCAGGCACTCGACCCATTTGGTGAAAGCACATGTGACTGTGAGGAAGTATTTGTTTCCTCTGGCTGACCATGGAAGGGGACCTACCCAGTCAATTTGGAGGTCAGACCATGGGAATGAAATGCCTCTTTTCTGTAGGGGTGCTCGATGCATCGGGTTGGTTGGTTGAAACTGGCAACATACGAGACATCCCTTGATGTAGTCGGCTACATCCTTTCGCATGTATGGCCAATATGCCACTTGTTTGAGCGCGTTGTACGTCGCTTTGACGCCTTTGTGTCCTGCAGTTGGGAGATCATGGGCATGAACAATCATCACCCCCCTCTGGTTACGAGGGACCACAAGCGCAGGCGTAGGGAGTTCATCGGAAACATGAACTAGAATGCCATTTCGCAGCTGCAAGGATGATCGTGCGGCAAAAAGTGGCTTCAAGTCTGGAGTGTCAGCGAGATCCGAGTCGGATGGTGCATTAAGTGCAGGATCTGAGATGTATTGTATCATTTTATGGACCGCAGGGTCAAGGGTTTGAAGAGAGATAAGGTCAGCGTCAGTGAAAACAGGGTCAACCGCAAGGGGACCTGTGGTTTGTGTCGTGTCCTGGGCCCTGTTAGTCTGGGCCCTAGTGACTGCGCAGAATGTAGGGGTGGGTGGGTGGGACTGTGAAGTCGGCACCTGAGCAGAATCAAAGGACCAGGGTGTGCCTTGTATAGCTCCTTGTTTTGCAAGTGAGTCCACAAGGTCATTCCATTCTTTGTCCTGACCTGGTGTGCGCGAGTGACCTCTGACCTTTTTCCAATACACTTGGAGGTTGTTGGAGGTGACCAGGTGATCACATGCCTTGAAAAGGTCTTGATGTTTAACCGGTTTGCGGTTGGAGGTTATAAAACCTTTGGCCTTCCAGAGTGTTAAATGACAAGTGAAACTGAGACGTGCATAGTTGGAGTCAGTGCAGATGACCAATGTGCGAATGCCATGGTCTACAGCAAGTTGCAGTGTAATGAGCACACCTGCGATTTCCGCATACTGAGATGATTGGGAACCCAGTTGATAGTTGTGGGGTTCACAAGGCTGATTGTTCAGCCATGCCACACCCACACCAGCACGAATGTGAGTTTCATGGTGAAAAGAACAACCATCGACATAGGCGGTGACCATATCTTGGCAGATGTTCTGGTCAAAGTAGTGATGGTTTGGGTCTTCAGTGAATGTAGGTGGCTCTGCATGAATGGATGGTCCTGGAGTGTCCTCAGAGCACCGTTGGCAGGCAGCCAAGTCTGTGCCGAGAGGGCTTCTCAACTTTTGTGCGTAGCGGACCTCCACATCAAAGCTTTGTAGGGCCATCAACCAGGAGGCTATTCTGGCATTTGTTACAACGCCTTCTCTGATGCGTTTTTTTTTTTTTTTTTTTTTTTTTTTTTTTTTTTTTTTTTTGTTACTTATTTGTACCCGTAGGTAGATTCGGTTTGCAGTCTGGTGACAAGCCACCGGCTGCTGGTCGCTGCGTGCGCGAGCGCCCTAAACCTACATGTTTTTGGTATGCGGGAGGAAACCGGAGAAATCCCGGAGTAAACCCGCGCAACACGGGGAGAACATGCAAACTCCACACAGCTCACTGTTGGTCGGGGGCTGGAATCGAACCCACGATCCCCGCGATCCCCCGGCCGAGGGTAAAACTGTGCTGCCACAGTGCTAAACCACTGCGCCACCGTGCAGCCCGTTGACTGTTAAGGAAGACCACTGGTTGGTGGTGAGTCTCAACTGTGATTCTCTGGCCTCCCACATAGTTGGAGAAATGCTTGATTGCCCATACAGTGGCCAGAAGGGCTTTTTCACAGTCCGAGTATTTCAGTTCCGGACCAGAGAGGGTTTTGCTGGCATAGGCCACGACTCGTTTGTCGTGGTCGTAGATTTGGTATAATCCAGCACTTAAGCAGTTGGCAGAGAATCCCACTTGTAAGAAGAATGGCTGGTCGCAGTTGGGATAGGCCAAACATGGTGCTGTGCATAACTTTTGCTTCAACGCTAGCATAGCCTGTTCTTGAGCCTCAGACCAAATGAAAGGGATGTCCTTTCGTAGGAGGTCTGTAAGGGGTTTTGCCAAGTCTGCATAACCCTCCATGAACTGACGTGAGTAATTGCATACCCCTAGGAAGCTCCGGAGTTCGGAGATGTTGGTAGGGGCTTTGATGTTTAACACACCTTGAATTCGTGCCATTTGTGGTAGTACCCCTTTGGATCCTACCAAGAGACCGACATAGTTGACTTTGGTTTTGCACCATTGGCATTTGGAGAGAGAAACTTTGGCTCCAGCTCGCGTGAGCTGGCCAAGGACATGGTCAATTTCAGTGAGGTGGGTGTCCAGAGTTGGACTCCGAATGAGAATGTCGTCAACATAGATAAGGTTACCTCTGTCTCGGGCGTCTGGACATGCTTTGTTCAAGAAAATGTTGAACTCTGCAGGAGAGTTGGCATAACCGAAAGGGCATCGGGTGAATGTGTATTGGCGATTCGCGAACGTGAAGGCCAGTTTGTGTTGGTCTTCAGCTTGGACAGGAATAGTCCAAAAACCAGAAGCAATGTCCAGTGTTGAGAAGTATTTGGCATCTTTGACTCTAGGGAGTTCTTGCTCCAGTTGAGTCATAGGCCACCTAGAGAGAGGAACTTGAGTGTTCAATTTCCTGTAATCAATGGTGAGTCTCCACTTACCATTGGGCTTTAGGACAGACCATAAGGGAGCCGAGTAGGTACTGTTGCATGGTCTGATTATGCCACGGTCCAGTAAATCATCGATTATTTCTTGTACTGGGCTGTACGAGGCCAAGGGAATCTTGTACTGTCTGACGTAGGTTGGAGGGGCGTCAGGTGGTGTAGGAATGCGTACTGAGTGGATTGTGGTCAGTCCACAGTCCAAGGAGTCTTTGGAGAAGGATTGTTCATACTTAAGAAGAACTTGGTGAAGTTTTTCACGTTCTTCGTCAGAGGTTAGGGCATCAGCATCAGCTACCACCTGTGCAATCTCTTCAGCGATAGTGAGGACTGGTTTCGGCGGAGCATTGCTGGGATTGTCATTGGTTTGCTGATCGGACTCCGATGGAAGGAGTTCAATGGCTTGGACAAGCATTTGGTCATTGTTAGTCAAGTCGATTCGTCCCACTGACTCTTTGTCAGGGGTTGGTATTGACACAAGAGCGATGGCCTTAGAAGGCTTAGTGTAAATGACTGTAGGTTCAAGAGAGTTGGGCCAAAGAGAATCGGGGAGGCCGCCTAGCACAGGAACAGTCAGTTCAAAATCGTGGAAATCTGTGGTGATGAGCCAGCCAAGAGGCGTGGCCTTGGGCAGGACGATGGTCTCTGCCGTGGGATTGTTAACCGGTAATGTGGTGGTTCTGTATTCTAGGCTTAGAAGGGGCATGGCCTCCAGAGTTAAGCCTAGCTTGTCAAGCAAAGGAGCCGGTTGAAAAAATGCTTGTGGATGCATAAGTTTCTGTCCTGTTTGAATGCATAGTTGGACCGGGTAGCACGTGACATTAGCAGGTATGAGACAATGTTGAGTGTTCAGTACCTGGCAGGCCTCAGGGATGGTTTGGCCTGACTTTAGAGTGTCAAGATCTGGTTTAGAGTGAGCGTCTCGAACTGAGGTGAGAGACCATAAGACATTGTTTATGGTATCAACCTGGGTTCCGAGTCTCACAAGAAGATCACTGCCGATGTAGACTGCATGTGGCAGGTCGGGAACGACCAAGAAGGGATGCGTTAGCAGTC